>OZ026616.1:56330263-56746763 GCA_964020975.1 Hermodice carunculata | reverse complement strand
CAAAGTTTTACCAAACAATACATAAAGTTTGAAAAACCTCAACATCGTTCATAAACTCGTACATGTAAGCGCACTTTAACGGCAAAAAGCATGAGCCAGTACGAGTTACCTTTTTTGAACGATGCGTACATTTAGTTAGGAGTTCATTTAAGTATGTACATTTACATTTTAATATCAAGTTAAACTTCTTGATGTAATTACAGGAACACTATTGCAGTGTCTGCGTTACAACCACCCCATGTAAGTTACAGAAGTGAACTGTGCATTGGCCAAATGCACGCACCCTACGTGCCTGTAACAAGTGCAGCTACAAAAAAGAACCGCATGAATGAAAAACCAGATATAACTCCATCAAATTTCACGCGGGCAAAAGTAACGAGTTGAATACTCGTCAAAAATTGGCAGTAAATCGACGGGAAATGGACAATCACTTACTATTAGCTCCTATGTGTCCGTTAATTATGTACAATATATGGGGAACATAGTCCCAAGGCGCCCGCAAGCGGGTAACATAAACAGAACTCTTCCACTCCCAGTGAACAGCGACGCCGGTTGACAAGCACGGGGCCGCAACAAGATTCTTCGCCTTTATATATGCGCCGGAACGCGCGTGGAAACAGCTGGATCACAGTCAACGAGGTCGGACAATTACAGAGTAAACCCACAACGAGACAAAAAAGGGGAAAGGCAGCAGACAGGGGTGAAACCTACGTCACACAACGAGGACAACAAAAAAAAAAAAAAAAAAATATCAAATACGACGCAACTGTATTTGACACTCCCCCCACTCTGGATATCTATTGATATCCTGAATATATGTATGAAAGCTGTATGTTATTGAGCACTGATGGCAAACTGGCAACAAAAAACAACAGGCCCATGAGGATGCCTTATCACCATCAAGAGGCCACCTTTGCCAGTTTAAATATGAAAATTTATCCTTGCTTTATTAAAGTTTGTGTTTGACTCATTACCTGCCATATAACCAGTTTTACCTTTAAATAGCGCGCGTATAAAAGCACCTGAGACCCTCTCAAGATTTACTTATATAACAACATGGAAAAAAATAATAATTCCAAGAAAAATAAGCACCTGAGACCCTCCCAAGATTTACTTATTTAACAGTATTGATCGAATCACAAAAGATAAGCACTTGAGACCCTCTCAAGATTTACTTATATTAACTCTGTTCGACATTTGGTATGTTTTAACCTGGCAAAATGAGAATGATACCTGTATGAAAATTCTTAAAACAGATTGTATGCTATAATACATCAATTTGCATCATTGAATAAGGATTTACACATCGGCTTTTAGACGTACAAGCTGGGTTATTGGGCGATGTAACTGTGTTACACGTGTCTTCACTAAGCGAACTTTACCGTCATCACCTGTGAAAACCTGCTGTACAATAGCAAGTGGCCAAAGATTAAGAGGTAGTCCAGAATCGTGAACCAAGACCAACTCTCCGACTTTAATGTTACACGACTCAACCCTCCACTTAGACCCGACATTTACACTAGGAATGTAATCTTTTTTCCAGCAGCTCCAGAACATATTTGCCAAGTGCTGAACATATTTCCAGCGACACTTGAGAGCGTCTGAAGCTGAGCAGCCACCTGGTGGAAGATCAGCAAACTGCTGCAGAGTGAGTAATGTATTCTGAGTCAAAGGGATGAGATCACTGGGATCTGAACTAAGTTTAGTCAGCGGCGTACCATTAACAATGGCTTCAACTTCACAAAATGTGGTTTCTAATATTTCGTCTGACATACGTGAAGCATGAGGTAGTACAGCTCTGAAAACTCTCTTGATAGTCCCAATAAGTCGTTTCCAAGCTCTACCGAAATGTGGACTCTTTGGCGGTATAAAAGACCATACTATAGATTGAGTAGCTGAAAACTGTCTCAATGTATTCTTAAAGTGAAAAGCAAAAGCTTTACGCAACTCGTGTTCACCTTTGACATAGTTCCCTGCGTTGTCTGAGCATACTTTACATAGGGCACCTCCCCGAGCGATGAAGCAACGCAAGGCGTTCAAGAAAGAATCTGCATCCAGTGACTGTAACATCTCTATATGTATCGCTCGAGAGCACAAGCACGTGAAAATACACCCATATCGTTTCTTTTGCTCGCGATAGAACTTGGTGAAGTATGGACCGAAACAGTCCATCCCAACATATGTGAAAGTTGGTAAGTTAGGCTGAATGCATTCTAGCGGCAAATTTGCCATAATGTGTGTAGATCGCTTGGCATGCATCCTTTTGCATATTACACACTTTTTAGAACACGTCAGACCAAACGACGTGCCTTTGTGATCCAGTATTTGCTGCGAATTAAACTCAGAGTCCTTTCACAACCCAAGTGACCATTTGCATGATAATGTCGTACTACAGCTTCGGAAACAACATGGGAACAAGGAAACAAGATAGGATGCTCGCCAGTTCTTTCTCCAACCCTCAAAATGTCGTTTTCATCAAGAAACGGATTCAATGATAATATATTTCTTGACTTCAACAAAGGTTTTCCAGAACGAAGTTGTCGTATTTCACGTTCATAAGCTTGGTTTTGAATGTGTTTAATAATGACGTCATGAGCGGTGTCAAACGTATCCAAGCAACACATTTAATGATTTTATTTTAATGTGGAATATTTTTCACAGATGTGTCGAATCCAAGGTTTTTCATGAATCTCCCCAAAATGAGTACTAAGAATTTTCACATCAGGGTCATTTTTAGAACCTTTCACTTCGGGGTCATTTTTAGGAATGGAATAGGATACCTCAATGTTCTTGCACCAAAAGCTGAAATGATTTTTAGCCATACAGGGCCTTCAAGCCACAAGTCAGTAGCCCCTCATCGGTTAGCAGAACTCTGCTTGGTCAATAAATCTGCCAGATTTTCGACTGATGAAATATGGTGCCAGCTGCCAGGATCAGTGTTAGCACGGATGCAACTGACCCTGTTTTCAGCAAATGTATGAAATCTGCGGGTCTCGTTTGTTATGTAACCTAAGACAATGGTCGAATCAGACCAAAAAAATGCAAGGACAGGTTCAAGACTCAACTTTTCATGATGCACAGCGTATATGTTAGCTGCACATTTAGCTGCCTGTAATTCAAGCCTAGGAACTGAACAACTTGACTTAATAGGTGCAACATGTGACTTCCCCATTATCAAACGACACGAGACCTCACCTTTGATATTAATACACCTGAGGTAAGCACAAGCACCAAAAGCTATTTGAGAACCATCGGCAAAACTGTGATATTCATAATATCCGTTGTCAAAGTTACAGGGTTTGATGCAACGTGGTAAACTGATGCTAGAAAGTGTATTCAGTGAGACCAGCCAAGCATCCCACTCCCTTTGTATGTCTTCCGACACATCGTCATCCCAGTTCAATTTAGGGCGGGTTGCCTGTTGCAGTAGCAGTTTAGCCGCCAACACCCACAGAGTTATATAACCCAAAGGGTTAAAAATGGAAGCCACAAAACTGAGCATAGAACGACGAGTGGCTTTGCCTAATTTCGTTTTTGGCACAGAGAAACAGAACACATCGTCCTGTATTATCCATTTTACCCCCAAGGCCCGACAGACAGAATCAGTTGAGAAAGTGTGCACTTCCTTAGCACGATGTTCAACAAGTACTTCACTTAGGAGTTCTTCGTCATTTACGGCAAACTTCGTCATCTCAAAATCACCAGTTTGAAGTGTAATCGGAAGGTCTATCATAATTTTTCGTGCATCACGCTTGTTAATGACTGACTGGGTCAGGTCGTCTACGTACATAGACTTGAAAACTGCCTCCTTAACCAAGGGGTCGACATTGGGGTTGTCGATGATTGTTTTTCTAAGTGCATATGTATTTGAGCTAGCGAAACCAAATTCCCCCAAATAAATGAGAGCACATGCGCAGATGTACAAGTTCTCCATCTTTGTACCACAAAAAAGGGAGAGCGTCTCGATCATACACGGGGATTGAGACCTGCATGTACATTTCTCTGATATCCCCCTGAATCGCTATACCATGCTGGCGGAAACGTTAAAGTACAAACAGTAACTTGTTGACAAGATCGGGGCCTTGAAGACAACGCTCATGGAGTGAACGACCACCATATGAGGCAGCACAATCAAAAACAACACGCAGTTTGTCTGGTTTGTTTGGGTTTTTAACACAATGATGGGGAAGATACCATACGCGTTTTGCATCCCACATTGCTTCATCGGGGACAATTTCGGCGTAATTGGAATCCAGCAACTTACTTATCTCAGTGTCATACCTGGAAAATAAATTTTCCTGTTCTAGACGCTTGACAAGACTATCTAAGCGTTTCTGAGCAAGGGAGATGTTGTTAGAGAGATCTTCCTCAGGGCACTTCCAAGGAATAGGAAGTTCGTAGTGGCCATCAACTTTTCTACAGCTATCATCCCACAGGTCAATTACTTTCTCATCAAGTACAGACAGACCAGGTCGATCAAAAACCCCATTTTCTAATTCCCACAATTTGTTTATGTCAGCAATTGGAGCTGCATTGTTTGGTTCTATTTGAAATAGGGCAAGCGGACACAAAATTGCAAATGAGGACATTGCTGATGTCAGTTTTGGGAATCCTAACGCTGACAGTCCATCCAAACTTGTATTTTATGGCATAGGGTTGGCCAGGCAAGCCACTACGGACTTCCAGCGGGATTAAAGCGTCTGAAAAGTCCTGTCCTATCAAAATGTCAATTTCTTGACAATTTAACCCAGCGGACAAATCAATTCCTTGGAAATGAGAATACTCATTGAGGTCTATGGTGCCTGTTGAGGCATGGATATGGGGAATGACTATCACCCCAGACAAAACCATAGACTCATGACCTGATGTGACTTTCAAAGACACCTGTTTTGAAGCAGTGGGAGTTGTACCACTCATGGTCTTTAAGATGTAATGCTGGTTTGCTCCTTTTAAATGCAACAGATTGGCAAGTTTTTCTGAACAAAATGAAGACGACGAGAAAGTGTCTAAAGCAGCATTAACCCATACGCTTCCATTTACCTGTACTCTGATTATGGGCATCAGGCAATTATTAGCGTCGGTGGCGAAGTTCGCAGATGCTTGGTGGGTATGCAAAACACTTGTATGCTTGCCTTCACAAACAAAGCATCGGCTCTTGCTTGTGCATACAGAAGTTTGATGATTGTCACGCAGGCAATTGTTACATAATTGATGCACATTCACAAAAGCTATGCGGTCGCGAACTTTCATGCTTCTAAACTGGGGACACCTCATAATGAAATGTGGCTGAGTACACAGTTTACAAGGAGGGTGTGTGCGAGTTGAACGTGAAGCATGTTGTTCATGTGTGAACCCATTAATTTCAAACTTAGTCCCCGGGAAGTGGGTGGAAGTGGACTCTACACCGTTGTCATGAAAAGGGACTGACCCGTGACTGCATGCACTCTGATCTGCATGTGCACTTAACTGTGTTTGAGTATTATGGGATGTGACCTGCTTTCTTTGCTGAAAGCGATCAGACCGGGCGGCATTCCCGCAAAGCGGGTCATTCATTTCATCACTAATCATTTCCACGAATTCAACTAAGTCCTTGAATTTTAGGTAAGTACCTGACGTTCTTTTGTGTTTTAGTTCCTCCTTATACCACCGGTTTTGTGCAAAGTTTGGCAAACGAGCTACGATATCAAAAATCACAACTTGTGAATCAACCTCACCCAGACCATCTCTATTTTGCAGAATCTGAAAGGAATAACGCATCTCGTGAGACAAGGTACTCATGTCAGATGCAGATTTGACTGATTTGGAATTTCTCAGTGTTCTTATAACATCTTGTGTTACCCTGTGTGGGGACCCGTACACATTTCGTAATGTGTCCAAGGCATTTTTGTAACCACTCTCACCACCAAGAAAAAATGAGCTACGGATGGCTTCTTTGGCGTCACCAGCAGTATACTGCAGTAGCCTAGTTAGCTTCGCGTCTGGGCCTGCGCAACATTTCTCAACACTCAGTTTAAATGACTTGATAAATGTGTGATATTGCAACGGATCACCTTTAAACACTTCTAGCTCCACCTTTGGCAAACTCAACAGGTTAAACACCTCCGGACCAGGAACCAAAACTGATTTACCTTCATGAGCCGGCACTGGTTTTATGCTCTTGGCTCCACTCAATACTTTAATGTAGTTAGTTTGTACCTGTTCAAAATACGCATCATGATCTACATTTTCATCCGTGTCAAGATTTACTACTTGCTCATGTGAAGCTGTAAATTCACTGAATGTCAGCTTTACCTGCGATACCAAAGTTGAAACTTCAGACAGGTTGTCGTCCTCTGCGATAAACTGGGAAATCTTATTACTTAACCTAGTTACCTTTGTTTTTGACAATTTATGTGCCGCTTTGGCCGCTGCCAAAGTCGGCATGATGTGTATAACGTGTGTTAACACACACACGGACAACAAGAACAATACACGTATATAATTCATACAATTTCTGTAACAAATACATGGAGAAGAAAAAAAAAACCACAGACCTTGAATGAAATCAACAACAAAATGTCCTATACAGCTCCTTCGGAGGCAGATACAGAAGTTAGTCCATATTAGTCGGTGCGCTTACTTCCAGACTTGCGGCGATTCTCTTTTTGTAAGCCCTGTGTTAGTCCATTTCACGACGAATTGGTGTTCCTTTAATCATTCTGTGAACTACACGGGACTAATTGATGACTCGGAACAACTACGAGTGCACACAGAACTGCTGCCTTTAAAAATGTTGATTTTGTACACTTAACATGACGATGGTCGCTTACACCTCACCAGGTCTTATCCATTTACCGCTCAGCGTACATCGCTCATCGCATTAACTGCAATTACATTCTTAACATTAAGTATCTCTATATCAAAATCGAACCTTTAACATAGTATAGCACATATACAAGCCACATTCATTTCTCACACATAAATTCATACGATTACATTTAATCGAAAAGTCCAAATTGTATACATAAAGCGCGGCCCTTTTGTCACATATTACCGTGAATAAAAATTGAAAACCACACAAAGTTGATCCAATTACCGTCAAACTTCAAAGTACTTTATGATAACAAATACTCAATCAATCATTTTCAACTACGACGTGAAAAGCAAATAACTTATGCTTACAATATTACGGAATACCTATCCGGCATTTTGCCACCTTCAATACGTCGTGCAAAAGTTCCAAACCCAGCATTATTTATCCTTATGTGCAAATGAACTGCACAACCGTATATTACAAAAGCAAACCCTCCAATTCTAGTTTGAAACCATCACATAAAATTACAATAATGCTTTTATTTGACACAGCGTGGCATATACGCGTGCATCTTACTTGACACAGCGTGACATATACGCGTCCTAGCAAGTCTTACTATAAACATACAACGCGCACATGTATTACACCAAAGTTTTACCAAACAATACATGGCGTTTGAAAAACCTCAATATATTTCATAAACTCGTACATGTAAGCGCACTTTAACGGCAAAAAGCATGACCCAGTAAAACGCGTTTTCACGAGTTACCTTTTTTGAACAATGCGTACATTTAGTTAGGAGTTCATTTGAGTATCTACATTTACATTTTGATATCAACTTAAACTTCTTAATGTAACTACAGGAACACTATTGCAGTGTCTGCGTTACAACCACCCAATGTTAGTAACAGAAGTGAACTGTGCATTGGCAAAATGCACGCACCCTACGCGTCTATAAAAAGTGCAGCTACGGAAAAGAACCGCATGAATGAAAAACCAGATATACCTCCATCAAATTTCACGCGGGCAAAAATAACGAGTTGAATACTCGTCAAAAATTGGAAGTAAATCGACGGGAAATGGACAAGCACTTACAATTAGCTCCCATGTGTCCGTTAATTATGTACAATATATCGGGAACATAGTCCTAAGGCGCCCGCAAGCGGGTAATGGAAACATAACTCTTCCACTCCCAGTGAACAGCGACGCCGGTTGACAAGCAGGGGGCCGCAACAAGATTCTTCGCCTTTATATATGCGCCGGAACGCGCGGGAAAAAGCTGGGTCACAGTCAACGAGGTCGGACAAGTACAGAGTAAACCCACAACGAGACAAAAAGGGGAAAGGCAGCAGACAGGGGTGAAACCTACGTCATATAGCGAGGACAACAACAACAACCACAACAACAACAACAACAACAACAACAACAACAACAAACCAAATGCGACTCAACTGCATTCGACATATATTTATGGCTAAAGCAATTCGAAGTACCGGGAAAAGACTATGTGATTGTGGTGTTGTATATATAGGTAAACATGTCATTGGTGAGGTCGCATTCAGGGTTGTCCATGCCATTGAAGAGTTCATTTTGCGTATCGTTCACCTAAAGGAAAATTAAAACAAGAAACGACCATGAATGTATTTATAAACTCTTTCTGTATTGCTGTGATGATATAAAAAAGAAGACAATTGCAGCATAAGGGAACTCACCAAAAACATCGCTAGCAGCCAATAGACTTGTACTATGCTTCGATAAACTTCATAGGAAAATTAATTTCCTTCCTAATTCATTGGATTTAGATTGAATTTTTTTGACAAAAGACTCTTTAATTTTCTTGATGTATAGCTAATACATAATTTCAAGTACAACATTGATATAAAAAGCAAGCCTATAAGTGTTAACGGTAAATGAAAACGTGAACATACGTTGATGAATAAATCTACACAAAGCCTACACTAATAAGATTACATCTGGCAGTGCTTTTTAAATGCTTTTGGTGGGATTGAGCTACCCAATTTATTTGGCTATTGTCAACAGCAGGAGGCGTCGGCCAATGGTATAGACACTTAATGCCACCAAAAGCCACTTGAAAGTTCAGATGGACATCAAAGCAGAATACTGATGTTTGAACGCTTATCCCTTTGGCACTATCTACCATTGGATCTTGTGCATTTCTGGCTACTGCTGTAGATGATATGCAGTTTAAAGTCAGCTTCACAGAAAAGACCATAGTATGCACACTTACTTTTCTTTGCGGCTAAACTGATGTTCAGCTCATAAATAAATAATGAATACCTTCCAGATTCACCAATATACATCATTTTACTTTTAATCTCGCTCATACATGCATCACCTTTTTACACTAACTGAAGTAACTGAAAACAAAGAGAAGGTAGTAATGGCAGATGCGTTATGTTGAAGTTGTGTATGCATTTCGAAAAAACCTGTTTAACAGAGTTTTGACTTTAGCACAAAGTAATTCACACAATTTAAATCTGCCCATATGTAGTAGTTAATTTCCATGACCCTCACTTTCCTCTCAATAGAGTTACTAAGAGAATTGGCAGTTTATTAATTTTTCCTTTCTATATGTCGTCAAATAAGCATTGAACGTTCATTCTTTCACACCTGGGTCTATTTGACAGATAATACTATGTACGTTTGGTAGCTTGGTCCTCATATGGAGGGTAAAACTTTCAGGTGTACTGCAATGTAATTGGCATTGCTAACCCACCTGACATCCAATGGAATGGGTTGCTAGGTGTCACAAACATACATTATGGGAACAAAAGGCTGTGTATCGAGACAATAAACAAACCCAGATCACCCCTACATATATATATATATATATATATATATACATTTCTATCTTAAATCTTAATTTTGTACATGCTTGTTAGAAACACATAATATATATATATATATATATATATATATATATATATATATATATATATATATATATGTGTGTGTGTGTGTGTGTGTGTGTGTGTGTGTGTGTGTGTGTGTGTGTGTGTGTGTGTGTGTGTGTACATATAAGATATTTACCCTAATATTAATATTAACTAAAACGCGTGCATTTCAAATTATGCCACTTGGATGCGTTTGCAATCTGCAAATCGTTAATGTTTTTAATTGGGAAGTATATAGATAACGACAGGAAAGTTTACCTTATCTTGGACTTGGTAGTATATGAATATGTGCCATTCAGATGGCAAACATAGAATGCACTTTTTGCAAAGTAGATATGTTAGGTAGAAGTACTACGATTCATTTCACGCAATAGCAATTTGTCCTTTGATATCTAGAAATATTGGCCGGAGGCTTCGGGATGTTCAGCAGGCAAGGAAAATTTTGCGTATGGAATATTCTCAAAGTGACTATAGAGAACGACAATTCTATTCCAACTGTTTCCTTGTTCTGCTCAACTGATAATTCTGTACTCATTTTTTTTTTATGATGTGCATTTATGCAATGTCCCATTTCTGTAGTAAGAATGTCTCTTACTTTACACTTCTGCCTCCATATTTTCCAAAAGCTGAACAAAAAATCAATATCTTAAGAGACCCATTTTGTCGGTGGTAAAATATAAGCAAATGCATACAAGCCCATTATAATTTGCACCTTGCAAAGAGAAAACAAAAGAATTTTTGAGCAGCTTGGCTGAGAATTTGGGGTTTTATGACCGTATTATGTTTATTGTATTTTATTAATTTAACATCCATGAGTGTGCATTAAGACCTTAAATAGCAGGCATGCGAGGCTAAATGCAAGCAAAAACAACGCTCGTTGGCTTAACACGTTAATGTTAAAGCGTTCAATGGACAGCCTCTTTTACAATATGCAACATTTGTTTTAATTGCGCGATTGGCTTATAAGAAACGTCAGTGATGCACTTTTAATGATTCAAATACGGCCGTGCCTGCTTATTATAGAACAATCTTAAAACCATGTACATATACAAAAAAATAGTTGAGATTGAAATTACATAATTTCTTTAACGCAAACATTTTTAACAGGTGAGAGAAACGAAATGCACATAGTTTTCATTTACTGCTGCTCATTATGTACACGTCTAGAGTGTGCACTGTGGCGGAAGTCTATAACATAACTTTAAATAAAGAAGTACAAGAGACAAAACAAAGGTTCACTATGCTAATATTACAAGTGTTTGTTTGTGACAGTTGCTGTCTTTCACCATCTTTAGCCAAACAGACCCGCCAAAATAAAATGATACTAGAACTCCTGCCACACAACTCAAAAATAGAAAATTACAAAATAAAATTAAACTACTCAGCATGTTGTTTTTGCGACGGTGGATATACAAGTGCCAAACAAAGTATTCATATTGCTTATCAACCTTTTAGAAAATCAATTTGAAATGATGGCTCACCAAAGCAGCAAAGTGTCACATAACAATAACTTTAAACATTACGGGACCACATGTTTTACTGTAACACGAATGTTTAGTCATTTTGCCCTTTATGAATATATTCCAAGTCCTTATATTACACGTTTCTCCTCTCTTTACGGTTGCTAATAAATCATGTAAAACTTTAAAAGCCGGGAAATAAATAAACCTGCCTACAATTTGACTGACATGTAAATGCAGTATGTTACTAATCTGGAGAAACAAATGTAAGCCTGCGGCAAGAAATGCACAGTCCCCAAAGTTCAACAGTGATGGATCTTCAATAGAAATAAACTTTTGGGATTTTAGCTTTGCATTTTGATATGTTGATATATGAAATTTATACCTGCAGAAAATTGTCCATCTGGATTTTTTTTTTCATTAATTCTGACATTGTTGATGAATTTAGAATTTGCCTCTTTCCTGCCTAGCGTATTCTATCAAGGTATCCCTGTTTTCTCATGAAACCGGGTTTTTTGGGGGCAAGCTTTCTTGATATATATGTATATATATATATATATATATATATATATATATATATATATATATATATATATATATATATATATATATATATATATATATATATACATATATATATATATATATATATATATATATATATATATATATATATATATATATATATATATATATATATATGTGTGTGTGTGTGTATACCACGTGGGTTAGCATAATATTTAGGGCGTCAATTAATAATTAACTATTTTTACACCAGTTGAAAAGATGTCCATTGTTCTTTTACCCTCTGAAACCTGACAACCGTATGTCCATACACTCTTTCTTGATACGTAGCTCTGTGCCTAATGATATGTTCTGTATCATTAAAGAGCATAAAGACAAATTGGCTGATGTCAAATATAAGATGCTTTCCTGGTATGAATATATACAAAAGTAATCAACTTAAGAGTTGGTTCCATAAGCGGGTAGCTACTAACATGTCATGCAGACAGGGCTGCTATATAACTAACAGTAATCTCTGCTGGTATTGTAACCATCTCAAAACTGATCTTTGCTGGTATTGTAACCATCTCAAAACTGATATGTATTTGACTGGTAACAAGGATGTTGTTGGCGTTTGTCAAAAGCATCAAAGTTTTTCTAATGTAGCAATGGATGAAAATACAGGGAGAAATGTGAAAAGTATTTTACTTCATAACAAAAGGCTAATGGCCTGTCACTATATAATAACATTTCAGTAACATTAAAAAGTTAAAAGCACCAAATTTTAATGCATATACCCTTAGCATGTCAACAGTGTATTCAACCGTTCAAAAAAAATCGGGGGTCTAAAAGCTGATACTGTATGTCACAGCACAGCCAAAACGTAATAGCATGTTACAAAAAAAACCCCACCGTTCTACCAGCCATAACGTATTTTGCGTAATTCCAAATTCATTTTCTTATTCATTTTCAAGTAAAAATTGGGGGTCCAGATGCAAATATTAAGGATTACACGTATTCGACTTTTTGTAAAGCTTTCGTTTTTCTGTTTACAACGTTATGGCCTTTTGGTGCCAATTGACAGTTTGTGACTAGATAACGTTTTATTACGTTATAGCTATACTGGCTTCAGATGTCTTTCTCCAGATAAATACGCTATGGCCTGTTGGTGGTAGCTGACACTTTGTGTCGATAAAACCATGCATATATCTACCACACTACTCTATTCTGGATTATCCCGTTTTGGCTATACATGTGTAGGCGTGTTACGTCTTTTTCCACAAACGGATACAAAAAGCGCATTAACATCTAGGAACGTTGTGGCTGTTTTGTGACAAGTGATGTACATACATATCAGAACGCTACAGCTTCTAGAATTTTGTTGTATGCATTTCAATAATATTTTATTTTAAAATGCATTCTGTGCTGCTATGGTCATACCGTCATTTGATATAAGTTAAATAAATGTATGACCCGTTTTGAACAGCTCCGGCTTTGAAAAAATCCTCTTCTTAAGCTGTATTAAATACGTTTTTTCCCGTTGTGGAACCTGCTGCATGGTGCATTCTAAGGACTCAGAATTCTTGCAATTTACGGTTCAGAACGGTCTGGCTCTATGTTTTTTCGGAAATACTTTGATCTCGTTGTGGCTTGCCAGAATTTTACATGTTTTTCTTGAAAAGTACGTTTTACTTGTTTGTGGCGCTTGAAGAGTATTCACTTAGTTGTGAATGCTGACATACTTGACCGCTTACTTGCGCTGTGGCGTCACGTTACAGAACATGTCGACACTGCTATGTCTTGCAAACAATTAACCTATGTACACCGTAAAGAGACTTACGGGTGGGTATCAGGCTGACCTAAGCGGGAGAAGACCAAATAGGTCAGATGCAGAAGACAAAGACACTTGAACATCCCTTCAGACTGAGGTAAGTAAAAATCACAGTAAGTTTATCTTTCACTCCATTTTTGTTGTGAAATACCCTAAAATATAAACTTGCATAAATACATGAAAAGTCGATGTCTGATGTAGAGTAAATTAATACATTGAAAATGCACACGATACAATGGGAAAGCAAAACATAGCTAGCTATAATTTATCAAATTTAAGTATTCCATGTCAAAAGAAATTGCTAGCCGTCTTTTTCAGCGCATGTATATATATATATATATATATATATATATATATATATATATATATATATATATATATATATATATATATATATATATATATATATATATATATATATACATATACATATATGTGTGTATGTATGTATGTATGTATGTATGTATGTATGTATGTATGATTGTATGTATGGGTGTATGTATGTGTGTGTATGTATGCGTGTATGTATGATTTAATGCATGTATATACGTACGTATGTGTGTGTGCATGCGTTTATGTATATATATATATATATATATATATATATATATATATATATATATATATATATATATATATATATATGTACGTAGGTACGTATGTGTGAAATGCTTGCGTGTGTTTGTATGTCATAAATTTAGTTGGTTTTTTTTTCTTGATTAGCTATGGACTGTATATGTGAAGCAATACAACGTGGAGAAGAAGACGAAGTGAAGAAGTTAATAGTTGTACGTCAACAGGCATTGAATGAAAATACTGTGAAGAACCGAGGTAAATTTATATCAATATCCGTTGCAAAATATTTCAATGACTGGAATGTTTGATGCGGGTCATAATAAATCGACTTTAAGCTTTAAAGCATTATGTCACATTCAAAACCCAAACTCTTGCTCACCTACACACAATGACATATATATTATATAAGTGTGTTAACCGCCAAATTTCTAGAAAGAATAATTACTCTCTCAATGTTACAGAGTTTGCTAATCATTTTGCTTCTGTCATGAGTGACCTTAAGTCTTCAGAGTACTCAGCTGGGCAGCTTAAAATTATTGACTTTGAAAAACTAAAGTATCTGAATGTCCAAGGGTAAAGTATTTTGTGCCGCTTACGGACGATATGATTGATAGTTGTTACAATCTTTTAGCTGGAAATTGTTGAAAGGAACATCTGAAGTTTGCCAACACTTATATTTTACGCCATCACTTGTATGTTCTTTTTACTAGTATTTTGTCTGATTGTTTTGTTCCCACTGTATTTGGTATTCGAGTAATAGTTCCCGCTTTGAAGAGAAAAAGACTATCTTTAATGCAAATGACACAAACAACTACCGACCCATTACCATCAGTAACATGTAAGCTTATATAGTGTGTCTTGCTGCCCCCAGATAATGCGTGTGAAACCCAGTTTGGGTTCTGAGCTTGTCGAGGCACTGATTAGGGGTGTGCCCTGTTAAATGATGCTGTTCAGTATTATAATAAGGTAAATTATTCATTCTTTCCCTCATCACTCGATGCCGAGAAATGTTTGGGCAGGATCTGGCATGGTGGCCTGTTCTACAAGCTATGGGGGCTTGTGGAGCAGGCCAGCTGGCTATTTCTGCATAAGTGGCATAGTAGTTTATATGGCTTTATGAAGTGGAAACACTTGTACAGTGCTAAGTTTCATATTACTCGTGGCACAAGGTAGGGTAGTATAATATCCCCTGGCTGTTCAATAATTGTATTAATGATCTTCTAATAGAATTAGATAACATTGATTGTGGACTGCACATCGACCAGGAAGGATTTACCAGCGATGCTTACGCTGACGACATTACGTTAATATTGAGCACTTCTACTTGTCTAGAAGTTTTGATTGATACTTGTCATAATTATGCTGTATGCTGAAGATTCAAACTTGGTCACAAAAAGTCAAAGTGTATGATTGTTGGTGAAGGAGTCATGTTTTTAAATAACCACGAGCCTTCCTGGACCCTTGGCGAGCATAAACTTAATAACGTCTTAACTCTTAATATACTCGGTGTTTCCTATTCTAATGTCTGTTGATGTTCATGTTAAAAACAGACTTGCTTGCTCCAGAAGGGCTATTTATAGGTACTGGTGTAACATAGCTGGGGCTGAACACTAAAGTTAAAACTTTTTTCACGGAACCGAGTCGGCAAACCCAGCTGAACATATGGTTCCAAATGTGTTCTAAGCAAAATCTTGCAGAGCTGGAATCTGCCCAAGGCAGTTATTAAGAGTATGCGTGGGATCAATAGGAAGTCCATCACTCTGCCTTTCTCCACTCACTATATATTAACCATGTATATGACATCCTTAAATTTGAAACTGTCTCTTTCGCTCAATGGGTTTTCTGCGTGTCTTCCCCATACAGGAATATTTGTACTCGTTTCCTAGCCCATTATATTGTTTCTGGGCACTCCACTGCTGGCACTCTTATTGATCATTTATTTCATTTTGGGTCTGCCCTACTTGTGCTGTGCTGGGACTGCCAGTCGGGAGACCGCTGGCTGGTCCCAGCATGGCAGAATGTCAGGATGGCCTCGTTGATACCTTACGGTACCTTATTCACTCGCCTGGATACCAGAATCGGCGATCCACACAGAACAACCTTGTCGACCTGTTAACCAAAGCTTTTTAATTCAATATGCCCATTGTTTGTATCCCACATTTTGGGCTGATGCACTATGTATTCTTAGTTTTTGTATAATCATCATCCATCCTGGGCCTTTTTCACTGTATTTTGAATTGTGTATGTATGCATTTATTTGTAAACATTTTCTCTTGTTTTCTCTATCACCGGAGGTTCAATATAGCCATTGTTATTATTATTCTCATAATGTGTAACAACAGTGCCATGATCGCCTACCTCAGTCGGCAAGGTATAGCTTCCTCCCACAGGCTGACAAATCTAATCAGATGCATCACTCTATGGTGCTTCAAACACAATGCCCATGTGCATGCAAGGCATGTCCCTGGACATCCAAATATTCTCACTGAATAAACTATTGAGAAGAGATCAGCCGGTAGGGATGGGGAGTGTTTGCTCTATCCACTGGTTGTTAAGGCTATGTGAGCCAGATGGACAACTAAACATGTTGGCCTGTTTGTGGCCCAGGAGAATGCTAAACTATCAGTTTGCTTCTTGACAGTCCTGGATCCCCAGGACCTAGCATTGCAGATCCTACCGTGGGTATTGTGCAACGTTTGGCCACACAACTGCAATTCGATCCTGGTCACCCTATGGCTGCTGAGGAGAGATCTGTTCAAAGACCTCTTAGAAATAAGCATCCCTGCTAAGTTTCCCTGTATGGTGCAAAATTCCTGTGAAGCCCAATCCAACCATATTTCCCAGAAACCCACAAGTGATCAACCTTCGAGCTTGGTGGTTGTTGCACAGCATACCTGTGATAGAGACTGTTCACAATTGATCCCAGATAGAATTGCTAGAGATAGGCTTCTATAGTCTTCTTTGTCTGTTTAATGAGCTGAATGGGCAGTGATATTTGACCAGGGCACCAGTAGGAGCATTCATCTATATGCAGCCTCCATCATATATCAGTCAAAAGTCCTTAAAGAGTGCTCAACAAGAGTCGGGGGATTTGGGTCAGCCATCTCCTCAATGCTTGTGAACCAACTTGACATTCACACTGGGTGCAATCCTTCCCTCTCAGTACTCTTTGTGTGTTTTTACACTGACAGGCTGGCAGCAAGTCAAGTCATACCATGGTGGAACCTTCATCTGGTTTAGTCAAAGAGGTGGCCCTTTATGTCCTGTGCAAAAGAACCAAGAGATGATGCCACAGGACCATCAGGTTTGGAAATCAAGTGGGTTAACTCAACTTTATTCCATGGGTATTTGACTCAGACCTTGAGTCCTTCGTAATGGTGGTCGACTAGTGAGTATACTTACTAATACCATACTTGTAATAATTAATCATATTCAGTTAATTATTATTTTTTTATTATTATTATTTTTTTTTTCATTCTTCTTCTTTTTTTTTTTTTTTTTGGTGTTGAATGACAGAATTTAATTGAGCCACTGTATGAACATGAATGGGAAGTCAGGTTAATCTAGCTTTCACTAACTAATATGGCAGTCCATTTTTCTGCAGAAGACTGCATACGTTTTGCATGTATTAGAAAAATAAATGACAAGAGTTTGTACAGATACCCCAATATCATATACACACACTTTTATCAACAAGATCTGTGAGTTATTCTAATCTTTATAAACGTCCAGTGATCAGGCTAAGTGTTTAAGCCTATTTTTCAACAGAAGCAAATGCCTTTAACTGGTGCCTTGTTTTTTTTTTCCCGAAAATCATGTAATTATATGTGGATGTATATGTAAGTTTGAATATGTTGCCGGAAATCCTTAACATTCATTATTTTCATAAAAGTGGAAAAAAAGCAGTTCACAGGTTCTTTTATTTATAACTAGGTATAAAAATATATTGAATTATATAAAAAAATAATTTGCTAGTGAATTCCAAGATTTTAGAATTTAGATGCACTCAAATTTCTCTATTGATACAGCTACAACGTTTAATGATAAGTTAATTGAAATGAACATTCTTGTTGCAGGCATAAGCAACCGCACTGTAGTGCTACATCTTGCACGCGTCTTAAATATATTTTTATTTTTCATCCACTGTGTGCACATGGCGCACTTCTTGCTAATCCATGACATAAGCGTACATCATTGCTTAATAGTCATCCATCCTACTCTCGACCAAAACTCTGTTCTTTAATCCTCAATCTCTTAATAAACGCCGGCTTGTATACATTTTTGTTTTTGTCAAAAGCCGCCATAACCCCTGAGATTGCCAGAGCTGAGACTTGCATAGAACCGTAAACCATCTGCATGCTGAATGTATACTTCAATTACTTGTTCTCCAAGCAAACTGATTCCAATTGAAAGTTTATTTCATACCTGGAAGGGGATACAAAACACAATGAGAAGTACACAAATATACCAGCACAGTTACAGTTTTAAATGGCGCTGTATACCTCCAAGAAAGGGACAAAGTGCGTTGCTAAGCGATTCTTATGTCACCTGATTAAATAAAAATTAGCTTTATTATGTCAGAAAGATACATATCTTGCAGGATTATACATACATATGCAATAAATGATGCAAAAAGTTGTTAATATCGTGCAAATTCATTCTCTGAAAGCTCCCCTCCCGCCTAAAAATATTCGGCGCTCTTTACCAGTCCGCCCTATAAATATAGACTAACTGGCCTTAATGCAAATTCAAAAACTGAACCAACTTTTGAATTAGCCTAATAGAAAGCTTTTCAAATTTCTAATGAATCTGGAGAGGTTGGCCAAGATGGTTGTATTGTATTGTACTATATTGCATTGTATTGTATTGGCATATTTTACTCAGGGTTAGCTCGCACTGTCAGTGGCGTAGGTATATATAAGCCATTGTAAAATATGATTTAAAAAAAAAACTTACCTATAACCAACTTTGCGTGCGTATAGGCCTACCTGTAATAGGCCTAAGTACTTTAAGTGATCTTCAACATTAGAAGTAACCTTGTTGGCCACCAAATGAAGCCTGTGACTGAGGGTTCCTCTTTTGGCCTTTAACTAACAAAACCTATGTACAGCTTTTGATAATTTCCACCATGATAGCCATTTTTCTTGAAAGGGTATTAGATAGGTCAATAGACCTGAACTGTAAAATGCAGTGCTTCTAGGGCTACAAACAAGCCTGACACCTCGCGTGAAGCATGGAAAACTACTACAGACGCACAGGCTTGCACGGATCTCTTGTCGTGAGCCATCCTACTCGCCACGTGAACAGTCAGGGCCAACCTTGACGTCAGTTTAAAATAAGGGCGATAAATGGGTCATATGATTCCAGACAAGTGATGAGGCCTGTGATAAATGAGACGAAAGTCAAGCAAAAAGGGTGTGGTAGTCTCTTCATTTTCAAACGGAACAATGTTCATTGTTTAATCTCCCACATCCCTTATGGTGCACCGTACATAGTTTATACCATGGCGACCCGGGGAATTTGAATTCATTGTGTCGCCGTATGCCGGTACAGAAAATTGAACAGATGGACGTGTTCCTCTACATTAATTGTTATAATGCCCATTGATAGAGGTAAATTTATAGCCAAGTTTACTCATCAATCACGTTTTTGCTAAATCATCGTGATTTATAAAAAAAACTACGGATTGCGATTGCTGTGTCAGCGAGTCAGTTTACAGATTATAGACAGAGACGTGAATTTTATAAGATGGAAATTAAAGGTTGCGAAATATCCTTCAAAATACTATTTTTCGGGCAGGTTTTAACAAAACACCGACGCTATTCAATTTCAGGGGCAGGAGTTTTTAAGTTTGATTCATCAAAGCAAAAGAGGTATATATGCAGTGTAGAGATGCTGGGTTATAACAGACCAGGTCACACCACAACTGATTTTCATAACACTGACCAAATTTTACAGGGTGTTCCAAATGTCAATTTATCCATGCACATGATCTTTTTTGTATGCTTACACAGCAGTATTCAACATTTTCCCTTATATGGAAGGCTGTTAATTCCAGTAATAAGTTAGATAAACGATGAGAGAGAGAGAGAGAGAGAGAGAGAGAGAGAGAGAGAGAGAGAGAGAGAGAGAGAGAGAGGGAGAGAGAGAGAGAGAGAGAGATAGAGAGAGAGAGAGAGAGAGAGAGAGAGAGAGAGAGAGAGAGAGAGAGAGAGAGAGAGAGAGAGAGAGAGAGAGAGAGAGAGAGAGAGAGAATGAATCTGTCCATATGCCTATACGTGGACTCCAGCATAATTGTCCATGAACGTTCGGAGAGATTGAGAAGCAATGTCCTGCGTTGGTGTACTACCTGTCAGTAACACTCAAATCCTGAAGACGTGATCAATAACTGCAAAATATAAGTGGTCATATGGTGTCCATAATATTTGACAGACATTTCACGTGTGGCATTTGCTACTTTTAGCTGCACTTTGTGGCTATAATTAAATGGAAGGGCAATTATTAAATGTTTAGGCTAAATCAAACAGATCTAGTTTTATATGGTAGAAGCAATGGGCATACATATGTCTAAGTCGCTGCAAGTTTGATAATGCTAAATTAAAATTATTTGAATATGGTGATAAGAGGTCAGTATCACTGGTTGAAGGATTTTGCTTCTGTTCATATTCACCGAGTTTACACTACATTGAGCGGCAAAATTGACTGACGCACATTTGGTGTTGTGCATGTAGCGCATGTACATTTACTTCCACATTCAGGCTGCAAAGTTAAGGGAAGAGCCCGTGCTACACGTGCTCTTCCCTTAACTTTGCAGCCTGATATATTTAATTGCTTCACTGAGTCTTGTGACTGGTCTTGAAACCTGGTCATTGCGTGTGACTATTCCACTGGCACCCTATTGTCACATCCATTTTTATTATGGGTTGCATTTGAGACACTTGTTTGATGAGGGTTAATCTCCGGATCATGTTATCTTTATACTGCTCGAGAGATAGTGCCTTTGTTGGTTCGCAGATTTACGCTAAGGATCAACGCATCCTTACTACCAACCAAATTAGTGACTACACCCATGTTCCATTGCATATGTGGGACCTTGTGCCCCCTCCCTCATTAAAACAACGAAACCAAACTGGACACAACACCAGGGGCTTAAACCCGGTGTAGTGATAAAGTAACACTATGTAGGTTATCCCTACTGCAGATTGGCAAGATCTAACTAGGAGTTCCAAAGGAACCTGCTCATGCCCTAAAAAGTCTATATGAAAAACACCAGTCCCCCCTTCTGAGAACTTGCGTTGAAACCCAGCACGTCTGCCAAGCACGAAATGTCTTGGTGCTAGTAGATTGGCATGGTCTATTTGCCCCCCCCCCCCCTCCCCGAAAAAAAGGCGTGAATTTCTACACGTTTCCATTTTCTTCGAAGTGGTCTCTAGCTCTGCTTTACTAAGACTAACGGTACTCAAGTACCTCTAGCAAAATCTCCTAAGATGCAAACGGAACCAGTCTTGTTTCCTTCTGCATGAAATATATGTCCACGTTTGGCAGCGTTCTCCTTTGCAACACTTTCCTGATGTAATTGGTACAACAGTAGCTTTGGCTGGCTATAACGATGTTACAGTACATTTGAATAATAGGCCCAGCTGGCTAGGTCTGGTTTCATAACGTGTACATAACTTCAGAAAACACACGTGTTGTTTACTTTTTTTTTCATGGCTGGTAAATTTTCAAATTGTTTTTAGTTTACCATTATTTCTGGCATTATATCACTAACGTTGTCCCTACTGATGTCACATACAGGTTTCAAATCAAACACTGGGGCCTACCGAAAATTCTGGATTACCATCATACTCAGGCATATCATTCAGTCATGTGGTTCGCCAACTATTTGTAAGTCAAGTATTGGATCGAGTCAACAGATCATGTGCTTCATACTAAAATTTGTTTATTCCGATTGCAGAAAAGGTAATCTTTTAAAAACCAATGATGGCCGATTGTCTCTTTCTGCCCACCCCTGTTTGATGTGAAACAATTGATGGGTACTGCGAAAGTAGTTTGCAGACACACGACAGGTAAGACTTATTGAGTAAAATTGACGTATTTGCAGGATTCAATCGGAGCAATGGTATAAAGTAAACTTCGATTTTAACTTTCCTATTGAAGCACATCCACAAACTTCCTTACACTGACCTGTGTCACATTGTTCCTAAATAAGTCTGCGTCATTGTATCCCAGCATGACAGAAGCTCGTCTCATTGTGCCCCAATACATTATTGATTCAGCCTGACTGATCTCGCGATAGGTGTTCACCTAGTTTGGCTTATGAATCTGTATGCCTATCCTTCTCAGGTTGTCAATCGATCCACGCAAGTATCCATTTCTCTATATGTATAATTGCGTCGGTTCAATGATTTCCTAGCAAAATGAGTCATATCGGTAATAATTAAAGCTTATTTTAACATTGTGGTTGCCTTTGGATAGACACAAACTCTGATGCACCAGCTTTATATCTCTCAGGATAAAAGTTATGTCACAGATAGCATTTGTCTGCAATAGCCAAACATTTGGAGCAATCCTGTGCTTAGCCTCAAATAATTGGTTGCTGCGACAGCATTGCTACTCAAATACACATCCAGCATTGATAGCAATCGATAATCACCAAGACACTATTTAAAAGCGAACCACCTAGATATCACTTTTGTAGCAAACAATATGTATATCTGTGCAAATGACATGTTTAATCTATATAATTTGAGTGGTGTATACAGCCGTTTGGTGTTGGGTCACCGAGGCAAAGTAGAAGACGAATTGCATATTTTTGTTTATCAAAGACATACACTATTATGCATCTGACGATTGCTTCTTATTTTTATATGAAACAACTTCCGCTCTAATATGCCATCATCACAACTGACAACTGATGAATATTTTCATTAAAAAAAAAAGTCATGTCATAGCAAACTAAATGGAGCAAGAGTTTGCCTTGATTCTGATGGCAGGCACTGTGAGAGTATTGCTGTCCAGCCAGACCACCAGAGTCAGTTGCTATGCTAGACAACCACCAAACCAAATTACCTCCTTAAAAGTTACATGGCACTAACGGCATGAGTAGTTTATATATATATTGAAACTTTTTTCTTTATAGAATGGACTGTCTTGCTGTTCCATATGCATTTTGACTATCGTCACCACACCTATTGTGTTTAACAAACTACCATATAAAGGCTTTTCACTGAGTGTGGAATGATCACGTTGCAGTAGAAACCACTTTGCAATCGCTCAAAGCTTCATAAATTAGAAGTATAAAAAGTGTATAGGAATTCTATTCTCTGTATCCAAATCGCCATAATGCTGTTCCTTAGGTGTAGGGAAAAGGTTAGCCTGTAACTACATTGTTTTCTGTATGTTTATAGATATAAATACATTAGCTGCTATATAATACAACACAACACAAAACAACATTACAGACAATCTAATAAACCTGGTAGCATCTCGGTAAGTCACCATACGCGTTGCGTGCAAGCCTGTTACTAAATACCAACATTGTTTTCACATCCCTGGATATAAGTACGAAGTGGGAGATTTATATGTTACATCTGTATGAAACATGAATATATTGTCATATAGTAAGGTGTGATTGATGAGGCATCATCACTGCACATTAAACTGGCAGAATCTACTCTATATACGTTTTATAGTCAAACAGAATCAAGACAACATGTTTGCAAGGTGGCAAAGAGAATGACAGAGTAAAACTAATGGACCAACACACATGCGCCTCCTAAGGCTATATTGTCCGGTACTCTCTGTTGTTGGAGCTGCATGTTGGTATTTTTATATAACTGTTTCTAACATTGATATATATGAATCTATCACCTCTTTAGTCACAAGATAAATAAATCTTGATGTAAATTGGAACACATTCATATGTGCAAACTTGTTTTAGATCCCTCTGGGCAGTGAATATTTTTGTAGTTTTCGTACCTGTTGCACTAGTTAGTTAGCGGACAAATAAGCATATATATATATTACTAAAAATAAGACGTGCATGTATCAGAATAATCTTCCAATATCTAACTGTGGTAGAGAAATGTTTATTCCCTGTGTTTATTTAAGATGAATTGGCTGCATTAAAGTGACATCGCCATTAAAATTTGTTGCTTCAAAATTGTTGTTCTGTCTGTTCGTGCCTTGTTCTTGCATCTGTTACCCCTGTTTTCAAAGATTCTTATTTAAACCTTTTACTGTTCAAGAGGGATTAATATAGAGCCCATGTCCGTTTACTCATAGATGTAATAAACAGGCAAGAAAGATACTCCCCATGTACCCTTTTTGTGGCCAGGTTAAGCATAAGAATGTCAAGAACCTAGTGAGTGATCATCTTGATAACACAATACAATTGCATATACTGCATGGTCTAGTTTTCTGTTCATGTTCTTGACATTGCCACAACACTTTGTAAAAGTATAATTCACTTTTTTGGAATTTGCCTGCATTGGCTTTCTCCAGGAGCTGGAATGTTCATAAGAAGTAAAATACTCCTCAAGCCAGGCATATTCTCTCTCTCTCTCTCTCTCTCTCTCTCTCTCTCTCTCTCTCTCTCTCTCTCTCTCTCTCTCTCTCTCTCTCTCTCTCTCTCCCTCTCTCTCTCTCTCTCTCTCTCTCTCTCTCTCTCTCTCTTTTCTTTGTTGGTAGCATCACAAATCAACAGTCGTTTATAATCAGGCTTGTGCCAAAAATGTTCTGTGGCAGAATTATTCCATAACTTTTCTGTCATTTCTGCATGCAAAAATTATATATGAGTCTATATTGAGTCTGTCTAGCTTTTGGCGAAGCACACAAACCGGGGTACCTGTTGCTCCGTGAGCCTGGGCTAAGCGGCTTCACATTCACCTTTGCTGGCCTGGTTCCTCTTGTGCCTGGTCTTTCAGGTGCTCCTATATTTCTTGTGAAAGGTGTTTCCAGCTGACTGGTGTAGTGGCTCTGTGTTGTTTTGTCATCTTGCTTCCCTTGTTGTTGGTTTATGACACTTTTGATAGCTAGTTTTGTCTCTTCTGTGGTCAGCCTTTATTGAATTCGTGTGCATCAAATGTCTTTAAAATACCTATGTTGTAGTGATTTAACAAGGTTGAAAAGATGATAAAATTTTTTGAAATTTTGGTCATATGAATCTTAAAGTTTGTTTGGGTAGGAGTCTGTGTGTGGGAAAGAAGAAATGACTGAAAGGAGGATGCTTGCTGAATGATAACCGCCGATCTGTGGTGCAAGTAGCTTCTAGGAATCACAGGGTCAGCAGCAGGTGAAATATTTTACCAATGGCTGCCCCCACAGTTACGTCAAACTGACCAGATCTTTTTTTGTGTGTGTGTTTTAAGCATGTAATTACACAAGTATTTGGTGTCTTATGATTAATCAAAAGAGTCATTAAATTTACAATATTCCGTATATAAAAATGTATAATTTATATTAAAGCTCAATGTTAAAATTATTGGGTGGAGTCAGGTTATCTTATGTTTCATTGTGGGAAGAGGGCCTGCACATACGTGAAATTATATTTTTACATAGGTCATATTCTAATGTATTGATGCCAGGTCAAAGACCTTTATATTGTTTCTCATGCTTTGTTTACAAATCTCACAATTGAAAAAAAAAAATCATCTTAATCTGATTTTGGAGGTTTTACATTTATTTGTTCATTTATACTTTTAGGACCATTGTATTGCCTATTATTTAATTCAAGTGAAAATGAAAGAAACCATGCACACAAAACAAACGGTGGATTCAAGTCAGCAATTTTTAATATTTTTTTCATAAATCTACTAGCTTGTGGAGCACAGCTGTGATTGTCTAGCTGCACATCCCAACGGACATTGTCTGTAATTATGAAAAGAAAAATGTGTTCAGCATACTGTAGCTTATGTGTAAAGGAGTCAGGATTTCTGCACCACAGATTGCTTCATTGGTGGTCGTACATGTTCATTGTCACGCATGCCAGCTCATTACTATATGCTAAGGAAGGGCCCTGTTACGATGTCCAGCTTTTGAATATTATCAGAACTCAGCAAAAAAGGACATCAATGATATAACTTTAACAATAACAATATATTTACAAACAAAATCTTTACAAAGTAGGTACACTTATCTGCATTGGTATTTGAATGGTCAAACAGTCGTATCTTGATCATAATCCTTGGTGAGATTTTCTGCTGGTACTGTCCCACAGTTCCAAGTCCTATGACAGGTTCCAAATGATATAGTACAAATCCCACAGGGGTGCAGTTTGGGTCCAATGTGGCACTGAAAGATATGGTGCTGATCCAATCCCCAGAGGTACGGTTTGGTTCCAAAGTGGTACAATATGCCAATCAAATCAGAGTTATTATGTGGACACCACAGGTGAATGGAATACATGAGGAACACCAAATATGCAAGTTCACTCAAAACACTGTCCGCAGGCCCACAGGCACAATGTAAACAGTGGCTAACAGCCCCAATGGCTCGATGAAAACACACAGCTTCTGTCAGACCCTTCAGAATTCTCTCTTCTTCCCTGCTCTTCCCTGCTCTCTCCTGTTCTCCTGTCTCAAGCAGAAAACACATGGTTTATACGGACACAGATAAATATCACCACTGTTACAGTGTTTTCCAATCAGCCACACATCACATCGAGACCTTTCTGGGTCACCTCATATGCATGTAGGTTAGCATTCTAGATGATTCCACCTGTTTACAAATTACATGTGAGTGATCCCCAAACAGGGTAACTAGTCATTCTGCAGTGACCCTGCACAGTATTCATTGAACTCAATGACCCGGCACACACTGAATGAACACAGTGACCTGTCCAAATGAAAACAAACAGCCACACGCATTTTCATAACAGGCCATCATGAGACCCTGGCCAGAGCACATATCTATATATGGTAAAATATCTCTATGAGGACGGCTAAAGGACATGGAAGATGTGGTATTTATAGCAAAGTGGTTTTAATTGGGTATATAATGTAAATGGGGATGAAAAAAGTGGGGCTATAAATTGGTGGACTGAATAAAAAAACGGCCACTGTATAGACATGGTGTTAATTGAAGATTTGCATGTACCCATATAAAGGTGACATTCAAGTGTTGCTTCGTATTTCAATGAATTTTTAACTGGAGTCTACTGCCGTAACACCAATACTTGAATAACCATCAAGCAATACATTATTCTTTAGGGATCTTAGGACAATAAGATCTCATACTGACAACGTAGACATGATGGCTGCCATCAAACCCGAAGCGGACGTTTGCAACAATGTTAGAGAAGCTGCATCGAAAATCCGAGCAAATAAGACAATGCACGATACGGACGCTTCACTATTCAAACAAAGTAGAAAAAAATCCAGAAATTCAAGATAGCCATACCAACAACTTTATATTTTCATATGTCAGTCAACGAATACAAAATGCAGTATGAAGTAAAACATCTACCTACTGGCTTTAGACAGGAACCAACAAAATTCAGTAGTAGTGTAAATCGATTTGATGCTATCTTGCCACATACACACATTGTATGAAAGATCGGTTACAATACATGCAACAGTTATGTTCACACATTTACTATATTATTGATATAGCATCTAAAATCGACTGGATATCCCTGAGATTAATTTTGATTTTTAACCAGAAATATCAGAAACAATCATTTATAATTACTGTTCCACAAGTTTTTTTTAGATTGGGACTAAATGACAGGAGTCAAAACTGGTGCATACCCTTTTAAATGCAATTATCCTTACCACATGGACACCACAAGCTGGCCTGAGTAGAGTATAAGTGCCCATATGGAGGTAATTTACTAAGTTGAATTTAAAATCATCTACTTAATTTACGTTGGGATATGAACATCCCATGCCAATCTTTGCTCTTTCTATTAACTCCAAACCACCAGGGTATATATCTGAAATGTATTCTCCAAAGTGTTTACAATTGATGCTCAATAGGGTAATTATAAATATAATGGGAATTTAAAATATTTTCCAGTGTGCACCATGCCTGGCCATGCACGGGTCACTCAACAAACAGAAATAAAAGAAATGTCCCTAAAAGCCACCCATAGTGGTGCTGCAAACAGCAAAAGAACAGGTTGGAGCAGGACCTATTTAGTCATTTCATCAAAAGTTGCAATGTGTTGAAATGTAATCGTAATCACTTTGTGAAAATGTGAGCAAGCAGATAGATGATACATAGATGTTTCAGTATATGTCAGGAAGATAACCTTGTGTCAAATGAAAGCTCTATGTCCATATTTATCCTTCCTGCCCTTGTCAGTCTTTGTCCATCCCTTACCTGGTGAAAGAGGATTATTCTAGGCAAATAGGCAAACATATCTAGATAACTCTAATCTTAGGTTTTTGCGTAAAGAAAGTCTCTTGCACAGCAATACAATAAGGACGAATTCTAAAAGCTCTCTTCTTATGGGACAAAAATGGGGATCAGCTGTTGGCCTAGTGACGATTGAACAACTCAGTGTATGACCACAACCTATATGTTTTAAGTCTACCAAAGCCTCTATTAAGCGTATCAATTACATAACATCCCCATCACCTTTTATTATTCACGTGTGACCCAAAATATAAAATTATGAAAGAGATGAATATACCTCCAATATGAAGCTTCAGAAAATCCAGCCACTTTTTTGTACCATTGCCACCTTACCGCAATGGAACAAAGTGAATCATCAACGTGAAACACCAAAAAATGTTCATGGTTGAGGGTTGTCATTTAGACTTCAAAAAAAAAACAAAAAAAAACAAAACAGTGGATCACAGTTCGTAGCAAAAGGTTGGCAGGCATGACACATGGATGTATATCGCACAACTATCAAAATGTTTCAATCATAAAGTTAATGCCATTAGTAAAGAAATAAGTAAGTTTAACATTATATGTAGATACATGTCAACCAATAGATCACTGACTGCTTTAAATATTGCTAATATTTGCTTAAATGCTCATGTGTGATGTTTTAAAATTAGAACACTTAAGTTACTCATATGTTCAAGTATTTTACAATCTTTTATAACGCTGGAAAATGAGTCATTTTTATGATTTAATTCTTCAAAAATGTAACGGAATGTATCATCTGGTCGTTTAGTTTTACATAATCAATTTCCCTGTCGAGTAGTATTTATACATTTTCCCGCTTTTTTCTACATATAATTTGTAATTTACTGTGTTAAATTTACACTCAGACCGCACTTGGGAGGATATCTAAAAAGATGTGGTTGTGGCTGTATAGCCTATATGGCTACATAAACTTGTATACTTAATTTTTCATTATTATACCTGAATTCTTTTGCAATGTGCGTACTGTTGTTGTTATAATGTCCTCTCTAATACGCAAGACTACAACGAGTCACTTGTCCACTGCCACTTGTCTAGCAATATATATATAAATATATATATATATATATATATTGCTAGATTATAAACAAGGCCTATGTAGGTACAATAATTATACAATTGATTATGCGACAAAATGAATTATAAGGTACACAAATACGGTCTTGCAATATCTGTTGCAGAATCAAGCAGTATTTAAGGTTCTTATGACAAGATATGCAGATTAGATATAAGCTCTATTTACTGTGTGGAATATGTGATTTGTACATGGCTTGTACTTAAATACATTGTGGATATTTTCTGCCAGGAAATGGAAAAGCAACAAACATACAACAAATGATTGCTGCCTATTTAATGATTTTCAGAGTTGACACGCAAACTGAGCCAAAAGTAAAATAATAGTATGAGGTGCGTTAATGTTCTCATGCTGTCCGTATAATTAGCCCGTTGTTCTGTTCCAATGCTGAGAATATATTTGATTGGATAGAGCATAACCGTGTTTTCCAAAGATTTAACAAAAGAGCTGAACCACTTTTACATTGTCTTAATTGGTCTGAGCAATTAAAAAATAGACTGACTTGCAAAGACAACACACAAAAAATATATTGACTTGCAAAGATAACACACACACACACACACATATACGCACACACACACACACACACACACACACACACACACACACACACACACACACACCCATAGACTGACTGAGATTCTGTGCCCTTGCCACCTAATGCTCTCTCTGGTGTCAACTTGGTATGGCATCCATGGAAGTATATTTAGTTTCTGAAAAATTGAAAGAGTAGGCATGTGAGGCTGGTACCACTCTTGCACCACACCGGTTGGTAACAAATGCTCATGTCACTGCGTTCAATGAAGGGTCCCCTTCAGAGTATGTAATATATCTTTCAACAAGGTGATTAACATGGTAGATAAATGCCACTGATACGTTTTAATGATTGCATAAGGCTCCTGCAGGCTTATTACAAAACAAACTTGAAAATGATAGATAAAAATGCATATTACTTACTCGACCTTTTAAGACGTAAATGTGAACTCATGACTGCCTGAAGCAGAAACAAAATATCACATACAATTACACACAAAACTCCACGTGCATTTTCAACTTCACATCATTATATATTTGTTTGGTCCATTACATTTGAAAGAAAATTAAGGTGTGGTTCATTTGTGGCACCCTTTTTAAGCTTGCCAGTTACCAGTGTAAATTTTAGACACGCAGCAAAAATGAATTAATCTAATCACAATATTGATATGTAAATATATAAAGCTGCTGAAGATAAATGAGCTATGAGCAAAAGTTCCTGGTAAGAAGAAAACAAAATTAACCCTCACCGTTACCATCAGCTGCAATTCAGTTGTTTCCTAAATCTAAAGGTTGGGTACAAGTTACTGCTTTTATTAAAGTTTTCATTCCCGGAAAAGTAAAGGTTGTATTTGTGATATATTTATTCTTAACAAAAACAACCATTTTATCATAAACTATGCAAGGATAGAGTTTGACTTTGACTTATCAAACATGATGCAGCTGAGATTAGACATATCTATAAGTGTCATGAGATCAATTGAGATTTGTGTCCAGGGGTTTATACTGAATAGAAGCTGACATCCCCGCCATATACCAGCCCGCAAAGTGCAACTGTGGGATTTTCGGTTCACCGTTTTGCATGTAAATTTGCTAACGTTCTTATACCATGAATCTTATTTCTTTTGTTTGATGATTGAAAGTATTATTGACATACAGTATGTCATTGTGGTAATGTGGCGATGATAGAGTAGAAAAAGGCATGACTATGTTCAGAAAAAAATTGGAGCTTCATGAATATCTTTTCAAAAATGCTGTTTTTCTGTCATATATATATATATATATATATATATATATATATATATATATATACCCTGAAGTATGATGCATTAAAAAAGTATAGAGCAGATCACAGTGAACAAAGCTGGTTAGAATATACAAGAAAGAGAAACCAGTACAAGTCTTTATGTAGAAGGAAAGAAGACAGATGGAAAGAACAAGAAAGAGATAAGACAAAGAAACCTAAAGATGATCCAAACAGGGTATGGAATTTGATTAAGATGAAAAATAAAAGTCCAATACAACAGAGTGAAATAACACCACTAGAGTGGTTTGAGTACTTTCAACAGTTGCTAAATCAAGACTGTGGGTCAAGTTCTATACAAGATCAATTAGAACAAGATTTGGAAAATCACGATGATCAGTGTGATGAATGTAATGTAAATGAACCACAGGAACTAAATGAATATATTTGTGAAGATGGAATTCATGCAGTTATTAAGAAAATGACCAATAATAAAGCACCTGGTGTAGATGGGCTAGTTATTGAATTATTTAAAAATTCGTCTGATATCATTGTGCCATACTTAGTGAAACTGTTCAATAATATAATGGATAAGGGTCAATACCCAAAAGAATGGTGTAAAGCAGTAATATGTCCTCTCCAAAAAAAGGGTCCTAAGAATGTAAAAGACAACTATAGAGGAATTTCACTCTTGGATGTCTGTGGTAAAATTTTTACTAAAATTCTTAATAATCGTTTATATGATTGGGCAGAAAAATTGCAAAAAATACATGAAATTCAAGCAGGTTTCAGGTCTGGTAGGTCAACAGTAGATCATTTGTTTACTTTACAGGCAGTCGTCCTAAAATATTTATCTAAAAAAGGTGGTAAATTTTATGTTCTTTTTATCGATTTTTCCAAAGCATTTGACACTGTTATCCACAAGTATCTATGACACACACTAATTAATATAGGTGTTCATGGTAAAGTGTTAAAAGTGCTACAATCTATGTATTTAAACCTCCCGTCTTGTGTGCGTACACCAGATGGTCTTACCGAGATTTTTTAAGTGCACTATGGGTACAAGGCAAGGATGTATGATCAGTTCTTTACTCTTCATTATGTTTATTAAGAAGTTTGTTCTGGACTTAGAACCTAAGGGTGGTCAAGGTGTATTTTTTTCAGAAGAAACCATGAACTTATTGGCATTAATATACGCAGATGACATTGTAGATTTGGCAGACACTGCTGCTCGACTACAGAAGCAGATTAACATTCTTGGAGAATTCTGTGATCAATCATGTATGAACGGTAACTTAACTAAAACAAAAATAGTGTTTTTTTAGGAATGGAGGTATTTTGTACAAAAAATGAGGAATGGTATTTTAAATAGGAAAAAATTGAATGTGTATCTTATTATAATTATTTAGGTCTTATGGTTTCATCAAGACTATCATGGTCTGTAGCAACCAAAACTTTAGCCAGCCAAGCACAAAAAGTCATAGCTATGTTACATTGTTTCCAATATAAAGTTGGTAAATTACCATATAAAACCGTATTCCATTTATTCGATAAAATGATCACACCTATTTTACTATATGGATCTGAAATTCGGGGTTATCAGTATACAGAAGTAATAGAAAAGGTGCAGATTAAGTTTTGTAAACAGTGGCTTGGTCTCCCTCAAGGTTCATCTGATGGTGCTGCCTTGGGGGAATGTGGAAAATACCCTCTTTTTGTGAAATATCATCTACGCTGCATCAGTTATTGGTGCAAGATTCTTCAAATGGACTACCACAGATACGCAAAACAATGCTATAGTATGTTGTTTGAGTCGGATATAGCTGGAAGGTGTAACTGGGCTACATATGTCAAGTCTTTATTATTCAAATTTGGTTTTTGCACAGTCTGGATATCACAAGAAGTCGGAAATGTTGCATGGTTTAAATAAGTTTTATCTAAAAGATTGAAGGACTGTGCCATACAAATTTGGTATGATTCAATCACAGAAAATCAAAAGTTGAATACTAATTGCCTTTTCAAATCTTTGTTAGAACCAGAAAAATATCATAACTCTGTAAATGTTATCACTTTTCGAAATGCTATTACTCGCTTTAGATGCTCAAGTCATGGTTTGCACATTGAGAAAGGAAGATATACTGGTACATTGAGGGAAGAGATGATTTGTTTATTATGTAATACTAACAAAATTAAGTGTGTTGAAAAGGAATTTCATTTCTTGATGGTTTGTCCATTTTACTCAGACTTACATGAGAAGTGCTTTAATAAGAACCATTATTAATATCCTTCTACTGATAAAATGATTAATCTATTAAAAAGTGACAAACCAGTAATATTATGTTCATAAGGAAATTATTTGTATCAAGCTTTTAAGAAGAGAGAGTTTCTTTTGTTAAATATGTAAACATATACACCTGGTGTCTTTTTCCATTATTTCAAAATACTATTTTAATGTACATCTTATGCATTGACAGGCTGGAGGCCTTTTATTACGAAATAAATGATCTATTTATAAATATATATATATATATATATATATATATATATATATATATATATATATATATATATATATATATATATATATATATACATATGTTGTGGGGGCAAGGCATAGTGGCTTGGCTACACTTATAACTTAAATTTAATGCCATATTGCTTTGCAACAAACGTGTTTTCTGATTTGGAATCTCTTCTCATGTCGGAATTCAACCGGGGCAACCCATATGGGCATACAAAATGTTATCTCTACACTAAGTAACTCTATTGTCCGTAAACCCAATGACTGAAACTTTTCGTGCCGCATAACGTGCTTTTGCAATTTGTTCCACGAGCATTTCCATGCAGGAATATTTTTTTTTTTTGCACGAATGTAAGATCTGATATATCTAGATGTTGTTGTTATTTATTTGCTTAGAATAATTCTCTTTTCTCAGGCAAGCGATGGGCAATGACAATAGACATAAAACATTTGTTTTTCAGGTGGTTATCTTCACGACATATAATTAACAATGCCGAATCATTTATATTCTTTCATTTATAACATGGCATTTGGTGACTTCACGAAATTAGTTACTTTTTGAGTTGTCCCCATTATGTTTGCAGCAACAGGATGGGTCGCTGTCTGGGGCATTGCCATTGTTTCTGTGTTCTGGGACAACTGCGCATGGCTAGATACAGCTGTGCACTGGAACAATTTTGGCAGGTTACCTCTGAAAGAACTGCCAGTTATGCAGTAAAGAAAAAAATTGATCGCATTATTGCTCACGTAAAACACTTCAAATATTGTCAGAAGAAATCTAGTGAACATCGGGCCGAACGAACGGGAACCGGAACCCATGCGTAGGTACATAAAGAAGGTTACGCTGTAAGGTAGTTGGAATATTACAAAGATTGTGGCTACAGCAAGGAGCATTTTGGTCAGCGTAGTTTCCCTAACATCCTCACACGTTTTATTGTCTCGCAGCTGGCCCTCAAACTGCTTTCTCCGTTCTGCATGCAAGCGTTTCAGTTGCAAAACAAGCAACACAGTAAAGATTGTTATTAACATACCCGGAATGACCAAACCACCTACCCGAAGAATCACCAAGTTCCAAATCTGATACCCCTTTTCCCTTAGATGTGTGCAAACAGAGCCGTGGGGATGCTTTTCAAGTGTCCAAAACGGGAAAACTGTTGCATATACACAGATTAAACATGTTACCAAATTTACAATTTTTGCTTTAAATGGTGTTGATATGCGGGCAATCTTCAAAGGGAAAGCCACGGTTCGGAAACGCTCCATTGTTACCCACACTGTAAGGTAACACGAGAAAACTTGGCCAAAGTATCTCAAGCCAATTATGAGTCCACACACTATACTATCTACATATATTCTTATATTTAACGAGCTTAATTGGCGTATCCAGTCAGGGAAATCTGCCATACTATTTGACAGACATTTCACGGGTGGCATTTGCTACTTTTAGCTGCACTTTGTGGCTATAATTAAATGGAAGGGCAATTATTAAATGTTTACACTAAATCAAACAGATCTAGTTTTATATGGTAGAAGCAATGGGCATACATATGTCTAAGTCGCTGCAAGTTTGATAATGCTAAATCAAAATTATTTGAATATGGTGATAAGAGGTCAGTATCACTGGTTGAAGGATTTTGCTTCTGTTCATATTCACCGAGTTTACACTACATTGAGCGGCAAAATTGATTGACGCACATTTGGTGTTGTGCATGTAGCGCATGTACATTTACTTCCACATTCAGGCTGCAAAGTTAAGGGAAGAGCACGTGGTACATGTGCTCTTCCCTTAACTTTGCAGCCTGATATATTTAATTGCTTCACTGAGTCTTGTGACTGGTCTTGAAACCTGGTCATTGCGTGTGACTATTCCACTGGCACCCTATTGTCACATCCATTTTTATTATGGGTTGCAATTGAGACACTTGTTTGATGAGGGTTAATCTCCGGATCATGTTATCTTTATACTGCTCGAGAGATAGTGCCTTTGTTGGTTCGCAGATTTACGCTAAGGATCAACGCATCCTTACTACCAACCAAATTAGTGACTACACCCATGTTCCATTGCATATGTGGGACCTTGCGCCCCCTCCCTCATTAAAAGAACGAAAACAAACTGGACACAACACCAGGGGCTTAAACCCGGTGTAGTGATAAAGTAACACTATGTAGGTTATCCCTACTGCATATTGGCAAGATCTGACTGGGAGTTCCAAAGGAACCTGCTCATGCCCTAAAAAGTCTATATGAAAAACACCAGTGAGAACTTGCGTTGAAACCCAGCACGTCTGCCAAGGACGAAATGTCTTGGTGCTAGTAGATTGGCATGGTCTATTTGCCCCTTCCCCCCTCCCCGAAAAAAAGCGTGAATTTCTACACGTTTCCATTTTCTTCGAAGTGGTCTTGAGCTCTGCTTTACTGAGACTAACGGTACTCAAGTACCTCTAGCAAAATCCTAAGATGCAAACGGAACCAGTCTTGTTTCCTTCTGCATGAAATATATGTCCACGCTTGACAGCGTTCTCCTTTGCAACACTTTCCTGATGTAATTGGTACAACAGTAGCTTTGGCTGGCTATAACGATGTTACAGTACATTTGAATAATAGGCCCAGCTGGCTAGGTCTGGTTTCATAACGTGTACATAACTTCAGAAAACACATGTGTTGTTTACTTTTTTTTTTCATGGCTGGTAAATTTTCAAATTGTTTTTAGTTTACCATTATTTCTGGCATTGTATCACTAACGTTGTCCCTACTGATGTCACATACAGGTTTCAAATCAAACATTGGGGCCTACCGAAAATTCTGGATTACCATCATACTTAGGCATATCATTCAGTCATGTGGTTCGCCACATATTTGTAAGTCAAGTATTGGATCGAGTCAACAGATCATGTGCTTCATACTAAAATTTGTTTATTCCGATTGCAGAAAAGTTAATCTTTTAAAAATCAATGATGGCCGATTGTCTCTTTCTGCCCACCCCTGTTTGATGTGAAACAATTGATAGGTACTGCGAAAGTAGTTTGCAGTCACACGACAGGTAAGACTTATTGAGTGAAATTGACGTATTTGCAGGATTCAATCGGAGCAATGGTATAAAGTAAACTTCGATTTTAACTTTCCTATTGAAGCACATCCACAAACGTCCTTACACTGACCTGTGTCACATTGTTCCTAAATAAGTCTGCGTCATTGTATCCCAGCATGACAGAAGCTCGTCTCATTGTGCCCCAATACATTATTGACTGAGCCTGACTGATGTCGCGATAGGTGTTCACCTAGTTTGGCTTATGAATCTGTATGCCTATCCTTCTCAGGTTGTCAATCGATCCACGCAAGTATCTATTTCTCTATATGTATAATTGCGTCGGTTCAATGATTTCCTAGCAAAATGAGTCACATCGGTAATAATTAAAGCTTATTTTAACATTGTGGTTGCCTTTGGATAGACACAAACTCTGATGCACCAGCTTTATATCTCTCAGGATAAAAGTTATGTCAGAGATAGCATTTGTCTGCAATAGCCAAACATTTGGAGCAATCCTGTGCTTAGCCTCAAATAATTGGTTGCTGCGACAGCATTGCTACTCAAATACACATCCAGCATTGATAGCAATTGATAATCACCAAGACACTATTTAAAAGCGAACCACCTAGATATCACTTTTGTAGCAAACAATATGTATATCTGTGCAAATGACATGTTTAATCTATATAATTTGAGTGGTGTATACAGCCGTTTGGTGTTGGGTCACCGAGGCAAAGTAGAAGACGAATTGCATATTTTTGTTTATCAAAGACATACACTATTATGCATCTGACGATTGCTTCTTATTTTTATATGAAACAACTTCCGCTCTAATATGCCATCATTACAACCATCATTACAACTGACAACTGATGAATATTTTCATTAAAAAAAAAAGTCATGTCATAGCAAACTAATTGGAGCAAGAGTTTGTCTTGATTCTGATGGCAGGTACTGTGAGAGTATTGCTGTCCAGCCAGACCACCAGAGTCAGTTGCTATGCTAGACAACCACCAAACCAAATTACCTCCTTAAAAGTTATACGGCACTTAGATCCAAGCCCTAACAACATGAGTAGTTTATATATATATATATTAAAACTTTTTTTTTTTATAGAATGGACTGTCTTGCTGTTCCATATGCATTTAGACTATCGTCACCACACATATCGTGTTTAACACACTACCATATAAAGGCTTTTCACTGAGTGTGGAATGATCACGTTGCAGTAGAAACCACTTTGCAATCGCTCAAAGCTTCATAAATTATAAGTATAAAAAGTGTATAGGAATTCTATTCTCTGTATCCAAATCGCCATAATGCTGTTCCTTAGGTGTAGGGAAAAGGTTAGCCTGTAACTACATTGTTTTCTGTATGTTTATAGATATAAATACATTAGCTGCTATATCATACAACACAACACAAAACAACATTACAGACAATCTGATAAACCTGGTACCATCTCGGTAAGTCACCATACGCGTTGCGTGCAAGCCTGTTACTAAATACCAACATTGTTTTCACATCCCTGGATATAAGTACGAAGTGGGAGATTTATATGTTACATCTGTATGAAACATGAATATATTGTCATATAGTAAGGTGTCATTGATGAGGCATCATCACTGCACATTAAACTGGCAGAATCTACTCTATATACGTTTTATAGTCGAACAGAATCAAGACAACATGTTTGCAAGGTGGCAAAGAGAATGACAGAGTAAAACTAATGGACCAACACACATGCGCCTCCTAAGGCTATATTGTCCGGTACTCTCTGTTGTTGGAGCTGCATGTTGGTATTTTTATATAACTGTTTCTAACATTGATATCTATGAATCGATCACCTCTTTAGTCACAAGATAAATGAATCTTGATGTTAATTGGAACACATTCATATGTGCAAACTTGTTTTAGATCCCTCTCGGCAGTGAATATTTTTGTAGTTTTCGTACCTGTTGCACTAGTTAGTTAGCGGACAAATTAGCATATATATATATATATATATATATATATATATATATATATATATATATATATATATATATATATATATATATATATATATATATATATATATATATATATATGTATGTATGTATGTATGTATGTATGTATATATATATATATATATATATATATATATATATATATATATATATATATATATATATATATATATATATATATATATATATATATATACATATATATATATATATATATATATATTACTAAAAAAAAAGACGTGCATGTATCAGAATAACATTCCAATATCTAACTGTGGTAGAGAAATGTTTATTCCCTGTGTTTATTTAAGATGAATTTGCTGCATTAAAGTGACATCGCCATTAAAATTTGTTGCTTCAAAATTGTTGTTCTGTCTGTTCGTGCCTTGTTCTTGCATCTGTTACCCCTGTTTTCAAGGATTCTTATTTAAACCTTTTACTGTTCAAGAGGGATTTATATAGAGCCCATGTCCGTTTACTCAATAGATGTAATAAACAGGCAAGAAAGATACTACCCATGTACCCTTTTTGTGGCCAGGTTAAGCATAAGAATGTCAAGAACCTAGTGAGTGATCATCTTGATAACACAATACAATTGCATCTACTGCATGGTCTTGTTTTCTGTTCATGTTCTTGACATTGCCACAACACTTTGTAAAAGTATAATTCACTTTGTTGGAATTTGCCTGCATTGGCTTTCATCAGGAGCTAGAATGTTCATAAGAAGTAAAATACTCCTCAAGCCAGGCGTATTCTCTCTCTCTCTCTTTCTCTCTCTCTCTCTCTCTCTCTCTCTCTCTCTCTCTCTCTCTCTCTCTCTCTCTCTCTCTCTCTCTCTCTTCTTTGTTGGTAGCATCACAAATCAACAGTCGTTTATAATCAGGCTTGTGCCAAAAATGTTCTGTGGCAGAATTATTCCATAACTTTTCTGTCATTTCTGCATGCAAAAATTACATACGAGTCTATATTGAGTCTGTCTAGCTTTTGGCGAAGCACACAAACCGGGGTACCTGTTGCTCCGTGAGCCTGGGCTAAGCGGCTTCACATTCACCTTTGCTGGCCTGGTTCCTCTTGTGCCTGGTCTTTCAAGTGCTCCTATATTTCTTGTGAAAGGTGTTTCCAGCTGACTGGTTTAGTGGCTCTGTGTTCTTTTGTCATCTTGCTTCCCTTGTTGTTGGTTTATGACACTTTTGATAGCTAGTTTTGTCTCTTCTGTGGTCAGCCTTTATTGAATTCGTGTGCATCAAATGTCTTTAAAATACCTATGTTGTAGTGATTTAACAAGGTTGAAAAGATTATAAAATATTTTGAAATTTTGTTCATATGAATCTTAAAGTTTGTTTGGGTAGGAGTCTGTGTGGGGGAAAGAAAAAATGACTGAAAGGAGGATGCTTGCTGAATGATAACTGCCGATCTGTGGTGCAAGTAGCTTCTAGGAATCACAGGGTCAGCAGCAGGTGAAATATTTTACCAATGGCTGCCCCCGCAGTTACGTCAAACTGACCAGATCTTTTTTTGTGTTTTAAGCATGCAATTACACAAGTATTTGGTGTCTTATGATTAATCAAAAGAGTCATTAAATTTACAATATTCCGTATATAAAAATATATAATTTATAGTAAAGCTCAATGTTAAAATTATTGGGTGGAGTCAAGTTATCTGATGTTTCATTGTGGGAAGAGGGCCTGCACATACGTGAAATTATCTTTTTACATAGGTCATATTCTAATGTATTGATGCCAGGTCAAAGACCTTTATATTGTTTCTCATGCTTTGTTTACAAATCTCACAATTGAAAAAAAAAATCATCTTAATCTGATTTTTGAGGTTTTACATTTATTTGTACATTTATACTTTTAAGACCATTGTATTGCCTATTATTTAAATCAAGTGAAAATGAAAGAAACCATGCACACAAAACAAACGGTGGATTCAAGTCAGCAATTTTTAATATTTTCTTATAAATCTACTAGCTTGTGGAGCACAGCTGTGATTGTCTAGCTGCACATCCCAACGGACATTGTCTGCAATTATGAAAAGAAAAATGTGTTCAGCATACTGTAGCTTATGTGTAAATGAGTCAGGATTTCTGCACCACAGATTGCTTCATTGGTGGTCGTACATGTTCATTGTCACGCATGCCAGCTCATTACTATATGCTAAGGAAGGGCCCTGTTACGATGTCCAGCTTTTGAATATTATCAGAACTCAGCAAAAAATGACATCAATGATATAACTTTAACAATAACAATATATTTACAAACAAAATCTTTACAAAGTAGGTACACTTATCTGCATTGGTGAATGGTCAAACAGTCGTATCTTGATCATAATCCTTGGTGAGATTTTCTGCTGGTACTGTCCCACAGTTCCAAGTCCTATGACAGGTTCCAAATGATATAGTACAAATCCCACAGGGGTGCAGTTTGGGTCCAATGTGGCACTGAAAGATATGGTGCTGATCCAATCCCCAGAGGTATGGTTTGGTTCCAAAGTGGTACAATATACCAATCAAATCAGAGTTATTATGTGGACACCACAGGTGAATGGTATACATGAGGAACACCAAATATGCAAGTTCACTCAAAACACTGTCCACACGCCCACAGGCACAATGTAAACAGTGGCTAACAGCCCCAATGGCTCGATGAAAACACACAGCTTCTGTCAGACCTTTCAGAATTCTCTCTTCTTCCCTGCTCTTCCCTGCTCTCTCCTGTTCTCCTGTCTCAAGCAGAAAACACATGGTTTATACGGACACAGATAAATATCACCACTGTTACAGTGTTTTACAATCAGCCACACATCACATCGAGACCTTTCTGGGTCACCTCATATGCATGTAGGTTAGCATTCTAGATGATTCCACCTGTTTACAAATTACATGTGAGTGATCCCCAAACAGGGTAACTAGTCATTCTGCAGTGACCCTGCACAGTATTCATTGAACTCAATGACCCGGCACACACTGAATGAACACAGTGACCTGTCCAAATGAAAACAAACAGCCACACGCATTTTCATAACAGGCCATCATGAGACCCTGGCCAGAGCACATATTTATATATGGTAAAATCTCTCTATGAGGACGGCTAAAGGACATGGAAGATGTGGTATTTATAGCAAAGTGGTTTTAATTGGGTATATAATGTAAATGGGGATGAAAAAAAGTGGGGCTATAAATTGGTGGACTGAATAAAAAAACGGCCACTGTATAGACATGGTGTTAATTGAAGATTTGCATGTACCCATATAAAGGTGACATTCAAGTGTTGCTTCGTATTTCAATGAATTTTAAACTGGAGTCTACTGCCGTAACACCAATACTTGAATAACTATCAAGCAATACATTATTCTTTAGGGATCTTAAGACAATAAGATCTCATACTGACAACGTAGACATGATGGCTGCCATCAAACCCGAAGCGGACGTTTGCAACAATGTTAGAGAAGCTGCATCGAAAATCCGAGCAAATAAGACAATGCACGATACGAACGCTTCAGTATTCAAACAAAGTAGAAAAAAAAATCCAGAAATTCAAGATAGCCATACCAACAACTTTATATTTTCATATGTCAGTCAACGAATACAAAATGCAGTATGAAGTAAAACATCTACCTACTGGCTTTAGACAGGTACCAACAAAATTCAGTAGTAGTGTAAATCGATTTGATGCTATCTTGCCACATACACACATTGTATGAAAGATCGGTTACAATACATGCAACAGTTATGTTCACACATTTACTATATTATTGATATAGCATCTAAAATCGACTGGATATCCCTGAGATTAATTTTGATTTTTAACCAGAAATATCAGAAATAATCATTTATAATTACTGTTCCACAAGTTTCTTTAGATTGGGACTAAATGACAGGAGTCAAAACTGGTGCATACCCTTTTAAATGCAATTATCCTTACCACATGGACACCACAAGCTGGCCTGAGTAGAGTATAACTGCCCATATGGAGGTAATTTACTAAGTTGAATTTAAAATCATCTACTTAATTTACGTTGAGATATGAACATCCCATGCCATTCTTTGCTCTTTCTATTAACTCCAAACCACCAGGGTATATATCTGAAATGTATTCTCCAAAGTGTTTACAATTGATGCTCAATAGGGTAATTATAAATAGAATGGGAATTTAAAATATTTCCCGGTGTGCACCATGCCTGGCCATGCACGGGTCACTCAACAAACAGAAATAAAAGAAATGTCCCTAAAAGCCACCCATAGTGGTGCTGCAAACAGCAAAAGAACAGGTTGGAGCAGGACCTATTTAGTCACTTCATCAAAAGTTGCAATGTGTTGAAATGTAATCCTAATCACTTTGTGAAAATGTGAGCAAGCAGATAGATGATACATAGATGTTTCAGTATATGTCAGGAAGATAACCTTGTGTCAAATGAAAGCTCTATGTCCATATTTATCCTTCCTGCCCTTGTCAGTCTTTGTCCATCCCTTACCTGGTGAAAGAGGATTATTCTAAGCAAATAGGCAAACATATCTGGATAACTCTAATCTTAGGTTTTTGTGTAAAGAAAGTCTCTTGCACAGCAATACAATAAGGAAGAATTCTAAAAGCTCTCTTCTTATGGGACAAAAATGGGGATCAGCTGTTGGCTTAGTGACGATTGAACAACTCAGTGTATGACCACAACCTATATGTTTTAAGTCTACCAAAGCCTCTATTAAGCATATCAATTACATAACATCCCCATCACCTTTTATTATTCACGTGTGACCCAAAGTATAAAATTATGAAAGAGATGAATATACCTCCAATATGAAGCTTCAGAAAATCCAGCCACTTTTTTGTACCATTGCCACCTTACCGCAATGGAACAAAGTGAATCAGCAACGTGAAACACCAAAAAATGTTCATGGTTGAGGGTTGACATTTAGACTTCAAAAAAAAAAAAAAAAAAAAAAAAAAAAAACAAAACAAAACAGTGGATCACAATTCGTAGCAAAAGGTTGGCAGGCATGACACATGGATGTATATTGCACAACTATCAAAATGTTTCAATCATAAAGTTAATGCCATTAGTAAAGAAATAAGTAAGTTTAACATTATATGTAGATACATGTCAACCAATAGATCACTGACTGCTTTAAATATTGCTAATATTTGCTTAAATGCTCATGTGTGATGTTTTAAAATTAGAACACTTAAGTTACTCATATGTTCAAGTATTTTACAATCTTTTATAACACTGGAAAATGAGTCATTTTTATGATTTAATTCTTCAAAAATGTAACGGAATGTATCATCTGGTCGTTTAGTTTCACATAATCAATTTCCCTGTCGAGTAGTATTTATACATTTTCCCGCTTTTTTCTACATGTAATTTGTAATTTACTGTGTTAAATTTACACTCAGACCGCACTTGGGAGGATATCTAAAAAGATGTGGTTGTGGCTGTATAGCCTATATGGCTACATAAACTTGTATACTTAATTTTTCATTATTATACCTGAATTCTTTTGCAATGTGCGTACTGTTGTTGTTATAATGTCCTCTCTAATACGCAAGACTACAACGAGTCACTTGTCCACTGCCACTTGTCTAGCAACATATATATATATATATATATATATATATATATATATATATATATATATATTGCTAGATTATAAACAAGGCCTATGTAGGTACAATAATTATACAATTGAATATGCGACAAAATATATTATAAGGTACACAAATACGGTCTTGCAATATCTGTTGCAGAATCAAGCAGTATTTAAGGTTCTTATGGCAAGATATGCAGATTAGATGTAAGCTCTATTTACTGTGTGGAATATGTGATTTGTACATGGCTTGTACTTAGATACATTGTGAATATTTTCTGCCAGGAAATGGAAAAGCAACAAACATACAACAAATGATTGCTGCCTATTTAATGATTTTCAGAGTTGACACGCAAACTAAGCCAAAAGTAAAATAATAGTATGAGGTGCGTTAATGTTCTCATGCTGTCCGTATAATTAGCCCGTTGTTCTGTTCCAATGCTGAGAATATATTTGATTGGATAGAGCATAACCGTGTTTTCCAAAGATTTAACAAAAGAGCTGAACCACTTTTACATTGTCTTAATTTGTCTGAGCAATTAAAAAATAGACCGACTTGCAAAGATAACACACAAAAATAGACTGACTTTCAAAGATAACACACACACACACACACACACACACACACACACACACCCATAGACTGACTGAGATTCTGTGCCCTTGCCACCTGATGCTCTCTCTGGTGTCAACTTGGTATGGCATCCATGGAAGTATATTTAGTTTCTGAAAAATTGAAAGAGTAGGCATGTGAGGCTGGTACCACTCTTGCACCACACCGGTTGGTAACAAATGCTCATGTCACTGCGTTCAATGAAGGGTCCCCTTCAGAGTATGTAATATATCTTTCAACAAGGTGATTTACATGGTAGACAAATGTCACTGATACGTTTTAATGATTGCATAAGGCTCCTGCAGGCTTATTACAAAACAAACTTGAAAATGATAGATAAAAAATGCATATTACTTACTCGACCTTTTAAGACGTAAATGTGAACTCATGACTGCCTGAAGCAGAAACAAAATATCACATACAATTACACACAAAACTCCACGTGCATTTTCAACTTCACATGATTATATATTTGTTTGGTCCATTACATTTGAAAGAAAATTAAGGTGTGTTTCATTTGTGGCACCCTTTTTAAGCTTGCCAGTTACCAGTGTAAATTTTAGACACGCAGCAAAAATTAATTAATCTAATCACAATATTGATATGTAAATATATAAAGCTGCTGAAGATAAATGAGCTATGAGCAAAAGTTCCTGGTAAGAAGAAAACAAAATTAACCCTCACCGTTACCATCAGCTGCAATTCAGTTGTTTCCTAAATCTAAAGGTTGGGTACAAGTTACTGCTTTTATTAAAGTTTTCATTCCCGGAAAAGTAAAGGTTGTATTTGTGATATATTTATTCTTAACAAAAACAACCATTTTATCATAAACTATGCACGGATAGAGTTTGACTTTGACTTATCAAACATGATGCAGCTGAGATAAGACATATCTATAAGTGTCATGAGATCAATTGAGATTTGTGTCCAGGGGTTTATACTGAATAGAAGCTAACATCCCCGCCATATACCAGCCCGCAAAGTGCAACTGTGGGATTTTCGGTTCACCGTTTTGCATGTAAATTTGCTAACGTTCTTATACCATGAATCTTATTTCTTTTGTTTGATGATTGAAAGTATTATTGACATACAGTATGTCATTGTGGTAATGTGGCGATGATAGAGTAGAAAAAGGCATGACTATGTTCAGAAAAAAATTGGAGCTTCATAAATATCTTTTCAAAAATGCTATTTTTGTCATATATATATATATATATATATATATATATATATATATATATATATATACCCTGAAGTATGATGCATTAAAAAAGTATAGAGCAGATCACAGTGAACAAAGCTGGTTAGAATATACAAGAAAGAGAAACCAGTACAAGTCTTTATGTAGAAGGAAAGAAGACAGATGGAAAGAACAAGAAAGAGATAAGACAAAGAAACCTAAAGATGATCCAAACAGGGTATGGAATTTGATTAAGATGAAAAATAAAAGTCCAATACAACAGAGTGAAATAACACCACTAGAGTGGTTTGAGTACTTTCAACAGTTGCTAAATCAAGACTGTGGGTCAAGTTCTATACAAGATCAAATAGAACAAGATTTGGAAAATCATGATGATCAGCGTGATGAATGTAATGTAAATGAACCACAGGAACTAAATGAATATATTTGTGAAGATGGAATTCATGCAGTTATTAAGAAAATGACAAATAATAAAGCACCTGGTGTAGATGGGCTAGTTATTGAATTATTTAAAAATTCGTCTGATATCATTGTGCCATACTTAGTGAAACTGTTCAATAATATAATGGATAAGGGTCAATACCCAAAAGAATGGTGTAAAGCAGTAATATGTCCTCTCCACAAAAAGAATGTAAAAGACAACTATAGAGGAATTTCACTCTTGGATGTCTGTGGTAAAATTTTTACTAAAATTCTTAATAATCGTTTATATGATTGGGCAGAAAAATTGCAAAAAATACATGAAATTCAAGCAGGTTTCAGGTCTGGTAGGTCAACAGTAGATCATTTGTTTACTTTACAGGCAGTCGTCCTAAAATATTTATCTAAAAAAGGTGGTAAATTTTATGTTCTTTTTATCGATTTTTCCAAAGCATTTGACACTGTTATCCACAAGTATCTATGACACACACTTATTAATATAGGTGTTCATGGTAAAGTGTTAAAAACTGCTACAATCTATGTATTTAAACCTCCAGTCTTGTGTGCGTACACCAGATGGTCTTACCGAGATTTTTTAAGTGCACTATGGGTACAAGGCAAGGATGTATGATCAGTTCTTTACTCTTCATTATGTTTATTAAGAAGCTTGTTCTGGACTTATAACCTAAGGGTGGTCAAGGTGTATTTTTTTCAGAAGAAACCATGAACTTATTAGCATTAATATACGCAGATGACATTGTAGATTTGGCAGACACTGCTGCTCGACTACAGAAGCAGATTAACATTCTTGACATTCTTGGAGAATTCTGTGATCAATCATGTATGAACGGTAACTTAACTAAAACAAAAATAGTGTTTTTTTTAGGAATGGAGGTATTTTGTACAAAAAATGAGGAATGGTATTTTAAATAGGAAAAAATTGAATGTGTATCTTATTATAATTATTTAGGTCTTATGGTTTCATCAAGACTATCATGGTCTGTAGCAACCAAAACTTTAGCCAGCCAAGCACAAAAAGTCATAGCTATTTTACATTGTTTCCAATATAAAGTTGGTAAATTACCATATAAAACCGTATTCCATTTATTCGATAAAATGATCACACCTATTTTATTATATGGATCTGAAATTCGGGGTTATCAGTATACAGAAGTAATAGAAAAGGTGCAGATTAAGTTTTGTAAACAGTGGCTTGGTCTCCCTCAAGGTTCATCTGATGGTGCTGCCTTGGGGGAATGTGGAGAATACCCTCTTTTTGTGAAATATCATCTACGCTGCATCAGTTATTGGTGCAAGATTCTTCAAATGGACTACCACAGATACGCAAAACAATGCTAGAGTATGTTGTTTGAGTCGGATATAGCTGGAAGGTGTAACAGGGCTACATATGTCAAGTCTTTATTATTCAAATTTGGTTTTGGCACAGTCTGGATATCACAAGAAGTCGGAAATGTTGCATGGTTTAAATAAGTTTTATCCAAAAGATTGAAGGACTGTGCCATGCAAATTTGGTATGATTCAGTCACAGAAAATCAAAAGTTGAATACTTATTGCCTTTCCAAATCTTTGTTAGAACCAGAAAAATATCTTAACTGTGTAAATGTTATCACTTTTCGAAATGCTATTACTCGCTTTAGATGCTGAAGTCATGGTTTGCACATTGAGAAAGGAAGATATACTGGTACAGCGAGGGAAGAGATAATTTGTTTATTATGTAATACTTACAAAATTAAGTGTGTTGAAAAGGAATTGCATTTCTTGATGGTTTGTCCATTTTACTCAGACTTACGTGAGAAGTGCTTTAATAAGAACCATTATTAATATCCTTCTACTGAGAAAATGATTAATCTATTAAAAAGTGACAAACCAGTAATATTATGTTCATTAGGAAATTATTTGTATCAAGCTTTCAAGAAGATAGAGTTTCTTTTGTTAAATATGTAAACATATACACCTGGTGTCTTTTTCCATTATTTCAAAATACTATTTTAATGTACATCTTATGCATTGACAGGCTGGAGGCCTTTTATTACGAAATAAATGATCTATTTATAAATATATATATATATATATATATATATATATATATATATATATATATGTTGTGGGGGCAAGGCATAGTGGCTTGGCTACACTTATAACTTAAATTTAAGGCCATATTGCTTTGCAACAAACGTGTTTTCTGATTTGGAATCTCTTCTCATGTCGGAATTCAACCGGGGCAACCCATATGGGCATACAAAATGTTATCTCTACACTAAGTAACTCTATTGTCGGTAACCCAATGACTGAAACTTTTCGTGCCGCATAACGTGCTTTTGCAATTTGTTCCACGAGCATTTCCATGCAGGAATATTTTTTTTTTGCACGAATGTAAGATCTGATATATCTAGATGTTGTTGTTATTTATTTGATTAGAATAATTCTCTTTTCTCAGGCAAGCAATGGGCAATGACAATAGACATAAAACATTTGTTTTTCAGGTGGTTATCTTCACGACATAAAATTAACAATGCCGAATCATTTATATTCTTTCATTTACAACATGGCATTTGGTGACTTCACGAAATTAGTTACTTTTTGAGTTGTCCCCATTATGTTTGCAGCAACAGGATGGGTCGCTGTCTGGGGCATTGCCATTGTTTCTGTCTTCTGGGACAACTGCGCACGGCTAGATACAGCTGTGCACTGGAACAATTTTGGCAGGTTACCTCTGAAAGAACTGCCAGTTATGCAGTAAAGAAAAAAATTGATCGCATTATTGCTCACGTAAAACACTTCAAATATTGTCAGAAAAAATCTAGTGAACATCGGGCCGAACGAACGGTAACCGGAACCCATGCGTAGGTACATAAAGAAGGTTACGCTGTAAGGTAGTCGGAATATTACAAAGATTGTGGCTACAGCAAGGAGCATTTTGGTCAGCGAAGTTTCCCTAGCATCCTCACACGTTTTATTGTCTCACAGCTGGCCCTCAAACTGCTTTCTCCGTTCTGCATGCAAGCGTTTCAGTTGCAAAACAAGCAACACAGTAAAGATTGTTATTAACATACCCGGAATGACCAAACCACCTACCCGAAGAATCACCAAGTTCCAAATCTGATACCCCTTTTCCCTTAGATGTGTGCAAACAGAGCCGTGGGGATGCTTTTCAAGTGTCCAAGACGGGAAAACTGTTGCACATAGACAGATTAAACATGTTACCAAAATTACAATTTTTGCTTTAAATGGTGTTGATATGCGGGCAATCTTCAAAGGGAAAGCCACGGTTAGGAAACGCTCCATTGTTACCCACACTGTAAGGTAACACGAGAAAACTTGGCCAAAGTATCTCAAGCCAATTATGAGTGCACACACTATCCTATCTACATATATTCTTATATTTAACGAGCTTAATTGGCGTATCCAGTCAGGGAAATCTGCTGCCAAATATATATTGTCTGCAATCGCCATGGCAATAAAATAGTTACCCGTTGAGGTCTTAATCATAGGAGAGGACAGCATAACGACAATAGTAAGGATGTTTAAAACGAATCCAGATATCAAAATGAAAGGCTTAATGTGCGTGCCAGCTTACGTCGAAAGAAATCGTGGTCAGCCAAACCAATTTCATTCTAAGTAATAGTTGTTCGCGTAGCGTGGAGGTAACGTTTGGTGAATTTACCATGGCGGAGGTCACGTTTAGGGTTGTCCATGATGTTGAAGAAGTCATTTTTTGTATCGTTTACCTGAAGGAAAAGTGAAATAAGAAACCATGAATACATTTATAAAGAATTCCTGTATTTCAATGATTTCACATTTCAGAGTCCACAATAAGATAACTGAGATGTTTTCTCAAGTATTTATACAAAAAAAAAATCAATTCCAAATGTTTTCACACTTTAGAAAAATGCAAATTAGCAACGTCGCTGATGGGACATGATCCAGCGTTGTGGAAGGGATAATTTTGACCAAATGTAGCCAAAAATAGAAACACATGCATAATTCATTGACTGAAGTGTGCAGATTGCATATCCTGGAACAATTGTAACTTCTGCTCAACCCTCTTCTTTGCCCTTCTGACTCGTTCCTTTTTTTTTTTTTTTTTTTGGGGGGGGATACTTTACACTGCCTTCCTTCACCTTTTCTCTGAATTTCTTCGTTCTCTCACAGGTAAAGGCAGGTATCTTGCCGGCTCTGTGTCTGCTAACAAACTGACCATGTGCATGTACGTCTAGCCTGTATGCATAGTGCTTTCAGGAATACATTAAGCTGGATGCAATTGTCTTTCCTGCTCATAGCAAGCATTTTCGTGGAAGGGTAGGAGCATTTGTAATGAGTGTCACTTTTAAACTTGACAAAGCTTGGTTGATATTGCAACTAGATCAATATATATCATTCTGCTTATTGGGTTCCATGTACATTTCAAGCTCTTTACATGTTGAGAAACTGTGGATTTCCTCAGAGAGTCACTATGGGAAGATCAGAATTGTTTGGAGGCTATGTGTGAACAAACGATTGTTAGCACTCCTCGCCTCAATAAGTAGGGACTTATGTACACATAAGCCCTTAAGACTGCTGTGTTGTTGCTACTGCATGGTGATTACAAGATATTGTTGTATTAACAGTGACAAATGTTCCGAACAGATCATTTCAGATATCATCACAAGCAGATAAATATAGAGAAATGAATGAATGAAATCGATTGATGTGAACCATACAAAGCACAGCTTGGACACTTTTAGAATTTGACACTCATTAAAATTTTGAATTTAAAATTTATTCTGGGTCAAACAAGGTTTTTGATATCCACCTACTCTACCATCATTTGTCTAGAAAGTTTTGCAGAAATTCACAAAAGCAAAAAGATAGAACAATTTTTGCATTTTCCTGTCCATACATATAGCAGTGTTTCATGCAAGCTGTTTCCGTCTGCGACATTTTTTGTTTTTTTTCAAATCAGGGTTTAAATTATTCAATTATTTTCATTAAAGTTTTATAATATAGTTCTTATGGTGTTATTAAATGATCCAAAATATCTTTTTGAAATATGTCCTGGTTTTTGCATGAGGCTAACTTTAATAAGTCTAACGTCGCGAACGGGACATTTTAAGTATATGACTCTCATTAAAATTTAAAATTTAAATCTTACTCTGTGTCAAACAAGATTTTTTATATCCACCTACTCTATAATCGTTTGTCTAAACAGTTTTTTTTTTTCAGAAAATCACAAAATCATACAAGATAGAACATAATTTGTAATGTTCCGTCCGAGATGCTATTTTTTTTTTTTTTAATTTGATTTCTTGTTTCAAATATTTAAAATAATGAATGCAGGAGATGAAAATCCATCTATGCTCCTCTAAATGTAATGTCTTAGCTTTGATTTTTTTTACATACAAACAACTTTCAACTACTTTTAATTTTGAAGGTCATGTCCACATTTCCAGGGAATGCCCCATTGGCGAATGCGCAAACGACTGGCTAATTGCCTTTAATGCCCATAAAACAAACAGATATTATGCTAATTACATGTTCGGTTGTTTGTCCCGACCACCCCACTTTATCTGAATTATATACCTGGTAAACAAAATTATTAATAACTGTAAACGTATTGAGCCCCCCTATCTGTCCCGGTCCAATTGTAATGTCTTCGAACTCTTGTATGCAAGTCAGTGGGCCCTGCCTCACTGTACAGCGACTGTGTGTCTATTGGTGTCCCTTCTTTCTTTCTTTCCTTCTTTCTTTCCTTCCTTCCTTCTTTCTTTCTTTCTTTCTTTCTCCTATCTTTCTTTCTTTCTTCCTTTCTTCCTTCCTTCCTTCATTCTTTATTTCTTTCTTTCTTTCTTTCTGTCTTTACAACCAGATTTGTCCAGAGATTTTCTTGGGCCTTATTCCGAAAACCACCATACTTGCCATGGTAAATGACTTACAAGTGAAATTAGGCACCTGACGTGGAATAGTGATTAAAGTTTTGCAAATTAAGGGCTATTAAAATTTTAAAAAGCACCATATATTCCAACCTATTGGAGATTGACAAAAAGTTCTAACTTACACATATGGGTTTGAGACAACTGGCAAATCCATTAGCATACAAACAAAACTTGGAGAATTTTAATTGACGCTAAACTCACCAAATTTCTTCCCAATCCACATACAGGCCTTGAACTGCTTTCTATGTGGCCAATTGCTTGACCTACATGGAGCCAGGCAGACATTTTGCATTCATAATTATTTACCTTCAACCTGTCTCACAGACAGCTTTCTATCCATGCTTGCTAGGTGTATGCTTTGGAAGGTCTGAGTCTTGCAGCATTTCTTTTTTCTTTTTTTTTTTTTTTTTTTTTTATATTTTTTTTGAGGGGGTGGGTGGGACTCCCAACAACTATATAATGAGGCTTTCAATAAAATTCAGAGTATCTCTTTATGTTCATTCAGGAACAGCTGGACTTCAGGCTGCCATGTGTACCAGGCAGGCTGTAGTTTCAACGTGTGCAGAACACACTTGTCAATGAACTCATGACTAAAAAACTGATATCCTAGCTGGTCTGTTTTTGCTTGAGGCAATGTCAGTCTGCTGTGCTCATCAGTGCTAAGGGAATACAGGCTCCAGACTGTTAGGCAGAACAAGCCTGAGTGTACCCTCTGTTTAAAATAGACTTAATACAGAGCTGTGTCCGCCAGACCAAGGAGGGTATAATTTGTGTCATCTCAGTGGACACCTTCATGTCTTTGCTTTCCTGTAACCAGTGAGATGAAGTGTGTTTTATTATAATATGTATACACTGTACATATATATGTACATGTATGTATATTGTACATATACATGCACACATACTCATCCATACTGCCCAGAAGGGCTGACCTTCTCAGGGATGGGCACTTTCTCTGGTCCCATGGGTGACTCTTCTCTCGTCCCAAGGGTGCCCCCTTTAGAGAGATTTCACTGTATTAGCAAACATTGGAATTTTCTTTCTCCCTCTCTCTCTCTCTCTCTCTCTCTCTCTCTCTCTCTCTCTCTCCCTCTTTCCTTCTTCTCGTCTTTCTTTCTTTCCATCCTTTATTCACAACCAAGTTGAAAAGATTCAGTTGAAAAGTTGAATATCTCCAAAACTATTATACATGCCATTTCAACTTTAATTTAAAGGTTTGTGGCAAACCGGCATCCAATGAACCATGTGCCAAAGTTGTACGATTTTAATTTATGCAAATTAGGTAAATATGCATCTTACATAGCTTCATAACTATTATAGATAGGGGTGCCATTCCCTCTTCAATTTATGGGTTTATGGCAAAGCCCCATCCAAAGAACCATACACTAAAGCTGTAGGTTTTCAATTTATGCAAATTAAGCAAATACACAAAATTAAAATGTTGAATAGCTTGAGAACTATTATAGATACTAGCTTCATTAATACTTCATTTTATAAGTTTGTGATATGGCCATATCCAATGAACCAAGAACCAAAGTTGTAGAATTTTACTTTTTTAAAAATAGGCTTATATACGGAATTTAGATTATGTTGAACAATGGCAAAGTGTATCATTTCAAACTGGTCTCATTTTGAAGGCACCCAGACAGCTTTGCAGCGAAGCAAATCTTCTTTTTTAGTTGTTGTCCATGCTGCCACATGAGGGATTTATATAGTTTTAAACCCTCTCCCCATTTGTCAATTGCCGATGAAAATATTATATTTGTATTGTTGAAAAAAATAAAATATGTTCAAACCAAAGCAAGACTAAGGTGAGGTGAATCTGAACATGAACGTGTAGAGGGGGTCTGAATTTAGCTAAATTATCCCCTATGGTATGCTTACATATCCCGAATTCTTGTTCACATGATCAACATGAAAGTTTGATTTAAATTTATAATAGGGGATTATTGAAAGAAAAAAATAGAGCCCTTCAACACATTCACGTTCACACAGCTTAGCTTAAAATTCCTAATCTTTATCTGTTCTAGATCCTTATGTTTTCTCATTTATCATGTAAAAAGGGATCTGCATAGTTACACAATTTTGTATAGCCCGCAATTTTGTGGGTTTTTTATATTATTATTTCACTGGGAAAAAAATTCAAAACATGAAATTACAGTCATGCATAAATGCCGCATTATGCATTTGTTCTACGTCAGATCAAAGCTTAAGAACATAATACTACGAAGGGTAATTGGGACTTTGGGTACTTAGAAATTATATGTGTCAGACCTGTTAGTCCTATGACAGTGCTTCTGGGCTTAGCATAAGTGATAGACAATTGTTATCATACTTGAATTACCTCAGTTTATGTCACTTGTAACAACACAAATTTCTTTTGCAGCCAATTGGCCAATCTCAAACTTCAAATGTCAAGAAACTTGCTGAATTGTGTTCAAGTCCTAGATCTTTTCAGAATTGGTTTACCAGATTGTCGTGAATAAACAGCAACTGAAAGATAAAAATGTAAAGTATGGGCGGCCAACAGGGCAAAAATTAACTTATGTGACATGTTACTTTGACCAAAGTAATGTGTGACTATTTGCCATAAACTAGCGCATTACGTTGACAGAAAGTAACGTGGTACTCTTTCCAAAGTAAAGTGTTAATTTTGTCCAAAGTTACGCCTAGCTTTGACAGAAAATAACGTGTTACTTTTACCCAAAGTTAGGCGTTACTTTGACAGAAAGTGGCATGTTACGTTGTCCAAAGTGTTACTTTTTCCCAAAGTTTTCCGTTACATACCATTGCTCTGATTGAATGTTGCCAATGCATCACTTGTTGCGCAATAAACAAGTCTTACCTCTGTGTGTCTGCAAATTATTTTAGTATAGAGTATCACACCAATTGTGTCACATCAGCCAGGGGTGTGCAGAAAGAGACAATCGACCATACCTGATTTATAAAAGATTAACTTTTCTTCGATTGGATTTAACCAATATTAGTGTGAAGCACACGATTGAGGGGTTGTCCCTTCAAAATACATTACTATGGGTAGCAGTGCGGAAACGCATAGCTTCCCCAGTACCCAATCAAAGTATAACGTGTGACTGTGCCCCTTTCCTTACTGCTATTCCAGTGCCAACTACGACTTAATTAGAACTACAGAAATTGAACTGCTTTGAATTGAAACATAAGGATGCTAGATTCGCATTTAGTGTAAAGAGACCTTTCATTCACACACCACATGCCTATAGTAAGGTAAGAATGGTCCTGATCAAAGCGTTCCTGGGCTCGCTTTGAGTTTAATATAATCAACAAAGGGCACCTAGGAGAGATGTTGACTCATTCCAATGTCTGACATGGAAAGATTTAATGAACCGCATGACTGAATGATAGACATGATTATGATGGTGATCCAGAGATTCTTGTAGGCCCGAGTGTTCCTATTTGAAACCTGTATGTGACATCAGAAATGACAACATTAGTGATATAATACGATAAATGATGGGAAACCAAAAATGATTTGAAAATATATCAGCCATAAAAGAGACGTAAACGACATAAGTGTGTTTTCTGTAGTAATGCCCACGTTATGAAACCAGACTTAGCCAGCTGGGCCTAATATTCAAATTTATTATAACATCGTTATAGCCAGTCAAAGCTTTTGCAGTGCTATTTACACCTGGAAAGTGTGGCAAAGCAGAATGTGGTCAAACGTGAACTTGTCTTTCCTGCAGAAGGACACAAGACTCGTTTGCATCTTGGAATTTTGCTTTGACGATTTATCCATGACAGCTACTAGATAATGGGGTTATTGGGTCAACGCGTACGTGATTCAATTAGATGGTTCAGATGCTCTCTGATTTTTTTTAAAGGTTGTGGATCATGCCGACTTTCTCTCCCAGTTTTTCCATGGAAGCAAATGTGAGCAAATACACAGCATTTCAATATTCAAAAAGTAGCCGGAGCTAGATAATGCGTTAGGACCTATTTCTGATCTTCATTATTTGCATGTATCAGCACAGATAGGAGTAAATCTTGGAGTTTAAGTAGCAAATTTCAAATGTTCCCTTCCAAATAAATACAAGGAGTTCCCTTCCAACTAAATACAAGGAAAATGATATTCCGAAAACTGCATAAAACCCCATCACATTCAGGTAAAATATATCTAGCAGTTTACCTATCATTTTGAACACGTACACCCCCCCCCCCCCCCTTTCGTATCCCATGACGAAGGGATTTTTTTTTTTTTTTACAACACATGTGTAACTAAGTGTTATACAGTCAGTTTGGCCCTTATTGTTACCTGGACTGATGCTTTTATTAATTTTCGTTTGTACATATGACAGCCATGGATTTGTGACGAGTTTGAAACTTGGCGTTACACCTCTCCAGCTGAAGGCGCAGAAGAAGATGAGATTTATTCACTACTGCTCATTGGCTACGAGTTTGAGAGTAAGTCCCAGATAACAACACTTGAATTATTTTCTGATTATCTGGAGCAGTTGTCCGAAGTATATGATTTTCTGCAGCATTTATACAACTTTCGATCTTTTCACCAAGTTGATAGTTCAGAATGTTACCCAAATTTGTCTTGTAGCAGGGAGCTTCTAGAACATGTCTCTGCTTGTCGTAATATTCTTATGGGTTGTTCAAAAATGTAATGCATTAATTCAATAATGCAGCTTAGCATTTTTACATTCAATAGACAAAATGGGGGAGGGGGGGGGGGCAATTTAATTAACCAGTCATGTTGTCGTGTTTTGTTTTTGCAGGAAAAGGAAGTTGGTCCCGAAGGCTGTCAGTACACCTGCCCGGCCCAGATCCTGGCATGTCTGCGTGCTTTACTGCCTTTACAGGTCAAGGGGGAGTTCCGCGAGTCGGCGTACAGGGTTGAAATGGCAGAGTTCTATGTACCAAGTTGGATTATAATACAGTGAACTTTTCTCATGACAAAGCGAAAAGAACATGGACGAAAATGTTCTAATGTCAAGTTGGATTAGAATACAATGGACTTTTCCTACGACAAAGTGATAAGAACATATACATATAGTTTTCATGTAAATATAATTTGTAAATATAAATATGGATGTAGTTTATGTTGTTGTTTTTTTTTTTTTTTTTCAAATTGTGCAGCAAGGTCCTTATTTTCCCAGGCCATATTATTTCAACTGTAGCATTACAAGACCAACTGAAGCTTTTGAAAAAATAGATTTGACTGGACTACGGCTGATGCATTGCCTGACACGGACGAAGTTCTGTGTATGCCACATACAGTAATTATGTGTAGTAGATAAAAACCAGAGCTTGGTCTGCCATATGGAATTCTTTATACCCCTCTCCTTACTTTATTTGCATAACTTCTCTGGAATGATGTTGATTGTTCATTACAGGTCTGTCACATATCTAGAAATGAATCTTGCCAGTCATTTATAATTCACAATCTGGTGCTACTGTTTCTGAAAATGTAGTCGTTACAAAAATATATGTATTGCATCCTAGTTGGAAAATGATTGATTGGCTAAAGAATCAAGAAAACAATCAATGAGACAAACAACAAAAAAATATTTTATTCAACATAAGCTGGCGGTGGTGGATGGACCAGGCGTACATCTTCGGGTGGCAAAGGGTCACACAACACAGCCTCCTCCGTGCATTGATCCACGTCCCTGGGCTGGACCGCATCGCCCAAAAGTTTTCTGCCTGTTGCACAATTTGCCTGTAAACTGACTGCGTCTGTGTCTGTAGTCTGTTCGTCTCTCCTCTTTGCCAGTAGTTGCTTTACACTCCCTCTCATCCGCTTCTCCGTCCGTTGATACCTGGGCATTTTTCAGTTTCTGTCTCTTCCACTTCCAATCGTAAAAAATATCCAAGTTAACTGTAGGTTGTACTCGCTCAAAGCTTTTCAAAACACTGCAGGCCGATATACCTAACCATCGCCGTAATAAAGGCATTTTTGTCATTGATCGGAGGTGCTGAGAAGTGGGTGAGCTAATCCTGCCAGATGAGTACACTTTACCGAACAAACTGTCAGACCGCTCCCCGCTCCACTAAGCAGTCGCCATTTTTAAACAACCTGTTGCAAGGGTAAAGGTCAGGTGACTCCGCTAATCAGCTTACGCGTCGGGCAGCGCGTGTGAAATCAGCCACACAAAGCTGACTGAATGGTGGCAATTGAAGGATTTGACTTCAAAAAGTCCTTTTTTAAGCCACTGAAAGGCCCATTCTTTCAATTTCAAAGCCAGATATGAGAGCCTCTACATATTTGCAGATTGTGCTAGAAGCTTTGGGCCGCGGGAGTGAGTATTCTCCATGTAAGAGCCAATCAATGCTTCAAGATTGACAATCATGCCTTTCATCGCCATTTTCTCAAAAGCAAGTTTTTTCATAAATCGATCAATTTTTGGGGGGCGTTTCTTGAAAACGGATCAAGATATCTTCACAAAAAAACCGGCTCTGACAGGATACGGATCTGCTCTAGGAAACGCATTTTTTATACCTTTCCAACCCTTCCTTCCGTGACTTTTGTGGCCCCAAAAATGAAGAAACTGTACAGTCTTAAGAACAAAATAAAAAAAATTGCATATTTTTTTTCCTATCGTATTTTCAGTCAAAAGCAAGATACGTTTCCTGCGTGTTGGTCTATAGTTTAATTTTCGATATGTGTCAGTCAGGATGAAATAATATTTTATCAGAAATCCTTGCAAAATGTGTGATTTCATACCCATTTACAAGACGGCTCCAAACAGCATCAAAATTAATTTCATGACATTCAAGTATGATTCCTGATAATGGTAACATCTGTGGGATATCGAAAATATATAGTTTTGCTAGTAACATAAGAAAAATAGGCAAGTTGCACAGGTCAAAGTCGCGAGTCTGTGTTACGCGCTCGTAACGGTGACGCTACCTTAAGGTGTATGCTAAGATCCTTCACATGACACTGACGCTATTGATTTAGCGTTCCATGCATTACCAGTGAGCTTCATCTCTTATGTATTAATGAGTTAAAGCTAATGCATACAAAAAAACGTGTATTTTTAAGGCACTATTTTAATTCTTGTAACATATATTTTTTTGACCTGGACACATGGGAGAATTGCGCTTCATTGGAACACAGCCCTCAGATTACTCTGTTGAACCTGTACGCAGCATTTTATACTTGAGCCATTCGGAAATGCAGTAATCAAATTTTGATCAGATATATTATTTGAAGAAAGGCTGCAAAGGGGAGTGACATTTCAATGTATCTGGGTAACTTGTTCTGTTGTGTTTTGACGATGTCCGATTCATTGCATTGATTACGAAATTGTCTGTTAGCTCGAAAGGCGTCTATAGATTTATCACCATGAATATTGCTTTGTGATAGTGTTGTTGGCTGCTCGCAAATCAGATACATCAATCTGCCATGATGTCAGCTATACTATTTATATATGACGTAACCATACATACACACACAGATACATACATACATACATACATACATACATACATACATACATACATGTATGAAAACACGTTTCTACGTTTTTACCATGGAACGTACATGTTTTGAACCAGCAACTTGTTGGATCTAATTCCTTGCCCAAATGGGAAACACATTTATGCATTTGGTGATAACCCCAGTCCGCCCCCCCCCCAAAAAAAAAAAAAATATATATATATATATATATATATATATATATATATATATATATATATATATTGAGTGGAACTAAGCGAATATGAATCCCATGTCCATTATGGTTCATAATATATGGACTTGTACTCAGTTCCGTATATAGCATTGCCATAACGTTGGGGATTCCAGTACATCAGTATAAAAGCAATCCTCGAAAACATATTTTGAACACCTATGCATTTTGTGTCATGCATATATATTAAGTATGTACATACATAATACATACACACATGCATGCATGCATACGTGTTTTTTTGGATGCAACCCGCCCAAATGAAAAAAACAAAACATTATGCTCATATATATATATATATATGTATATATGTATGTGTGTATGTGTGTGTGTGTGTGGGTGTGTGTGTGTGTGTGTGTGTTGTGTGTGTCTTATGTGCACAAACGTATAATCAGTATTTATTTAGGGGCATTAAACATGAAATTGCATATACAACAAAGTCATTGGCAATGTGAACAAATACGGTCTTGAAATGTCTGGCGCAGAAGCAAGAACTAGTATAGTTTCTTATGACCTTATATGCACATTAAATATACCATTTATTCTCTGAATTCAGTTCGACATTTGTACTTGTCATGAACACACTTGAGTGGAAAAGAACACGATAAAAGAACATACAAACGCCAAATCCTCTACTGAATTGGAGTGCGTTTACGTATAATGCCATTTTTGTGGTAAGAATGTTGCTTACAAAAGTGCTTAAACCAATAATTAAAGAGACCCGTTTCTCTCTAGTAAAACGTAAGTAAAAACATTCAAGCCCATTACATTTTGGACCCTGAAATCATAATACAAACGAGCTTTTAAGCAGACTGTCTGATACATGTTCATCTTTCCCCCCTCATTTTATCCATTGCAGTATGTTGATACAACGCACAAGAGTGTGCATTTGGCCGTGAAAGATCCAAGGCAAGTTTCCAGTCTTACACAACAAAAGTTGGCATCACATGTTGATGTCACAGCGTTCAGTGAAGAATATCTTTTACGGTATACAACTTTTGTTTCAATAACTTGATTAATTCATAAGAGAAGCGGCAGTGTTGCAATAGGTTCATATTGTAAAACAATCATAAAATCATATACAACTGCAACAAACTGATTGAGACTAAAAGAATATAATTTCTTTAACGCATGCATTTTTAACAGTTGAGGTACTGTAATATTCGTACTTCTCATAAGCTGGTGTTCATCATGTACACGTAAGGTGTATGTCAATGTGGTGGAATAATATGAGGGAATCGTAAATAAAGAGGCATAAGAGACAAATCTAAGGTGCATATACACCATCTGAACATGTGTATCTGCTCGTGATTATACACTCTATATCCTTGAATAATACTTGAACACAAATTCGCTGATTGCAAATATAAGAAGTTTTCCTTGTATGAATATATACAAAAGTAATAAACCAAAGAGTCGCTTCTATAACTAGGCAGATACCAACATGTCATGCAGACAGGGCTGCTGTATAACTTAAAGTAAATTTCGTTGGTATTTTGCACCGTCTCAAAACTGCTATGTGTTTGACTGATAACATGAATATTGTTGTCGTTATTCAGAGGCGCCACAATTTTTCTAACGTAACAAAGCATACGAAATCCAGAAAAAAATGTACTGAAATGTCAACGGGCCTATAGGTGAAAAGTGAACATTCTATACTCGTAGAGGTGCCAATGAATGCATTCGAAGGCATTTAATTCGGCCTGACATTTAGTTTCGGGATCCGCGATGCAGTTGACTGATAAACTGTAAAGCACCATGCTTCCCAAGGGAGATGTTTATTTTTTATTAAAGATAGTTGAGAGAGACAGAGCGAGAGAGAGAGAGAGAGAGATAGAGAGAGAGAGAGAACGAAACAAAGAGAGAGAGAGAGAGAGAGAGAGAGAGAGAGAGAGAGAGAGAGAGAGAGAGAGAGAGAGAGAGAGAGAGAGAGAGAGAAAACAATGTAGTGTATGTTATAATCTGAACGATTGCCAAAATTTTAACTTGTATTTTATATGGATGCAAGAAGATCAATATTCAGCTTTTACAATACCACGACGAATTATGCACTTAACACGCATTTGGTATGTAATGTTAGCACTAATTGAGCCAATTAATTATTATATTGCTCAAATTGAATAGTGTTCTGAGACAGACCTGCTCACCTCAAGGATGATATTTCAGTGATAATCAGGTGTGAATTTGTGTTCAGTTAGTATTGATGATGTGCATATTGCTGGACATCATTTCTTAAATTTTGACATTTGGCAAATGACTTGATATCGTGATATTAAACCATGTAAATGCCGTTTTTTATGCCTTTAACCATGGAGAGTGATGGACAGGCCAGTGCCTTATCATAAATGCCTAGCTAAAAAAAAGAAAATGCATTCTATATTTCTTTTCAATTTGGGCTCAGCTGGCTCATCAACCAACAGAGCTTATGCCATCCCTCTTTGTCCGTCGCCAATACACATTTTTGACTCAATCTCCAAATTTCAACCAGATTAACTTCAAACTTGGTGAGTGGCAATGTACCATGGATTTGTCTCCACCAAATTTGTTCCAATGGTCATGCTCTGGTAAGTTTTTTGTTTTTTTTAATTTTAATTATAATGCCTTTTTCCAGTTTTTTTTGGGGGGATGTGTGGGTAGGTGGGGCAAGTTTTAAAATGTATTCTTCTCCAAAACCGGTCACCAAATTTGGTATCACAAAGGAACTCTGCTGGGTACTCCTAGCTCCTAATTTGTTCACCAGGTAGCGCTACTTTTTGTTATTTTATTTATTTTTTTTGTGTGTGTCTCTTGTTATTTTCGATTTCTTCTCGGAAACTACCCTATAGATTCACTTCAAACTGTGTGCCAATTTTCGTGTAGAGGAACTGCACCAAGTGGGCTCGAATGGATCCGCTTCAATGATTTTTTTCGCTTTTGCTTCTTTTAGTTGTTTTAGTTTGGCAGACCTAAAAAAAAAAGAAAAGAAAAGAAAAAAAAAAAACACTCCACAGTTGCCTCGAAATCACTCAGGGACACACTTAGGGCCCCGTAGTTGGCACTAAATTCACCAGGTGACGCTGCAGTTTGCATTTTAGTATCTTTCGTTATCTTTTTATCAGGTGACGTGTCCACTGTATACGTGCACCAGTGCTGTGACATCGAAATAAACAGCCATGGACAAAAGGGATGCTAGATGTGAAGACTGCTTCACATTTTTACAGAAATGGTGAGAATGAGGAGTTAAAAAATGCCCTTAAACTGATCGCTGTATGACAGACATGGACCTAAACAGCGATTTAAGGGATCAAATATCATTTATTTGTGAATTTTTTCGCTGTGTCTACAATACTGACCAGACTTTGATGATTGACAGTTTTTTTTTTTAAACTGCAGCTTTTTTTTCGTTTGTTTTCTTTCGTTTTTGTTTTCTGGGATGACTGCACATGGCTAGATGCTAATCTGCAACGGAACAACTTACGCATATAATTTCTGAAAGTACTGCCGACTAAGCAGTAGAGAAAAAAGTTTATTGCATTATTGGTAATGTTAAACAAATCAACTATAATCAGAATAAAAAGAGCGATCACTGCGGGTGGGTCATCAAACCGGGCACCCAGGGTATGGTGTGCAAAGAAGGCTATGCTGTAAGGTAGTCGGAATACAAAAAAGACTGTGGCTACAGCAATGAGCATTTTTGTCAGCGCAGTTTCCTTAGCATCTTGAGAAGTTTGATTGTGCTGCAACTGACCCTCAAGCTGTTTTTTCCGTTCTTCCTGCAAACGTTTCAGTTTCGTAACAAGCAATGCAGTAAAGACTCCCACTAGTAAAGCTGGAACAACAAAACCACCGATCCGAAGAACCACCAAGTTCCAAACTTGATACTCCTGTACCCTTAGCGTTATGCATGTATAGAAATATGGAAGTTTTGCAAGCGTCCAAAACGGAAATACTGATATTGATACACAGATTAAACCTGTTACCAAAATTATAATTTTTGTTTTAAATGGTGTTGACATGCGGACAATTTTCAAGGGGAATGTCACGGTTAGGTAACGCTCCATTGTTACCCACACTGTAAGGTAACACGAGAACAGCTGACCAAAGTATCTCATGCTAGTAAAAAGTCCACACCATATAGATGCAGAAAATATAAATCTATTTACAGATCTGAAATCTTGTAACCACACAGGGATCTCTGCCAACAAATATATGTTGTCTGCAAAGGCCATGGCAATAAGGTAGTGACCCGTTGTTGTCTTATTCATACGAGAAGATATTATGATGACAATAGACAGTGCGTTTAAACACAATCCAGGTATCATAATGAAGGGCTTAGTAGACCTGTTTATCAAAGCACCATAATGGATCAACCAATGCCATACCGTAAAATAAAATCGTGGTCCTCGTTGAAGCGTAGTAGTAACGTTTGGTGAAAATGCCATAGTTGAGGTCTCATTTACGATTGTCCATACGATTGAAGCATTCATTTTGCGTATCCTTTACCTAAAGGAAAAGTAAAACAAAAAGCAGCCATAAATGCCTTTAAAAACTCTTCCTGCATTGCAGTGAAAAATGTTCATATATTGTGTTAAATCCATTAAAAAAGAAAAAAAAAAAAAAAAAAAAAAAGAAATAGCGTCATGGATCTGACCAAAGACATCGCTAACAGCAAATATACGTACTCTATGCATCGACAAACTTTGTACAATAATTCATTTCCCCCCTAACACATCGGGTATTGCTTGCTAAATTGCCGAATTTGTGTCAAAAAAAATTGTAATTTTTCTTAATGTAAAGCTAATGCAAAATCTCAAGTACTAGTCATAAAAACTAAGCCTGCATGTGTAAAAAGTCAGTGAAAACGTGCACACGTTCATATGTAAACCTACAGAAAGCCTACACTAAGCACAAAACAATACATGGCAGTATTTTGTAAATGCTTCCGATGGGAAATGGTCATCCAAAATGTTCGGCCACTGTCGACAGCAGGGGTTGGTAGTGGATGGAGCGGAAACTTCATGCCGCCAAAAGTCACTTGAAATTTAGAGGGACATCAGGGCCAAGTACTTATGGTCGAAGGCAAACCTATTAGTCACTCTTCACCATGGACTCTTGTGCATTACTCGCTACTGCGTTAGATAACATGCATATGTATAAGTGTTTGACAGAACAGACCAAAGTATGCATACTCTCTTTGCATCTGAACTTAATTTCAGTTTCTTAATAAATAATCAATACCTACCGGATTCATCAATATACATCATATTACTTTAAATCTTGCTCACTGATGCATCATCTTTTTCATTTACTCAAACAATTGAAAAGTAAAAAGGGTAGAACAGGCAGACATTGCACTGTTTCAAATTATCTATAAATTTTGTAAAGGTTGTTTAATAGAGTTATGATTTACGTACATGGTAATTTACAATATTTAAGGGGACGTCTGTATAGCCCAGCATACATAGCGTCGTGGTATGTTGTCCTACTGTTCTTTCTTTAATATTGCCGTTAGCCCCCCCCCCCCCCTCCCCCAGAGCCATACATTTTATTTTATATATTAATTAGCTTCCAAAATAAAATCATGTCGCTTAAAGAATAGTTTTCAACTTCTTAAGAAGTTCTGCCGTATTTCAGGCGACGTTATGAAAACAATCCCAAATAAAGCAATCCATGTCTTACGTTTTGGTCAACATGATACTTGCATTTGCATTTGCATTTCATTTCATAACCTGCAACTCCAGGTTAGCTAATGTTGTTGTAACTTCGGCAGTATGGTGATTAGGATTGAAAACGTGGGTAGCTTGGTTTCTTTTTCTCTGCTGCTCACTTTTTTTCATTATAATCAATTCAAGAGCAACTTCTACAATAATACAAAATTTAGCTATGTACAGAAGAAAGTTAAATTACATCACAAGTAGACATGTTTGTAGCCGTAAAATACTGTTTTATTCTCTTGTATACACTGTTGTGTAACTGTCTATTGTGTTGCACTCTAGCTGTTGGTGTATAATGGAAGAAAGTGCTGATATGAAGTTTTTCATTGATATTATCTTTACTGTATCTCCTGTGCAATTCTGGATGTAGCACGTCACTTCTTGAGCCATATTATACATCAAACCTACATACATTTTAGGTATATTTCAAATAAATCATGTGCATGATATTAAAATAATGGTGATGATAGCAATAATTCTATCAAAGGGAAAACAATGTGGGTGCCAACCTTGCTACACTTTTGTGATGAAAAAAAGCCATGATCTCTGTAATTCCAGAGGTTAAAATATTTACTGATCACTTGAAGTGGAAACAAAACAATAGGACTTTGCGTGTAGCCCATGATCAGTGGACTTAAATATACTCACTTCAAAATAGATTCCAAACTCAATTGAGCTGAGTTAGAGCATCAGAATGAATTGAAATGACACGAGGTATCTCAAAACGGCAACTTCACGTGGCTTCATTCCACACATGTGTCACTCCCTCACACTCATAATAGCATTATAATACTACGGATCTGACTGTCGGTGATGAATAGACATCACGAACAGCAATTCTGCTAAATCATCCTTTACGATTTTACCCTCGCTACCGCACGGGTTTATGGATAAGTTAAGAATATAAAGTACACATTGATACATCTGAATAGAAGATGAGTGATTTCACCCTAGCTTATCAACATTTCCTTCGATCTGCCTTTCCAAGTTTGTTTTTCGCTTTTAGGGATCTCAAATAGTTGGCCCTGACTTTTCCATGGTTTATGACCAATGTGCTTGTGAAACGGCGAGGCCTATTCATGTAAGTCTTTACATTTTACTCCCATGATGTTATAAAACATTTATAGCAAAAAGGACATAACCACATGGCATGTCTTCTATCATTATATATATATATATATATATATATATATATATATATATATATATATATATATATATATATATATATATATATATTTATATATATATATATATATATATATATATATATATATATATATATATATATATATATATATATATATATATATATATACATGTGTTTGTGTGTGTGTGTGTGTGTGTGTGTGTGTCTTTAGGTCTCCCTGTCTTTCAGTGTTAATGTGTGTGAAAGATTAGACAAGGCTGTACGTTTCTTGCTCCTTCTCTACCACTTTAGGATTATGCAAAAGCTATGTGTACCTTATCTAAAGCAGACAGGATTATCCTGCAACACATAATTTTGCCTTCGGTTTCTTGTGCAGAGAGATACATAGTGTGTTTCTGAACAATACTAACTCGTGTTTGATAGCTAAATCAACAAAACCCACCTGCATGATAAGATCTTGGAGACCATGCCATGCGAGGGATGGAACAGCCAATCAAAAATCGGTGCCACGACCGGCCTTAAAAAAACCCAGTTACATACACGCGTATAAGAAATGTTGTCGCTTGAATATCTTGCCAGAAAATATGTGTTGGGGGATGTCTCTTAAAAACTGTCGATTGAAGAAAAAGCACCTTATTCGTGATGGCTAGATTGCAATAAAAATTGTCAATACACTAGGAACAAAAGAAAGAAACCCACACAAATACAAATTACAAGGATCCTTTTCTCTTGTACTATATCTGCATCAGACACTTTAAAGCTGAGCTGACATCTATCTACCATGTGACTACCTACACCCATCAACATGTATACATACTCGGTAAAACGTTTTCTACAAATGTAAATATATTACAAGTAAGATATAGTCAAATTGACTTATTAATCAGTACGTCTGTAACATTGCAAGTTCCGATGTAAAGATTTAAAGCTTTACTAAACGTAGGATGACAAAACGTTAGATAATATGGAAGGTTACCCTCATAAATAATCCTACAGCCTGCACGCTATATCAAACCATTTGCAGAAAAGTGTCACCCATCCCCTCCCGTTGAATCAAATGATTACTGGGTATAATATCATATATTGGTGCTTTTTCCCATCACTTCTTTATCCAAGTACCATGTTTTATGATTATTCAGCAATGCATTTACCTCTGTACAACATTTTGCAAGTGAAAACATAAAGGCCCTATCCTCTGAGACTAAAAGCTCAATTCTATTTACAACATTTTTCCTATTTGATAATCTTGTAGCTCAAAAACTGAGAAAACGCCCCTTTCCTCCTCCATTCAATATGATTCGATACAATTTTCTATGTATGTGTATTTGCGATAGTTTTTTATTGTCTATAAAGCACAAAATGATAGCATAACGTTCTGGAAAAATCGTTTTGTACTTCAAAGTAAGAGTGAACCCCTTAGCTGCTGGAGATCTGTTAGAGGTAGTACAATTGTTACATGTTGCGAGAAGAAGCACCATGGTGAACACAGCTGTCAAAACTTGCTCTTTTTAATCAAAATTTGTCACAGCATTAATCTAGGTTTTATTAATAAGGAGTTTCAACTTTCCCGCAGAAACATTCTCCATTATTGTAAAATCTGCGACTGTCACTGAGTGAGCAACCAAGAAGCCGGCTGTTAAGGTGTTGCGGCTATCTGTACTTCACCCTTCCTTGTCCACGCGTTTAAGGTAAGTAGGAGGTACTTTTCTTGCCCCAGTATTCAACATTGAAACATTTATGGTGTTCTTTGTAGCCTCAAGTCTCATGCCACAAGACCTTTGCTACTACACAACAACATGCATCTACACTTTTGATAGCAATTGCCAGTATTCATCAATATTGGAGTCGAGTTAATAAAAGGTGCCATGCTGAAAATACACAAAACCACAACAGAGATATAAGTTACCAAAAGTAGGATACATGTGCGTCCATCGTCGATCATTCCAGCATCATCTCAACCACACTGAATGCATAGAATAGTCGGAAAAGTGTTGCCCTTATTTATAAATTTAAACCTAGCGATGGCAACAAAGATAAATGAACAAAAAAGGCTGAGATTTAAGACTTATCAAAACACATCAACATGCATCTTCCAATACCAATGTAAAGAAATAAATTTCAGCCCTGTCTTGAAATAGGTACTCAGCCATAAAGGGCAACTGGTGATTTTAAACCACTATCTGTCAACCTTTGAGATATTATATATTAAATGCATGCTCTATGTTTGCAAAACATAAATGCCTATCTACTTCAACCCCCCAATTTATTACTTGCGCCAAAGATGAATATAGTCATGCCAGGCCTGTACATCTAATATACGTCATAGTTATATTCACGGTACTGTTGACCCCATCCCTGTACCAATCAGCTGGAAAATGATCTGTCATCTAAATCCAGTTGGTTCGTGGCATTGCACCAGATATAGATCTATGGAAACTGTTAACATCTTAAATACCCATGCATCCATACATGACTGGATGTTAAGTCGATATTGCACAGAAGAGAAGGCAGTTAAAAAGTTAATCTTGCACAGAAAAGGAGAAACGTTAAAAACCCCAATTATGTTTTACATCTTAAAAAAATCACAGTTTTATACATTAGCGGAAGTTCATTGAAACTTGCACAGAAGCGACGAAATGATGGACCCCTATGATGTACATCAAATACTACATAAACATGTAGTATTTATTTAGGATTGCAATTTTCGTGGCTTCTCTGTTGAGGTAAGTAATGCTCATTTGATCATTACATAATAATAGCTTACAGGACAAAATACCATAAATTAATAGGTTTAAAAACGATAAATTCCGCAGCAGGACAGCATCAAAATATTATGCTACGTTCAAATTATTTCAACCAACCCACGGCAGACGTATACAGTTTTTAAAAACTGTTCGTAAAATCTATATTGCACAAGGTTCATTTCATTTAACCTGGATGTGAACGTAAGTAGGTAAATTCCACACAGGTATACAGCGTCAATCAAATATCAAAACTGGAACTGGTGATCTTTTCTCAGATTGTGATTTGACGGTTTTAAATTGTGATATTAGTATGTTTAATATTATGGCTGTCACAATTCGTGCCTCTTTTTGTACCATTATAGAAAAAACAAAAAAAACAAAAAAACAAAAAAAAAAAAAAAAAAACTTTGTATGAAAGATATCCTCATGTTAATCTAGAATACGTCAGATATGTCTGCATTTGCAATTTATCTTTCAAAACCAAAATAACGTGCTGTATTATCAGGGCATCCCATTCCACTAGTTGTTTAAGCTGGCTTGTATTTCTGTGTGGGCTATGAAACATTTTTACTGATGGATAAGCCCTATTGTCTATGTCCGAGACGTTCGCACCTACAAAAAAATATATCAAAAAGAACACACTTGCAGTGATACCGACAACTGACGAGTTTTATTTCATCAATATACAACATTACCTTGAAAATACTCAGGACTCTTCTTCATTTCAGTTTCTGCTAAAGACTAAGTACTTCATCACCATGTTTATACATTAGTGGTTTCGTACCCGACCTGGCAAATTTAAGTAAGGCAACACTGATGAAACTAGTGAAGGGTTTGGAATAAGTAAAAAGCACTTAAATTACTACGTAACTGACACATAGGAGACATTTTTAAACAAAAATTGGAAATTTAGCAAAATAAACTCAATGTCAGTGGATGTAATTAGATTTCCCTGCTAAATGTCTTAACAGGTAATGTAAGCATATGTGCTGGCAGAGATGATGTGCGGTTGAATGTCATTTCACCAGACTTTGTCATTAAATTTATTAATTTTATTTTCATAGTATGGCTCCCTACAATACTGGAAGAGTTTATAAGTGCTCATAATTGTTTTTGTTTTACTATACTGCTTTAGGCAACCGATACGCAAAAGGAATTATTCAATCACATGGAAAATGCTAAATTAGACCTCTACTATCCCATTTGCACCATATATGACCATATCATTCCAACCACGCTATGAAGGCCGCGATGCTGTCAACTATTGGTTTCAGTTGCTGAAGGTGTCTAATTATATGAATCATTTATTAAGCCTATCATTATGTTTTCTGGGTTGATTTTCAATTTGCTTACTGTTGTCATTATAATATCCTCTCCTATGCGTAAGACTACACCAGGTCACTATTTCATCACCATGGCCATTGTGGATAACGTATATTTGGTGGGAGAATATGTTAAAGTAATAACTCTGCGTTCTCTCATTGACCACCATGTGGCGCTGCGGACAGCTTTCATCCGGGTATTCAATAGCGGGTCAACCTGAACAGCGTCGCGTACTATGATGTGTTAACGCATGGTGCAAACTGAGCGTTTTTCTTGGCGAATGAAATAACCAAGTGTAACTCATAATCATGATAATGTTGTCATTAATAAATACTTTTTGTAGAAAGTGATGCAATCAAGGAATCAGTCCGATAGAAATTGTTGTGGAGTAATCACCTTCGATTTTAATTTTAATTTAACTTTTAACGCTACCTGCCGACCCCCCCCCACCCACATCCACCCACACACATACAGTAGCACTGTAAAACTTAGGGATTCATCTACAATAACATATTCTGATGAGGTTGTCTACTTGTCTTTATTTTTGACACAATGACAACACACTCGGAAAATAAAATACAATAGACTTCTTACACTGTTAGTTACAGTCTTGCCAACCCTCCCGAATTACCCTGGTCCGGGAGACTCCCGGAATTTTTGTTTAAAATTCTTGGAAAAAGTGTGAATTTTTGACAATTTTGAGTCACCTTCCGGAAATTCATCAATATTTCCCTTCTATATTTCATATCAATTTATCAATCGCCCTTAATTCTACATTTTATTTCCCAGATTCTAAGTTTGGCAGGTTGGCAACACTGTTCTTAAAACGCGATGACCAATGTTTTTATCCAACTCCATTATCACCCGCGATGAACAGGGTCACATTCAATCCTTGCAACAGGAGTCTTACGAAATCCTCATGCTGCTGAGTCCATATTATGTGCTATGTCGATAATTTGTTATATGTGACCATTGCATTATCTTAATAACTGTCAAAAAAATATACTTTATTATTGCATTTCGTTCGACCATTCTCACAGTCGAGTGGCGCTACGCAGGAATGTAACAAGCAGAATGCGGTTCCCGGTCACCACGGTTCAAATGGATTTTTCACTTTTTTAACACAACATACGAACAAATGCATTCATGCTCTGCTATAATCCAGTCTTATCTTTCGTGTGTGTAAAATTTATTAGCAGATATTACGTGAAAAGGAACATTTTTTGCACTTTGATTGCCGATACGTACAATGTTATCACAGTGTTTGCAAATCCGCCGAAACCAATGTTCATCTGCAGGCGAGTACCCGGATGAAAGCGATGGCTCGGGCCATGTAGTGGAGGTTTCTGGAAACTTAAGAAACAGCCCTTCCCTATTGATTCACTGGCTTGGTGCATCTAGCTACTTACGTGTATATTTATATACCTTTACTGGACATTGTGGTTTTATTTATTCCATGAGATACTTTGGCAAAATTTACTCGTGCTACCTTACAGTCTGCAAAACATTGGAGTGTTTCCTGACCGTGACATTCCCTATGAAAATTGCCCGCATATATTTACCGTTTAAAGCAAAAATTACAATTTTGGTAACAGGTCTAATATGTATATCAGTAACAGAATTTCCATATTGGACGGTTCACAAGAACATTACCCCCATCTGTATAGTCAAAAAAGCAGCAGATTATAAGCTTTGGCACTTAGTAATTCTTCGGATATGTGGTATGCTCATACCGAGTGCAATAGTGGGAGTTTTTACGGCATTGCTCGTTTTAAAGCCTGTGCGTTTGCAAGCACAACGGAAAGGCCAACTGGAGGGCCAGTCGCAGGGCAATCAAACTTCTACACAAGCCAAACAAATTGCACTTTCAAAATTGCTCACTGCTGTGGCCACGATCTTTGTCTTATTTCGATTACCGTATAGCATACTTATCATTCTAAACCCTGCCCGAGGTGAGGCTTCATCCCCTTATGTCTTCCTACATGATCTGCAAATACTTTTTTTAAGATAGCAGAGTTGTTTCACTTGGGCAATAATGCGATCAAATATTTTTCTTAACAGTTTAGCTGGTAGTACTTTCAGAAATTACACGCGTAATTTGTTCCATTGCAGACAAGTATCTGGCCATGCACAGGGTTTCCGGCAAGCAGAAACAAAAGATTTGTCCATTACCCAGCCATGATGATAATGCAAGTCGAGGGGAACAAGTTAAAGCATAACTGATTTAATCAATTCCTGAAACGTGACCTTGTGTCAAAAAGTAATCCAGAACTCACTTTGCCAAAATGAATGCTAAAGAGATGTTTTAAGTTTATTCCTGGAAGATAACCACATGAAAAATCAAAGCGATATTTCATATTTTTCATTGTTACTCATGGCAGTCACTACTTATCCCTTGGGGGGGGGGGAGGGGGGTGCAGGATTACTCTGAGCAAATAAGCAACAACAACAGCTTAATACCTCCAATATCAGGTTCTTGTGGAAAAAAAGTATCTTCCGTATGGCAATTTTCCTAGGACAAAGAAAAAGTATTATTATGGAACATAATGGAGATCAGTGAATAGTTTAGTGCTAATAGAATATCTTAATGTGCCATTATTTGTGATGTGGCCATATGGTATAATTATATTCAGATATAAGACAAATAACTTTAAAAAGATATATCCTCCAAAAGGACGTTAATATATTTTCATTTGTTAAGGAGGTAGTTAAAGGTTTTATCATGAATGGTCCCAAATGAGCCCTATTTACATGTAACGGTTTATGAAACCAAAACATGTGATTTGATATTTTGATTGATGTGCGATTCGTATTCATGTGTGTTCCCTGCCATTCTTTTGCAAAGATATATACATGATGTAGATCCAATGGCTCGGTCAAGGTTATAGGACAACTGTCAGCTTTCTTCACCAACCATTAACATTGGTTGTTGTATTTGATGATTTTAGTTGTTGACCCACTATATTCCAATGCAGTAGCGTGGCAATGGTGTACTAATGAGTGGCTGCATTTTATGTAGCTTGAAATTTGAGGTACACAAACATTTATTTCAAATATGTTATCACTTGGGTTATATGTGTATATAAAAAGGACAACCAGCATCTCCAATTAAAGACTGCAAAACATCGCAAGTCTGGCACTCAGGAGGGTTAAGTTAACATCTTCATGCAAGTCTATCAGGGTTGCAGGTAAAAGGGCGATGATAAAGGGCAGCCCAATGCCACATAATTATGCAAATTTGCATAGTGCAGAGAAGGAGCAGCAGCAGCAGCAGCAGCAGCAGCAGCAGCAGCATCATCATCATCATCATCATCATCATCATCATCATCATCATCATCATCATCATCATCATCATCATCAGGGAGTGAGTAGTTTAGCTATATAATATGTGTTGTATATTCCTTCACTTTGCATCACTCCGTGGAAGGACGTTTTCTGGGCCACAAATTGTGGTGGCAAATGTTGCCTGATTGTTATGCTTAATCGAGGCTCCACTATACTAAAACTTATGGATTGTGGCCATGTTGGTTTGACATGGATGCGATATATGATTCAAGCTTCTTATCTCAGGTAAATATTGTAAAATTGCAAAACTATTTTCTGTTTGTTTTGTTCACCAAATCCATCCTTAATGTATGTCGTATGTAAAGTGAACAAAAATCTGGTATGGAGCTCTTCCTTTTACACCTTGGTATTTATGATAGGGCATGGGTATGACACCTGTCCCTGCTTGGTTAAATTCATACAAAAACCATCATCTACATGCATAAAAAAATACCTTTGACGTTTTTTGGTGAATGTCCAAATTTTAAATATGATATTCTGCAAAATGCACTGATGAACATTAACGGAACACAATCCCACATGTGATTATCTCTCAAATATAACCCTATGGATAAACAACTGTCTCAGAATGCTACTCTATTTGGGTAACCTAATCTTGACTTGGCCTAATTTGTACCGTCTTTACACACGTTAAGCATGTTTATTGAATTAATCATCTTGGTCTGATAAATTCTGGCAATTCAACGTCAGACAAATACACAAGATAAACTAAACATTACAATATAGCTTCTGGCTCAGGGTGTACAAAACACTTCACACAAACTAAATGTGTCTGCTAAATCCAACGTGTCTAACACCCCTTTTTTCAGTGGCATCTCTGTGACTCTCTATTATCAACTTTTCGCCTGAGGCCCCACTCAAAGTATCCACATCTGCTTCCGGTTTTCATACGGCGGAAGATATTTCTTATGCTTTGTCCCGAAAGTGTTTTCCTAGAGTCATTTGCAGCAATGAAATTAGGAGTTTTGTTAATAAAGATATTTGGAGTGGAAAACTGTTCAACGTGGACATATTTGACCTTTCCCTTACACAACACAATCCTGACAGTCGCCAGGCCACTCTTGATCTGTACTTGGATAATTTATGTAAGGCTATACATGATTGTACTTTTGAGTCTGGATGTGTTGATAATAAGAAATTCAAGCCTAAAAGTTATTGGTGTTCTGAACTGGCAAACTTAAGGGACATAAGTAGGTTTTTGTGGGGACTGTAGGTTAGCAATGATAGACCAAACCACGGCCCCGTTTATGACGCATATAAACATGTTAAAAAGCTTTTTATGAAAACCAGCACGTGCTATATCAACAGAGCCACTCATAGTACTTACAGCAGACTTAGTGGCATGTATTCTGAGGGTAAAATGCCAAACTTCTGGAAGTGTGTTAAACGCCAAATTTCGAGAAAGAATAATTCCTCTCTCAATGTTACAGAGTTTGCTAATTATTTTGCTTATGTCATGAGTGAACGTAAGTCTTCAGAGTACTCAGTTGAGCAGCTTAAAATTATTGACTTTGAACAACTAAAGTCTCTGAATGTTCAACTGTAGTGTACTTTGTGCCGGTTATGGACGATATGATTGATAGTTGTACTAATTTTTTAGCTGCAAATTGTTGAACGGAACATCTGAAGTTTGCTGACACTTTTATTTTACGCCATCACTTGTATGTTTTTTTTTTCATAGTATTTTGTCTCATTTTGTTGTTCCCACTGTATTTGGTACTGGAGTAATAGCTCCTGCTTTGGAAAAAAAAAACCTAGCCTTAATGCAAATGACACAAACAACTACCGACCCATTACCATCAGTAACACCTAAGCTTATAGATTGTTTCTTGCTGCCCCCAGATAATGCGTGTGAAACCCAGTTTGGGTTCTGAGCTTGTCGAGGCACTCATTAGGGGTGTGCCCTGTTAAATGATGTTGTTCAATATTATAATAAAGTTAATTATTCATTATTTCCCTCATCACTCGATGCCGAGAAATGTTTGGGCAGGATCTGGCATGGTGGCCTGTTCTACAAGCTATGGGGGCTTGTAGAGCAGGCCAGCTGGCTATTTCTGCATAAGTGGTATAGTAATTTATATGGCATTATTAAGTGGAAACACTTGTACTGTGCTAAGTTTCATATTACTCGCGGCACAAGGCAGGGTAGTATAATACCCCCCCCCCCGGCTGTTCAAGAATTGTATTAATGATCTTCTAATAGAATTGAAAAACATTGATTGTGGGCTGCACATGTACCAGGAAGGATTTACCAGCTTTGCTTACGCTGATGACATTACGTAAATATTGAGCACTTCTACATGTCTACAAGTTTTAATTGATACTTGCCGAGATTATGCTGTATGCTGGAGATTCAAATTTGGTCTCAAAAAGTCAAAGTGTATGATTGTTGGTAAAGGAGTCATGTTTTTAAACAACACACATTAATGATGGATTTGGCGAACAAGACAAACAGCAAATAGTTCTGCAATTTTACAGTATTTACCTGAGATGAGAAGCCCGAATCATATGTTACGTTATTTCAAACCAGCATGGCCACAATCCATAAGTTTAAGTAGAGTCGAGCCTCGATTAAGCATAATAATCAGACAACACTCGTCACCACAATCCATGGCCCAGAGAAAAGTTCTTCCACAGAGTGATGCAAAGTGAAGGAACATACGACACATATTACATAGCTAAACTAATCACTCACTGATGCCCTTGTAAATTATATTTTACCTACTTCCGTTGATGAGTCGAAGTAGCCGATAAAATATGCCTCTCTACTGTGCGTAGCCGAGACACCCAATAGCTACTTCTCTACACTAAGAAGCTGAGATTCCCAATTTAAAGGAAATGTACCCTGAAGAGCAGGTAGCAAAGAGGCAGCAGGACACACTGGTTGCCCTGGAACAATATGCCCTTTATATGGTCCTGTGTTGATGATGATGATGATGATGATGATGATGATGATGATGATGATGATGATGATGATGATGATGATGATGATGATGACGATGATGATGATGATAATGATGATGATGACGATGAACGCAATAATAATAATAATAATAATAATAATAATAATAATAATAATAATAATAATAATAATAATGAGGATGATGGTGATGATAATACTAATAAGATAATAATAGACATATGTTTTTTGTGCGCCTGCTATAAGAAACTTGTTCCTTCTCTGCACTATGCTAAATTGCCTCATTTTGTGGCATTGGGCCCTACTTTATCATCGCCCTTTTACCTACAACCCTGATGCACTTGCATGGAGATGTTAACTTAACCCTTCCAACTGCCACGCTTGCGACATTTTGCAGTCTTTAATTGGAGATGCCGGTTGTTCACATTTAACCCAAGAGACAACATATTTGAAAGACATGTGCATGTAGCTCACATTTCAAGCTACATAAAATGTAGCCATTCATTAGTGCATCATTGCTACGTTATCATAATGGAATATAGTGGGTAACAACTTCAATCATCAAATACAACAACCAATGTTAATGATTGGTGAAGAAAGCTGACAGCCGTCCTATAACCTTGACTGAGCCATTGGGTCTACATCATGTATGTATCTTTGCAAAAGAATGGCAGGGAACACACATGAATACGAATCGCACATCTATCAAAATGTCAAATCAGATGTTTTGGTTTCATAAACATATGACCCGTTACACGGAAATAGGGCTCGTTTGGGACCACTCATGATAAAACCTTGAACGACCTACTTAACAAATGAAAATATATTAACGTCCTTTTGCAGGATATATCTTTTTAAAGTTATTTGTCTTATATCTGAATATAAGTCTACCATGTGGCCATATCACAAATAATGGCACATTGAGATATTCTATTAGCACTAAACTAATCACTTATCTCCATTATGTTCCATTATAATACTTTTTCTTTTGTCCTAGGAGTGTTGCCATAAAGGAGATGTTTTGGTTCACAAGAACCTACGACTGGAGGTATTTAGCTGTTGTTGTTGCTTATTTGCTTAGAAAAATCCCCCCCCCCGCCACTGAAGGGATAAGCAGTGACTGCCATGAGTACAAATGAAAATTGTAATGTAACACTTTGATCTGTCACGTGGTTATCCTCCAGGAATAAACTTAAAACATCTCTGTAGCATTTATCTGCTTGCTTACGTTTTGGCAGATTGAATTCTGGTTACTTTTTGACACAAGGCGACTTTTGAGGAATTAATTAAATCGGGTATGACTTAATTTGTTCCCCTTGATTTGCATTATCATCATTTCTGGGTGATTGACATATCTTTTGTTTTTGTTTTGCCCGGGAACCCTGTACATGGCCAGATATATGACTGCAATGGAACAACTTATGCGTGTAATTTCTAAAAGTACTGCCAGCTAAACTGTAAAGAAAAAAGTTGATTGCATTATTGCACACGTTTAACAACTTTGGTATATTTACTAAAAAAAGTAATTGCAGATCTTGTGCGTAGACAACAAGGGCTACAGCCTCACCTCGAGCATGGTTTATAATGATGCATATGCTATACGGTAATCGAAATAAGACACAGATCGTTGTCACGGCAATGAGCAATTTTGAAAGTGCAATTTCTTTGGCTTCTGTAGAAGTTTGATTGCCCTGCGACTGGCCCTCCAGTTGGACTTTCCGTTGTTTTTGCAAACCCACAAGCTTTGAAACGAGCAATGCTGTAAAAACTCCCACTACTGCACTCGGTATGAGCATACCACATATCCGAAGAATCACTAAGTGCCAAAGCGCATGCTCTGCTCTCCTTTTGACTAAACAACGAGTAAAACGATACTGGTAAATTGTCCAAAATGGGAATACTGTTACTGATAAACATATAAGACCCAATACCAAAATTGAGATTTTTGCTTTAAATGGTGTAGATATGCTGGCAATTTTCATAGGGAATGTCACGGTTAGGAAACGCTGCAACGTTATGCAGACTGTAAGGTAGCAGGAGTAAAATTTAGCCAAAGTATCTCATGGAATGAGCAAAACCACAAAGTTCATTAGAAGTATAAAACCGTATGCCTCGGATGTTATATCTACCAAGCCAATGAAGCAATTCTGCCACCAAATATACGTTGTCCACAATGGCCATGGCTGTGAAATAGTGACCTGGTGTAGTTTTATGCATAGGAGAGGATATTATGATGACAACAGTAAACACATTGAAAATCAACCCAGGAAACATAATGATAGGCTTAATTACTATGCCAATATGACCAGACAACCGCAGCAGCTGAAACCAATAGCTGAAAGCATCGCCTCTTGCATAGCGTGGATGGAATGCTATGGTAATATTTGGTGCAAATGCGATGGTTGAGGTCAGATTTGGCATTGTCCAAGTGATTGAAGAATTCATTTTGCGTATCGGTTGCCTGAAGCAAAAGTAAAACAAAAAATAACAATTATGAGCATTTATAAACTCTTCCAGTATTGTAGTGAACCATACAATGAAAATGAAAATAAATTCAAAGACAAAGTTTGGTGTAGTGACACTCAACAGCACATCATCTCTGCCAGCACATGTGCTTACATTACCTGTTAAGACTTTTAGCAGGAAAATCAAATTACAGCCACCAACATCGAGTTTCTTTTGCAAAATTTTCAATTTTTATTAGAAAAAATGTTCCATACGTGTAAGATGCGTAGCAATGTAAGTGCTTTTTACTTATTCCTAACCCTTCACTAATTTGATCAGTGTTGCCTTACTTAAATTTGCCAGGTCGGGTACGAAAACACTAGTGTATAAACATGGTAATGAAGTACTTAGTCTTTAGCAGAAACTGAAATGAAGAAGAGTCCTAAGTATTTTCAACTAGGTACTGTTGTATATTGATGAAATAAAGCACGTCAGTGGTATCACTGCAAATACGTTCTTTTTTATATATTTTCTTGTAGGTGCAAACGTCTCGGACGTAGACAATAGGGCTTTATCCATCATTAAAAATGTTACATAGACCACACAGAAATACAAGACTGCTTAAACAACTACTGGAATGGGATGCCCTGCCAATGAAGCATGTTATTTTGGTTTGAAAGATAAATTACAAATGCAGACATAACTGACGTATTCTAGATTAACATGAGGATATCTTTCATGCAAAGTTTATTGTTATTTTGCATTTTATGATGGTAAAAAAGAGGCACAAAATGTGACAGCCATAGTAAAACACATACTAATATCACAATTTAAATCCGTCAATTCTCAAGCGGAGAAACAAATCACCAGTTCCAGTTTTGATATTTGTTTGACGTTTATACCTATGTGGAATATATCGTTTTTAAACCTATCAATTCATGGTATTTTGTCCTGTAAGCTATTACTATATCATGATCAAATGAGCATAACTTACTTCAAAAGAGCACCCAAGAATATAGGAATGGTAAGTAAATAATACATGTTTATGTAGTATGTGATGTACATCATGGGGGTCCATCATTTCGTTTCTTCAGAGCCAGTCTAAATGAACTTCAGCTAATTTATAAAAGCTTGATTTTTTTTAAGATATAAAACATAATGGGGGTTTAACGTTTCTCCTTTTTTCTGTGAAAGATTAACTATTTAACTGCCTCATCTTCTGTGCAATATCGACTTAACATCCGGTCATGCATGAATGCATGGATATTTAAGATGGAAAAAGTTTCCATAGATCTATATGTGATGCATTGCCACGAGCCAACTGGTTTTAGATGGTAAATAACAGACCATTTTCCAGCTGATTGGCACAGAGAAGGGGTCAACAGTAGCGTGAATATAGCTATGACGTATATTAGATATACATGCCTGGCATGATTATTTTCATATTTGGCGCAAGTGATACATTTGGGGTTGAAGAAGTTAGGCCTATATGTTTTGGAAACATAAAGCATGTATTTATTGCATAATATTCCAAAGGAGACTGGATTAAAATCATCAGATTCCCTTTATGGTTGAGTACCTATTTCAAGGCAGGGTTGACATTTGTTTCTTTGCATTGGTATTGGAAGATGCATGTTGAAGTGTATTTTTAAGTCTTAAATCTCAACCTCTTTTCTTCATTTATCTTTGCTGCCATTGCTAGGTTTAAATTTACAAATAAGGGTAACACGTTTCCGACTATTGTATGGATTCAGTGTGGTTGGGATGATCGACGATGGACGCACAGGTATCCTACTTTTGGTAACTTATATCTCTGCTGTGGTTTTGTGCATTTTCAATATTGCATCTTTTTCTGACTCGACTCCAATATTGATGTTTACTGGTAATTGCTATCAAAAGTAGCGGGTGCACGGTTGGCGGAGTTGCAACACGCTCGCCTTTCACCTCTGCGGCCCGGGTTCGATTCATGGCTGGGCAAGGATGTGTAATCTCTGGCAGACTTATTTTCAAATCTGTTTCCTCACATGATGTATCGAAAATGCTTGCTGAATTACCAAGGGACAAGGCCACTGGCTTAGACAATATTCAATCCAGACTATTGAAGATGGCTTCATCGGCCATCTGTGATAGTCTGGTTTACATTTTTAATAAATCTTTGACCATGGGCTCATTTCCTGATGCCTGGAAAATGGCTGGCATTACGCCTATACATAAAAAAAGGTCAAAGAACTGACCCCGGAAATTATCGTCCCATCCGAATCTTACCTATTGTCTCAAAATCATTAGAGCGAATAGTCCATAACCAAATTTACAACTATCCTTCGGAACACAAACTACTGGCCCCCCAACAATCTGGAGATAGACCCAAACACTCCACACAGACTGCCCTTCATAGCTTCACTGAATCTGTTTTCACAGAACTTGAGAAAGAGAATTTACAAGCAGACACGTTTAGAATGCCCAAATTCATTCCAGAAAAACAAATGCTATCTTTTCATCAAATACGATCTCAGGGTAGGGCAATCTTGCAATTCAAATGCAAATTAGGCGCCAGCCTTTATCACAGAAAATATACATATTCCGAAAATTAAAAAAGAAAAAAAAAGAAAAGAAAAAATAAATGAAATACACAACTGCACTGTGTCTATTGAAAAAATACAGTGATAAGACACAGCAAATATAATTCATTTTAAGTCTGTTAAGGATCAGACCAACAGTCTCTTAGGAGAAGCTTAAAACGCGAAGTTGATGACGGATGGAGGACCATATTATAAGCTCCTACTGCTTTTGCTCTATATATTCGATTTCTGATGACGTTGTCTTAAAGGAAACTACAAAAAATGACAAGAAATTTCTATTTATAATGATAACGGTGGACAGTTTAAGTGGTATGCCATACAAATAACGAGCTTGAACATAAGAAGGTAACTTAATCCCACAGGAGGGGTAGTCTTTAGTTGGAAGAGATATATTTTCCTTTATATTGCACTTCATATGCATTCCCCCATACGCAATGGTACTTAAGTTGTGTGCATGTCTACCATAGTTTTCTAGATACCGGCTTCGTTGATTTGATGATGAGGGTTTTGTTTAATTCTTGTTTGCATGAATTTTGGTGCAGTTGCTCCGATATTGGTAAAAACTGTTTAGTGCTTCTATTTTTATAGCACTTATGCTTTTGTTGTTTGGTGGATATTAGAGTCTTGCTGTTATACCTAGTGGTGTTGGCGTTAGTGCACTTGGCAAGATTTCAGGGGTCTTTATCTTGGAGTGATACACAAATTATGATAATAGCACGTCATGGTATCACACAGATAATCGGATGTGATCGGAAATGATCATTTGTCGATCCTTAGGACTGACGATGTGATTTTATAGTAAATAATAATTGTTATTCGCTTTTATACCTGAAGTTCATATAATTTTGTCCCATTGCGTTGCGATTTCGACTCCAGTCAAACCCTTTTATGAATATAAAACTATTCATTGTATACTTCTGCAAAATATATAGTATGTGAGATGACGATGATTAGAATGTGCATAGAAAAGCTAATATGGTCTTGATGTAAAAAAAAAAAAAAAAACGGGGGGAGGGGGTGGTGGTGGTGGTAAAGATTTGCCCCTAGTTATACGGCAATGTGGCTATTACTAAAATTATCTAACGTAGTTTGAGAAATAATTCGGTTTGATGGCCTTTTTGCATTGCCACCAACCACATTGGTTTGCCTAGCAGTGTCCACACAGGAGCTAACATATGAAGGAAGACAAAATATTTATTTGATTAGTTTGCTTTTGAATAATTGCCATTCTATCATTAAAATAAGTTTGTAGTATATGGGTGTTTTACCAGTTCGAAATGTGTCTTCCCTGAGCCATCGTAGGTTCTAAAATGTCGTGTTATTATGACATATATGTGCAATTGGCGATTACCTTTTAGTTTGGAGCGTGCCCTGTACACTTTGTCACGAGCACGGTAGGATGTGAACCGTATGATGACGGCCCGGTGTTTGGTGCTTGCGCCATCAGCGGCAGGTTTGCCCACTCGATGGGACCGGCTAATGTCACGCTCAGGATCCAAATCAACTCCAAGACTGTTGAAGAGATCGAAGCACAAATGGTCGGTACCTTCGTCTGCTGATTTGTCCCAGTTATTGGCGATTCTCAGACAGTTTCGTCTGCCATATAACTCCAAGTCGTCAATAACCCATTCAAGCTCGTTTACACGTTTTTCTAATTGACGAGACTTGTTTTAAGCCTTTCCAACAGGGACGACCCAAGGAGATTAGATATCTTGTCCTGGACATCTTCGTTTGTCAGCGCCCCCAGTAAAAAAATAGTAAATTGGTCAGCATTTTTAATTTGTAGTCCTTTTGAACTCATGATTGTAGGTAATCAGAAGCAGTAATGTTCTCCACAGAAAACCTTGATAATTTTTACGGAGCAAAGGTATCTTATGTACAAGACCCATTCAACATTTGTGCAAGCATCATTTAAATAATGATTGTGCAGTAATGACCGGATAAAGTGTGTAATTGTGCAGTAATGACATGATAAAGTTCGTAATTTTGCTATATTCGGTTGGCACAGAATTGCTGCCAAGTGTGGATAGGGAGTACACATGTTCATGAATTACCGCACCATCTGTCATCAATTATTGTAACTCCTATTAAATACCTAACCCGTCACTCCTCCACTGGCCATAAACTGCCGTAGGCTGCCTCACCAAAGTAAGGCAACAAAACCGTCGTTGCCAGGCTTGAGATCACAGGGCCCGAGGCCTGCCTCTACTACGTCACGACGTTAAACCAGATTTTTCTGTCCCTGTTTAACAGATTGCTTAAGAATACTATCAATACTTCAAAGGCCCCTTATATTCATGTGATTGGGCAATCGTTGATTAGCACTCTCAGCAAATGTCATGCGACAGTGTTTTTCTCCGTTTTATACAAATAGCAGCTCAACTATAGCAAATGGTATTGATTCAGAAGCAAAGGTTAAATATCAAAGCCTTGAATGTTCGTTTTCTGAGAAAGGTTAATTGGATACGAATCCAACTTAGGGATCATTGTGCCAAGAGAACGGGTAGGCGACATTTAATCTAGTTAACGGCTTTTGATTAGAGCATTGTGGAAATCAATGGGAAATCGTAATGTCAAACTGTGAGGATGGTTAACAGAAAAGCTAAGCCAAACTTTAACAAAAAAAAAACAAAAAATGGCAGGATCGTTTTTTTGTTACCAATATGTCAGGATTAAGATGCAAATGTAATTATCATTTTATCACAAATGTTAGTGACTTATATCGACATTTATTGGGTGTATCGTTTGCGATAAACTGTCTATTGTTTATTCAACAATTAACATCACAGACACCCAAACTTGGGATACATACATTCTTTCGGGTGTGACGATTTAACACATTTATGATTTGTTATCCCAACTGAAATTAATTTTGAGTAAAGTGGGATTCACTTGTGTTGTCTTAGCTATCCTTAACATTTCAACAAGTGCATCATGTTTCAAAACGTATTTTTACCAGCATTGCACAGATGGCATGTAACAGTTGACAAGAGCCAGAGTGCTTAAAATGTAAATGCAGTTCAATATTTGCCACGCGTGTCTTTGTCATGAGGAAATTTTGACTGAAAGAGTGGAGTTTCGCAACAATTCTCACTTAATATGTATTGGCCTGGGTGACCTGCTAAGGAAAACAGGCATTCTTATTTCGACTAAACACAAAATCCTTTTAAATATACACACATGGACACAATTTCATGCAATTATTTGATGGTATCTGGTAGATTTTCGCGAACTCAACTAAAAAGTGGTAACTGACCCTGTTTCTGAAATCTAATGTTGGACTGCTACCAAAGTTTGTATCTGAATGTTACTTGGATAAATGAAAAGTAAATTTTTCAGGTGGAATTTGCAAGCATGACAAGATTCCGGGTTTTTCGTGTGCATCGATGATATAAACGTGGGATGCATTTTCTTTCATATTTACTGTAAATATATCTTTCATTTGTGCCTGTATGGTATTGAAAGTGACATACCATATAGACTATATGGTAGAGCAGTTTCTTATGTTCGGATGATACATATCTAGATATATGTGGTGCTCTCTCTCTCTGTCTCTCTGTCTGTCTGTCTGTCTCTCTCTCTCTCTCTCTCTCTCTCTCTCTCTCTCTCTCTCTCTCTCTCTATATATATATATATATATATATATATATATGGCAAATCCAAGTCGTTCACATATAGCTTGAAGAATAGCTGCATACGCCTACAGTTATGGAATATTAACTAGAGCAAGTTTTCTGCGGTGGTGTCACCAGAATAATTATAGCTTGCAAGTCATCATAAGAATATAAGTGTAAGCATGTAACATTCATGGCAGGCATGACATCGGATTTCACATAAAATGATTTGTTTGTGTGTGTGTGTGTGTGTGTGTGTGTGTGTTTGTGTGTGTGTGTGTGTGTGTGTGTAAAACCCAAAGAGGACGCCATTTTGTTTTCGTTCGGTGTGTTTGTGTGAACTCTTTACTGTGTGTGTGTGTGTGTAGTGTGTGTGTGTGTGTGTGTGTGTGTGTGTGTGCGTAACCCAAAGATAACGCCATTTTGTTTTCGTTCGATGTGTTTGTGTGAACTGTTTACTTTGCCTGCTGTCAATCAAACGAGTAAAAAAAGCTAGGTCTGCCATTTGCTCCTCAGGAAACTTTGGTTTCTGGCACTTCTGGATTGGGAAGTACAGTCATGAGTCAGGTTGTGTGGTGACTGGGACTATCTATCAGAGTAGCTTTATTGTATAATTTTTTCTCTGCTGCTTATGTTTGTTTCATTGAATCTATTTTCCAAAGAAACTATAGGTTTAAGGTATGTACAGAAGAATATTTATTGAAATTACAGGAGCACTACGGTAACTGTGGCAAACTGTTATTCTATTTGTTATTGATCTATTTTTAATTAATTAATTAATTAATTAATTTATTTATTTATTTATTTGTTTATTTATTTTTATAATGGTTTGCACTGTACATCTGGGTGTAGTGATATGACATTTTGCATGAACATTTGTGTATTTTATCTCCTATGTACAATTTTGGACTTACTATTTATGAAACTAATCTCATGTCATTTTCAGTGATGTGGGTACAGCCCATGTTCATTATACTTAGCTATGCTCACGTCAAACTAGACGACAGACTGATCTCAGCCGAGTGGGTTTCAAGCTTTAGAATGACTGATATAACACAAGATGCTTTACCGTGATAAAATAATGTGACTTTATCCAAGACTGGTGTAACTCCCTCTTCGTTGGAATAGCACTACAACTTTGCAGCTCTGGCTGTCAGAGTCCTAGTAGTCTTGTGTACGATACATGTTGGCTTGTAGAAAAAAAACATTTCCTTTGCTACCCATCGAATTTTAAGAGGCCTTGTGTCTGAAGCTACGCTGGGGTGTTGACAAATCGACTCAAAAGTCCTCTGGCCTTCACCATAAACAACCATTTAGCCACGTCAGCCTTAGCGTTGCTACCCTTGTGACTACATATTTCGACAGCACGATACGTTAAACACAGCAATTAGACATTTACCTGCCTGAATTCAAACTGCAGGGATGAATCCTACCTTATCCATATTTCCTTTGTTTTAATTTTCTATGATTTTGTTTTGTTTTCTGAAATCTCAAATGGTTAGCAGAGAACTTTAAATGTTTTATGACCAACAGGTATTCACAACTGTGCTTCTAATTCCGACAGCTGGTAACATTGTATTTCTTGGCAGTTGAGGAGGAATTCTAAATAATTTGGAACCACACACTGTAGCAAAAATGACAACTCACCCATATGGCATGTTCACATTAACCTGTAACGATTACCCTTACATGTTAGAACATCAGCCTGGGGCAGCACCATTTTTGCTGGTTGATCATATATAAAACAAATATATACCTCATGCTCAAAAAAGGGATTCGCGCACCTTTGAACGCGCCAGTAGCAAGCATATATCCCTGGCTGCAGACGAGATGCGTGGCGCAGTGCTCAAACATATGTTAAACTGTATGATACGAGAGCTGTACTGTATTTCATGTTGGCCATTTATATTTCCAAAAATGACCCATATATTGTCCTGGATGTTAAAATTGCAACTGTTTGTTCCTTCGTGCTTGCAAGATATTATGCCTGATGAAGTAATAATTGCACTTTTTGTGATCCACTGCACCCCTTATTGAATCGCATACGCATCGATCCAGTTACCCCATTATAAAGAAGCTGCCATGCAAGCACAAAGTGCAAGGTGCAAACGGAACCAGTCTTGTGTCCTTCTCTAGGAAAGATAAGTCCACGCTTGACATCATTCTTCTTTGCCACACTGTCCAGGTGTAATAAGTTCCGCAATAGCCAATTGTGATATCTTGATCTCCAAATTTGAGTGATTTGGAAGTGACAGAGGTTTAAACGACTTATGAAATTAAAAACAAAATACATGTATATACACACACACACACATATATATATATATATATATATATATATATATATATATATATATATATATATATATATATATATATATATATATATATATATATATATATATATATATATATATATATATATATATATATATATATATATATATATATATATATATATATATATATATATTCGCACATCTTTCCTCTTTCACAAGACAAGGCATAAATCAGCCTACGTAGCTACATTCTACCCTAATTTATAGTTGTCGGGTGTTGCAATATCTAATTGAAAACTGGCGATTTTGAAAACAAGCAAAAAAGAGAACAAAAATAGTAGAAAAAACAGAGAATGTCTGTGTTGTCAATTGCTCTCTCTCAGGTCATTCCTATGTTAACCAAGGTAAACAAAATTTATGAACAATTTGAATACAACGGATGTTCTGCATCTACTACCGCTACTACTTTTTCATTATTTAAGTAAATGAAAGATGATCCATTAATGAGTGAGGCTTGAAAGTCAAATGATGTATATTGATGGATTTGGCAATGGCTGATGATGTATGGAGAAAGTCAAAGCTCAGTTCTATTGCAAAATAATATATATGTTTGCCAATTTTGGACGAATACTCTTTTTGCCAAGTTGAATCTATGCTATTGAATGTTATCCGATGAAGTTTCCAATATAAAACAACAGTTCGTGGTGGAGAGTACCGACTCGGTATGCCACCAACCATTGTCATGTATCGCTGAGCTTCGTAAATTTCAAGTGGCTTTTGGTAGCATCAAGTCTGTGCACCATCAGCCACCGCTTTTTGCCGCCGGCAATGGCCATAGAATGTGGGTGACCATCTCCAGCAGACTCATTTACAAAGCATTGCCAGATATACTTTTTGACTTAGTGCAAGCTTTATGTAGGTTTATTTATCAACATATCTCCTCGTTTTCGTTAATCATTTAAAAACAGTGGCTACTTTTATATGAATGTATACATAAGAATTTGTCACTTAAACTTCCTGCACACTGATATCTATATTCCTTGTAAAAAATAAGACTTTAGCAACAGACAGTCATGTTTTTAGCTGTTATATAGCTTTTGCACGAAGTATATCGACACATAGTGCAAGCCTATGTCCTGACAGTGACGGTGTGTGGGTGAGTCTTCTTTTTCGGCACTTTGTGTTTGGATTTAGAGTGACTCTTTAAAACTCAGGAAGAGTTGCATGACAGCAGTTGTAAGGAGAGGACTACATTTTGTAACTTTGATATTGGAAGATGCTTTTTTGGCCCTATGGACCTTTGCACATACGTTTTGGACTCAATTGGGTAAATGCAAACTATCAATTTATGTGATTCAGCTATACATACCAAGGAGCATTGCCTTTGGTCGGAATTGACTTGGATTTGTTTCATTATTACTACCGTTTGGATATGGTAATGACACTGTCTAATATGAAGAAAACAAATAATTTTCAATATGACACGAGCATCCTCTTTCCAAGCCTTCTTATTAAATATTCAATTAAACATTACACATTTAAACTTTGTAGCATAAATTACGTTTTGGGCGTCATTATGAGTGAATAATTTACGCAAATGTATTGTATTTGTTGGCGGAGATACATACTGATCATTGCAGGGTAACACAGGGTAATATATATATATATATAGAGAGAGAGAGAGAGAGAGTATGTTGGATACAAAAACTGGTTTTCATTATCGATAACACATTTGTAGATACTGAACGTCTATATCCTATGCTATTTAATTTGACTTTATTAGAATAGCACATGTAAGTCTATATTGCTTTGGTGAGATAAAAGACAAAGAGCGCATCAGTCAGCAATTTATTAAGTAATGGAAACCAATGACACATTTATGGATAGTCAGTACGTAGAGGAAACTGGCTTAATGAATTGTTTGTCAGGTCATCTATCCATTCAATATCAGCCTACTAATCAACCATATGAACTACTCCATCCATTCGAGGTTTCCCTACCAGATTAGATTGCCATTGGCAAAATCTCAAGGTTACTTTTGCATGGTGGTTGTACTTAGTCATACACACATCCAGTTGCATACCAAAACTCCATTTTTTGTTTGTTTATGTTTGTTTTCAGGATTAATATTACGTGACAGAGAACAGCTGTCTGCAATAACTAAACATTTGAAGCAGTCCAGTGCTAGGCTTCAAGTGATTAATTGCTGCGCCAACATTGATACTCAAATACACATCCAGTATCAATGGCAAGGGAAAGTCACCATGACACCATTTGAATGCATACCACCTAGGCACAATATATATATATATATATATATATATATATATATATATATATATATATATATATATATATATATATATATATATATATATATATATATATATATATCTGTGTGTGTGTGTGTGTGTGTTAACTACGAATTAGATGTTCAATTAATATTATGTTTGATAGTGTAAACAATCCTTTGTTGTCGGTTCTCAACAAGAATGCAAACGACCAATTGCATATACGTCACATTAATACGGCATTTTACATCCGATGATACCTTATTATGCTCACAGCAAAAGGAATTGTACACGAGTATGCCACCCATATACCCCAAATAAATTTAATGATAAGAATAAGAACTAATCTAAAGCAAATTTGTTACATAATTGCAACTTACCTCACATGTCACCTCCTGTGGGAAAACCAGTATTCAGCCAAACCAAGACATTTGGTAGAAATGCTAAAATGGCATTAATCGAATCACGTCTCGAAAAATATCACATCACTTAAATCATAGACCACATTGTTGTATAACAAAGGGTCAGATAATTATCCCCCTTTTTTTACATCAAGGATTTATAACTTGTTCAATATACATTTTGATCACCCTCATCTCACACACTGTATTTTGTGCAGAACCATATAATAATTGTTTTAGTGTACCTGAAACGGTGTGACTGGATTAGAAATTTCAAAGCGATGGCGCAAAACTATTTGAACTACAAGAATAAAAAACACATAGCTTTTATTATTTCCCATTCCGCATATTCACAACATTTATCCCAGGTGCTCAGCAAATGATAATCGGATCTTCTCCGATGACGATTGTTTCTGTATGTATTTAAATTTAAATGCATTAGCTGATATGCAATACCACGTAACACATAAAACAACTACGGGCAATGTAATAAACCTAATGCTGGGTTACTCAGCATGCGTGTTGCGTGCAAATCAGGCACTTATTACCAACATTGTTTACATGGCACAAAATGGCATTTCCAAATGGAATATTTCTATGTTACATGTGAATGCAATGTAGGTATAAACTGTTAGGCCTATAGTTAGGTATGTGTTATAAGCCATTACCAATGCACATGAGGAATGGCCATGTGACAAAATATACTCCATTTACGTTTCATATTTTTTTTACGGTTGCAGAGCATAAAACAAGGTAAGAGTAAGTGACCAAGTAACTTTGCATTTATTTCTATTTTTCTAACCTGAAACACAGAAGAGATCGAATATTGAAACTAGCCTGACTGCATATCAAATTTTCAAGGAACATTCATTTCAAGTGGTTCATTCCACACTTGAAACGATGAACATTTCTTTTCAAAACTTCGTGCTGACTGTACAAACCTTACCCTTGGTGCAATATACCGAAATCGTGCTCCTTCTTACACCGTCACTGATATTTCAATCCACCCTGTTGGAACCAATCATGCTCAACTGATATTATCAGGACAGTAGTGTGAGGCCTTGACATGTTAAAATCGTTATTCGAAAATCAATCTAAGGTAAAAGGAGCCAAAATCTAGACAAGCCGATGAACATGAACATCACAACATATAATAGAAAGACTCCAATATCCACCAAACAACACAAATAACTGCTATGACAAATAGTAACACACGACAAAATACCGGAGAAACTGCATCAGAATTCTTGCAAACAAGAAACATACATTATCAAAACCCTCAGCTTTCAAACAGTCGAAGCTGGTATTTAGAATATATGGTAGACATACAAACACTTTTGTGTCACTCTATACCAATGAATAATCATGAAGTGCAGTATAAGGGAAATCATATATTTCCTAACTTAAAGCTGCTACCTATGTGAGGTTAATTTGCAATCTTAATTTCAAGTTCGTCATATGTTTGGCATACGAATTAAACTTTTCACTTTAATCAATATACACCATCACCGGATGAAAGCAGAATTTCTTTCCTTCTTATTTTTTTTTTTTTTTGTACTTTGCTTTCATTGTACGCCATCAGAAATATGTACAGAAAAAAAAAAACAACAACAAAACAAAACAATAACATCAAGACTGAGTCTGTAGCTAGATGAATGCAACCTGTGGTTCCAATTTACTGTTACACATTCAGATTTAAGCAATTGACAGTAAAGGTTTGACAAATAATAATGATAATAATAATGATGATGATGATGATGATGATGATGATGATGATGATGATGATGATGATGATGATGATGATGATGATGATGATGATGATGATGATGATAATAATAATAATAATAATAATAATAATAATAATAATGGGCAGTAACACAATTCAAGGCCAGAGTTGTTTTTTTTTTTTTTTTTGGTAGGGGGGGGTGACAAATCTGGTCTGTTATAAATGGGAGATAAAAGAAAAAGTTAATTTTTCAGGAAATTCTACATCTCTGCCAGGAAATTGCCAATTATTAAGAAATAAAGCAAAGGAAAAACTTGGTACAGAAAGGTGTTTTTTTCCAAAAAATATAGATACTATTCTCTATAATTTCATTTGGAATGGTCCATATAAGGATGGGAATAAACGAAATTTTCTAGTGAGGCCATATGATGAAAGTGGTGTGAAAATGTTACATGTACAGTCTCAAAACTATGCTTTAAAAATGGCATGGGTGAAGAGATTAACAAACCCTGAATGTTTAGGTAAATGGAAAGGGTTGGTGTTTCTGAAGTTGCCAGATATGGGGGAAAACATATGGAAATGTAATATTGACATTAAGGATTATCACATAGCATTTAATAAAATGAAACGCTTCTTCTAGAAAGAAATAGTAACTATATGGTGTAAAGTCAATTTTGCAGAGCCAGAAAACTAGTCTGACATAGTAAACAGTATCTATGGAACATTATTTGATAGAAAAATGCATTGCATAGGAAAGGTGTCTAAATTTATTTATCATATGCTAATACAAACAAATGTAAAGGCCAAATAATGTGAAAATTAAATGGATGCAGGCGCTTAATGTAGAAACTGATGATATCGTTGGGGAAGTCCGCCAAGCATTTCCATACATGTCTGTTTTTTGTGTTTAGCTCATACGAGCTTTTTTGTGTTCGAATATGGAACATCTTTGATGCAACACCTGACTGAAAACTTTTATATATGCGTAGCTGTTCTAGAGCCTTGTGTTCTTCCGTCTTTTTAAATTGTTTGTAAATTGTAGTTTTACAGTTCCAATTCTACATGTGTTCATTTTGGTTTGTCCTGTTTGGCTTTGTCAGCAACGCTAGTCAATGCCTCCATTTTATCGGTGGGCCCACTAACCCCATGGTCAGTTGAAGCATCTTGCGTTGAAAGATGTGCGGCAGAAGTCATTTGAAGTGGCAACAGTATCGCAGATACATTAAATGTGTTTGACCATAGAATATTTTATTATATTGTTGGACGCTCGTCTTTTGGTGTCTGACAACAAATGTGGCTGGGAGTGAAACTGGATGAATAGCATATTCTGAAATACCTGTGTAAATTTAACCAACTGGTCAAGGAGAATTGCTCAGCCACACGTCAGAGTATATGCCCAAAGAGTAGAAGAGAGTCCCTGTTGGAATGCAATCGAGAATATTCGATACGCAATATATACATATATATATATATATATATATATATATATATATATATATATATATATATATATATATATATATATATATATATATATATATATATATATATATATATATATATACGCAATATATATATATATATATATATATATATATATATATATATATATATATATATATATATATATATATATATATATATATATATATATATATATATATATATATACATATACATATATATATACAGTATGTACAGGCAATGCTATTCATCCCACGTAAAAGCAATATATACATCAGATAATTTGCCGGCATAGGTTCCTATTCTTGGTGGCGAATTATCTATAAAATTAAACATTTAAAAGGTACTATTTGCAAGCACCGTCTCAACAACGATCATCATCCATACAAGTCCACAAAGTGACACTAACAACAAAATCAATCCATCAGGAATATGCATAAATAGTGGTAAAAAGTCAAAACAGTTTAAAAATTCATTCAAATGGTGCAATTTAAAATGTAAACAGTTTAGCACATATTAATACGAGGGTCAATATCTAATAGGTGAACGTTGCACTATTCTGTGTCCCCAGTGAACTTCTGAACCTCACGATTTAAATTTAGAAATGCCCTAAAATGAGTATAAATAACATGCCTACAAGGTTCCTTCAATCGTAATGTGGTGCACAAAGTTGAAAGATATATAGATGGACGGATAAATGGATGGATGGATAGATAGATAGATAGATAGATAGATAGATAGATAGACAGACAGACATGCGGACATATAGACAGACAGACAGACAGACAGGCAGACAGATAGATAGATAGATAGATAGATAGATAGATAGATAGATAGATAGATAGATAGATAGATAGATAGATAGATAGATAGATAGATAGATAGATAGATAGATAGATAGACAGATAGATGTATTTAAATGTTTTGAATTACCTTCTATTTAAGAGTAATAACTCGATTAAACACGGTGTAGCAAACAAATAGGTGTCGGCAAGTCTATCTTGTTTTTCGGTTCTACCCGAATAGACCCGTGTCATAACGAAAATGTAGCTTAAAATACATTAAGCTTGTGTCTTCAGATTAGCTTTTCTATTAATGTAAATCGTAAGCTTTGCATCTTGAGTGCATTGTTCAGGTCAGATGGTAAATATCTTGGCATGTACAATACAACGCTGGTTGCTATGAATAAATTACATGAGAAAATGGCATATCCTTTTTCCGTTTAAAAAGGGGGGGGGGGTGTGTGTGTAATAAAGTGGTCTAATGATGTGCAAGGCAATCGACCAATGTAAGTCTGTTTAAATAAATGTAGGCGAGGGCACCACCACGAGGTAATAGGAGATCAGAGAAGATATATATATATATATATATATATATATATAGAGAGAGAGAGAGAGAGAGAGAGAGAGAGAGAGAGAGAGAGAGAGAGAGAGAGAGAGAGAGAAAGAGAAAGTGTGGGTCTGGCAGTCGACACAACTTCTTGATAGTGTAATTACAGGTCTACAAGAATAAAATAGATACCATAAAACCAAAATAAATGAAAGAATGAATGAATAAATGAATGAATGAATCAATCAATCAATCGATCAATCAATCAATTAGTCAGGCAGTCAGTCAATCAGTCAGTCAGTCAGTGGATCGATCGATCAATAAATAAATAGATAGATAGATAATAAATAAATAAATAAATAAACATATAAACAAATAAACAAACAAACAAACAAACAAACAAACAAACGAACGAACGAACGAACAAATAAATAAATAAATAAATAAATAAATATATAAATAAATAAATAAATAAATAAATAAATAAATAAATAAATAAATAAATAAATAAATAAATAAATAAATAAATATATAGATAAATAAATAAATAAACATGACTGAAAAATATTGGTTGCGAAGGACTACATGACAGTACATTGGTAAGATCAGCAAAAGACGGTGCCCTTGAAATTGAACCAGAACAACGCCAACTCGAAACTAAATTGGCAAAGTCCTCAAAAATCGCAGTTTTCTTTATGTTATTTTAGGTCAATTAATCGATAATATTTCAACTACTAGGCGGCAGGGGTATTGCTTATAATGTACAAATAACCAACCACCAAAACTTCTTATTACAGTTTTACAACACTACATATAAGCACTTTTAACTCATATCAGTAATATTAAAAGCAAATGGGCATTTACTAGTTTATATTTCTTACCATAAACTGTTTGACTTACCTATTTTAATGTCTAATTACAATTTCAGAAGCAAAGAATTAAGCTACAAGTTCCAGTTTTAAACATTACATATAGGAATTAATAATCCATGTCAGTAATATTGCAAGGAATCGGGTATTTACTAGTTCATATGTCTTAACATACATATTTGACTTATTTTTTTCTTCATTTATAACATTTTTGTTATGACTATACAATTTTGGTGGGTGTGTGATTTGTATCTATTTGGCCTGCCTCTCAATACTTTGCACCAAAGTGTGTACTACTGAGATCGAATACCTCAGTTGAGATCATTGGGTAACCGTCATTTTGCAACCGTGGACCCTTTGCCGTTTTGTTTGATGATACGCAGTGTTGTTGACCCTTCCATATATATTTTATTTTGGTAATGTAGCAATGGCGGTTCAGAATGAGGCCTAATTTTGTTCAGCAAGACATTGGAGTTCCGCATAAATATTACAGGTTCCATTAATAGGTTTGAGTCCACATTTTCTTCATACTTAAACTGTTCAGCTAAGATATTAATGCTATTATCTTATTTATTTACGTTTATTTTTACCATGTTAACCTTGCTCTGTGGCAAGAGCATATGTACACACTATACAACCAAGTAAGTCTTACCCCAGCAAAGGGGTTTTCTCTAGGCAATGGGGGTGAATAATCCACTGGGTACAGTGGTCCGCCTGTTGGGGAAAGTTCTGCATTCAGGGCAAGATGTAAGATTTCTCATATACGCAAATGCACACAGGTATCTGGGGGCAGGGGTGATTTTAAGAGAAGCGATTCATATTATTGTGCCATCGTGACAAATGTATGATCAAAATTCCAAATTGCAAGGCAATAATTGCAGTTGTAAAACTTTGCTTTATAGAAATATGCAAATGACGTGCAGGGATTTCTCATTCCTTCTCAATTAAACAAATTCCTGCAGTTAAGTCCACAGTATACCCCGTTTGCAAACAAAATTACCCTCACATGTAAACCTGCGCCGTGCATTGTGCCCGTTTCCAAACGAGATGACACCACTCTCTCTGTCAGAAACTCTTTTTTATTAACTTAAAATTTTAGATAGCGAGAAATGATTATCTAACCTTTTCTCTATATTTGACAACTGTCAGAATTCACTTTGTTGTGTACGGCTTCCAGGCTACTTCCAGTGTATATCTGTTTGCTTTTTTAAGCAGTTGTATTCATTTTGCCAGGCCCCTGAAATTGGACACACCAGAAGATTTTACCAACATGAATTTCTGTCGTTTTCACATACACATCCATGTCAAATTTACCTACATCCCCTATAGCAGATACGTAACCAGAGGAGAAACATATTGCAATTTTATTAATGGTGCTTTGTGGGCATTTTTGCTCTACTGGCAGACTCCTTGTAGCATCACGGCGTCGAGCCAAGTAAATGTGGCCCAATGTCTCCATATGAACGTATCATACAGCTGTGATGCTTAAATACCACTCCCAGAAATTTTTACCTGACATATATGCAACAATCTTAAGCGACAACAGCTGCATTGTCTCGCATGCGACATGGACATCTTGAAAGTCGACAGTTGATTTATAATCCAGTCGCTTGACTATATATATATATATATATATATGTGTGTGTGTGTGTGTGTGTGTGTGTGTGTGTTTGTGTGTGTGTGTAAACATAGGTAGTGAAATTATTAGGAACAGTTCAATAAAAAAAAAATTGTCTCTTGAATACAGGGTAATGTTCTTATTCTTCTCCAGCAACAGGGGGTTGGCTGTTTCCAATGAATGTGTGTGTGTGTGTGTGGGGGGGGGGATCAATTACATATATCTGTCTTGCACTTGTATAAAACATATGGAGCATTTTCGAGGGCTCTGAAACCTGTAGGATTGCCTACAACTTTACAGTGACCCATGGGGGTCTCAATGCGTTAGAGCTACAAATCATTGTATTTTGATCCCAACCTTTGCACTCTATTAAAATTTGCCCTCTCCGTGGTTTCAGAAATGTGTGTCTTATTTTACCATCTGAGCCAATTTACCTCTAAATGTACCATATAATAATTAATCATTTTCTGACTGGTATGAATGCACACAGCCTGACTACACTGCAGGAAACTTAGCAACAACCAATAATTGTTACATATTTACCACTCCTGGCGTGGGAGGTAAATATATCTATACATATGCCTGTTTTTAAATATATTTTTAATAATGCTCAATAAAAATTGGCGCTATACAAAGTCTATTTCCTCTGTCACTAACAGTTGCAGTCAAACGGTAGCATATGTGTTTGATTATTCGAAATGCTGTTTACAATATCAATTATCAGTTTCTTGAGGCCCCAGACCAAATCACTGTATGATTTAGTTTGTGTAATGTAAGCTTATCAATACACTTTAAGACATCACTGTACTTCAGGGAGCGTCATTGCTGATGTAGGTTAGCTACATCTGAGTTTAATTGCGTAATATATTTATATAAATGGGTAACCCTATATTTATTGTTTCATCATTAATTTATAGCCTCACACGAGGCCCTGGTACCCGTTCATCTTATGGTTAAAGTATTCAAAGTGAACGAAATACTGGCAAACAGTTATGGTTTAGGAGAATATGATCGTGGGATCCAAGCGGTAACATTTGGTGAAAAAGTCATGTTTGAGGTCACATTTAAGATTGTCCGTGCAATTAAAGAGTTCATTTTGCGTGTAGTTTACCTGAAGGAGAAGTAAAATAAGAAATCACCATGGATACATTTATTATTGCTTCCTGTATTGTTGTCAACAATACTCTCTTTTTCTCTCCAAAGAAAGCAAATTCTAATGTAACGACACTCACCAAAAGCCATCGCTAGCAGCAAACGGGTTTGTACTATCTATTGAGAAATTTCGCACGAAAATTTATTTTCGATGTAAAACACCAGGTTTCCGATGGAAAAGTCTTGTAAAAATCTCGTTAATTTTCTGAATGTGTAGCTAATACCGAATCCCAAATACAAGTTGAATAAAGCAAGCCTTTACGTGTTAATGCCAAGTGAAACCCTGGACACAAGCTGATGAATAAATTTACACAATGCCTTGACTAAGTATAAAACCATATCTGGCGATGTTTTGCAAATAATTCCAGTGGGAAATGGCCACCTTTATAATTTGCCCATTGTCAACAGCAGGGGGCGAAGGCTGGTGGCGCAGAGATTTTATGCCGCCAGAAGTTACTTGAAATTCAGGGGGCATCAAAAAAGAATACTGATGCTCAAAGGCATAACAAAAGCACTCCCCACCACCGACTTTTGCACATTACTGGCATCTCTGTCAGATAACATGCAAAAGTACAAATTAATCTTGGCAGAAAAGAGCATAATACGCACATTCTTTTTTACTTTGCAAGTAAGCTAAATTTTAGTTTCTCAATAAATAATCGATAGCTGCCAGATTCATAAATATACAATGCATTACTCTAAATCTCACTTACCCACGCATGACCTTATTTAGTTATTCAAGTAATAGAAAAGTATATGAAGCAGAAAAGGCAGATATTTTGCGTTGTTCTAATTATGTATACATTCAGTAAACCCTACTTGACAGGGTTATAACCTACATGGACGACATTCTATCTATCTATCTATCTATCTATCTATCTATCTATCTATCTATCTATCTATCTATCTATCTATCTATCTATATATCTATCTATCCATCCATCCATCTATCTATCTATCTATCTATCTATCTATCTATCTATCTATCTATCTATCTATCTATCTTTCTATCTATCTATCTATCTGTCCTTCCCTCCGTCCGTCTATCTATCTATCTGTCTATTTATCTGTCTATCTATCTATCTATCTATCTATCTATCTCTCTGTCCTTCCCTCCGTCTATCTATCTATCTATCTATCTATCTATCTATCTATCTATGTATCTATCTATCTATCCGTCCATCCATCCATCTATCTATCTATCTGTCTTTCTATTTACATCTAGCTATCTATGTATATGTCTGTCTGTCTGTCTATTCTCTATCTATTTATCTATCTATCTGTCTGTCTACCTGCCTGTCCGTCCGTCCGTCCCTTCATCCATCCATCTGTCTATCTATCTATCTATCTATCTATCTATCTATCTATCTATCTATGTACCTATCTATTTATCTATCTGTCTCTGGTGCATCCATTTACGATTGAAGCAAACTTGCAGTAACTTAATTTATGCTCATTTGCGGCCATTTCTGATTTTAAATCTTGAATGTTCACATGTTCATCACAGATACATAACATTGTGATTTTAGAACTTGAGAAAGTCTGCATGAACAGCCAATATTCAGCTTACCTTGACACATTCAAAATAAGCGGAACATGAAATCAGATGTATAAAGCTTCAGCAACCAGCACCGGGCTAAGATGATCACAGGTATGCCTAGCTTATCTTTGAACTGGTGATATATGAATATATGTTATTCAGATGTTTAAAACAGAATTCACCGTCTGCAAAGAAAATTATATTAGGTACAAGCATTGTGATACACTCCAGGTAAAAGCAATTGGTCATTTGATATCTTAAAATACTGAACATAGGTTTTGAGATGTAGCTCACGCAAGTGTAATTTTGCATATTGAATCTTTTCAAAGTTATTGTGGATAAGGACAATTCCATTTCAACTGGTACCTTGTTCTGCTCTTTAACCGAATACTCTGATGTGACTCTCGGCAATTCTTATGTTCTAGTTATCCAATCATGCTCTTCAATTTCATGTCTAAGGTCATCAACTTCTTTGACAGCCTTAGTAAAAAATATATTGATATTTAACTTTATGTTGTACAATACTCAGTCGGCAATATGAACATCACTTTCAGCAGTTTTTATATTTTATTGAAACTGTATATTTGATTTGGTTGAATCTGCTGAGATTTACAAACGCGTCAAGCAAGACCAATATGCTGCAATAAAGCTGGCAATTTTTTTTTTTTTTGAAAAACATATACAGTTGCGACTGAAAGTAATGTAGCCTCTGCCCGATAGCAGCTTGCGAGAATTTGCGAACGCTACCAGCAATTGCCTCCGAGCAACACATGCGTTGACCACAGACCGAGTTCGAGTGTTGATACGGGAGGCCGCGAGTACGAGTGCAAACATGGATTGCTCCCGACCACCAACGCGTGTCAGTATGGCCCGTGTGCTCAGCAACACCAAGGTGAAGGTCCCAACATCTATATTCCTGCATAAAATTTTACAGTTTGTATGTACATGTACAGGAATATGTTCCTGCGATTTGGGAGATATAATGAACATCATAACTCGCTTGTTCATTTCATTCAAGCCAATATTAGCTTCTCTCAGACTCTGAAACACAGGACAGTATGAAAGAGACATTGTGAAGGATGGAGAGAGAGAGCGTGACTTTAAGAAGCTAAGGGAGAAGCCATTGTTTCCTTCAGGCTAATAATAAATTGTCTTCTCACAACGTTTTTGTTTTTGTTTTATTTTTTGTTGCTCTTGTTTGTTTGTTTGTTTGTTTGTTCTTTGTTTTGTTTTGTTTTCTTTCTTTTTTTTTTTTTTTTTGTTTTGTTTTGTTTTCTTTTCTTCCACTGAACTTTGTTTCTATATGAGTTGAGAATATCATGTATATGACGACACATATAAACAGATTTCAACAAAGTACGGTCTACCCGCAAGCTTTTGGTTGATGGGGTCTTGCATGTTTATTCTCGCTTTCCACTGTTTGCATACGATTATACACCAAGCTTATAGCAGTCATTTGGATACTGCCTATTTATTTCATGTCCTTTAATATGCACATAACATTGGAAGCATCACCGGGGGATACACTGACTAGTAATGCACCCAAAAAGTCCATTAAGAAGGCAAACCTTTGTTTTACGATAATGCTAATCTTGACCTTGAGCATTTTTCAGAATCCAAGATGGCGGCTAATATGGCTAGAAGATGCACGTTTTCATATAAATTGACTTTTTTTTTTCTAATGGACCTTCACCCGATTTTGATGAACTGTATGTTTTAGTGGTTTGTGACGATGACGGACTCAACTGGCATATTTGTGACACTCCCAGAAGTCAAGGTCATGGACATTTTGTAAGGGTATGGGGTGAAGTGCAACAATTATATATATATATAATAATGCCACACATTGCAAGAAAAAATATTACATTATGATCATTTGTATATTATTTTGTATGTGCCGAGGTCAATTATACATTAAGTTGGACAGTTATGTGGTATTGTTAGAAATGGACATAAAAGGCACAGATCAAAACGTCAGTAGGAAAAAAAAAAAGTAGAGGATAATGTTTCAGTACATTCGGTACATGTTTGGAAGAGTTACGTGTTTGAGCTCCCATCGTGGTCACGTCATATTCGTTCTTGCACTTAAAGGTGTTAATTTGAGTTCTTCCAATTATTAAGTCTTGAGCCTTTAGCCCATGCGGTGAGCATCGAATCACATAAATATGTACTCGTTGCGTGATAACTCCCCCTTACATGCTCAAACAGACCGGCCAATAAAAATGATAAAAAAAAAAAAAAAAAAAAAAACCCTTCAAAGTACATAGGGACGCAAATGCCAGGTGCCTCAATTCACCTCGCTGATGTACCCAAAGGCGCAAAACCTTAAAATCCTGTCAAATACGTTCACTTTAGTTCCGTGAAAAAAGTAAAGCCATCTCAATTATCTAAGTCCGGCTGCTCCAAATGCAATAAAATGGTTTTACCGAATTCATGCAAAAATATACTAATATTCCACCACTATGACCTACAATACAAGCACGGCTTAAGTTGCGAAAAACCGATGTTTTATGGTGTTTCGAATGCATAGCTGAGAGCTTGTGTACCTTTTTTTTTTTTAAATCAAAGACAGCATTTAAGATACACAATGCGGGCACACGGCATCAAACGACCACACGTTTTACTTATTTTCAAGGGGTGGCAGTTGGTTTACAAGCGTCACGAGCATCAACAAACGCTGGGGAGTATGTATGTACTGCCTCCCCCCCACACACACACACAAACACACTCACAAACAAAAATACTATGTCACTGTGACACAGATAGTAGACATGGTGACCTATTTTGCTACTTATAACATTATTACATCCATATGCACCTGTGTGTCAAGTTTCATTAATCTAAATCGACGAACAAGCAAATTATAGCCCGGATATAAAAAGCGGATGGAAAGACGCACGGACAGATGGACGGAAGGAGGAAAGTAACCACTACATAGCCCTCCTCCGGCAGAAGAGGGTATAATAATGAAATTCGTTATGTTAAAATGGAAAGTAAACGGATTTCTTCACGACGTTAAATGCCACATAGATTACAGACCGTGGAATTTATGGCTCAATGCAATGTAGCGGTCACGGAGTGGCACTTTGGGTAACTTTGTACCCATAAATAGCCATGCTATAGATTCACATGATCACAAGAGGAAAATTACACATGGGGCAAAGTCAGTTCAAAAACATAAGAACCAGCATGGACCATTGGTCCGTCTTTCTCCACATTCATATTTTGTATAGTAAAGGGCAATTGCTGTATTTACCGTAGCATTTACGCTAGTCCGGGAGTTGTGATACATGTCTCTTAATAAATATCAAATTAAAACCAATCATTATCATTATTATACATCCAGTATCTACCTGCATTTTTCTGCATTTGATTCAGGTTTTGCCTTGTGGCCATAGAGAATGGTATTCTATGTTCAAGCCTTATGGGTCAATTTGTGTTTTAATTCTTTAGAATGATAATATGACGCTTCTATAAATAAATGCGTAAATGCTGCATGTTTTTCAGATAAATGATATTGGCACATCGATTATACCTACTTGAGAAACACGGCTGTATCCTGGTTCATATATTCAATTGAATCAACAACGCCCTTTTAGTATAATATGTAATATCAAATATGCAGTGTGCTCTGGCTATTATTTAAACAACTTTTTTTCTTCCAGCGCACTAAATATATGATGATGGACAGTCTACCTAAAGACGTCACCATTTTCATTTTAAAATACCTTCCACCCCGCACGCTGCTACAGTGCGTTAGACGGGTGTGCAAGAACCTGCACGAAATAACTGACCAAAACCCCACTTTATGGAGGATTTTCAAATTTGACGATTGTTTTCCATGGACTTGAACCATGCTCAGTTGTCATATGTTATAGATCATTGCTCATTTCTTCCTTGATGCTTTGCAATTCCATACGTAATGATCCATAAACCTTCCTTGCACGAAGCCATAATATTGTGGCTCTGGACTTGACACAAAGTGACATATGCACGCTTTAGTTTCTTAAAGGACTCGGCCAGCTAGAAATACCGTTACTTGTAGTGGAAAGAGTTCCTACCACTCTGATAGTGCATGGTGGTTTTATCCGAATCCTGCGGTTTTCTCCACCAAACAAGTATGTAGGAAAGTATACGTCCCCACCTGCGTCATGGGGAGTGAATATAGGCTCAGTCTGTTTTGTGTTTCATGTAAAAGATATGGGTCTATACTTCTCTATCATTAAGCCAGCACTTGGGTCAACAAATTACCGTTGGTTTGTTACATCCTCTCTGTAACATCTGCCAATCTCAATTGAAACGAACAATTCTCTCTTATTCATTTTGCGAATAAGCTGTATCAAATCAGCATGTTAATTAAACTTCCCCTGTTAAATTTTTATTTATGCATGTCTCGTTTTGAGATCTAAGCACAGAGTGGGTGCAGATATGTGTTTTGGTAATTAACATAGTAATTGAAAGTGAAAACAAAGAAGGGAAAGTGTTATTCAGGAAATGAGTTGTGGGTTCCAATGTACACACGTTGGCTATTTAATAATTTAAAAGGGGGCGGGGGGGGGGGGGGAATATATGGTTATCTGCAGCGGAAGCCATCACCTCACGTTATCTTTCTGACAATGTCTCCCCAAATGCTTGCACGCACACTCTGCTATGCATTTTGTGAATAAAACAGTATCCACAACTTTAGTATGTTCTTTTTTTTTCTTTTTTTACTTTCAATTTCTGGTGTTTTATTGTTCTTTATCCAGTTTGCTTTCCCGTAGTTAGTTATTCCGTCCCATATGTTTTTAATTATTTTCGCCAGTGTTTGAGATGCAAAAATTTGTGCCTACAGGGAACAAATTATTGGTACTTCTTGTTCTTCAGTTTTTTGATACACCAGATTAGATTTCTCCTTACAATTATGTCTACGAGTTAAATGTAAGTTTTGGATGTTCAGATGTTCCATGATGTTCATAATTAACGATGTTTATTTAAAAAAAAAAAGAAAAAGGAAAAAAAGCAAAAAACAAAACAAAACAAAAAAAACAAAAAAAAAACTATTTGTTTCATTCCAACTCGATTTACACAAATGTCTTAAATGTTGCGTATATGTCGAGCTGTTATTCCCTTATAACAAAGGCGTATTGTCTCGTACAGGAGAGGTCAAATACGATAGTGCATTCATTCTTCAACACGACAGCTACTGTCGACCATTTGCTAGAGATAATACCTATATGTTCAAATGGAGTTGCATTCCGCAATAGCAAAAACAGTTAACCGTTTCTGAATACATATGATAGTGCAGTATATGAAAAAATGTCCTATATACGTTCCGCAGCATATGTTACATATGTGCCCCCCCCCCCCCAACAAACACAATGAAAAAAGGGGGGAATTTATGTTTATTTTCTGAACCAAAATAAAACGCAAGGCAAACACACACACACACACACACACACACACACACACACACAAGCCCGAAACCACACACAAAAAGCACACACATGCATGTTTTGAGAGTAAAGTCTACATATCAAGTGGATGTCGACATATTTGAAGTTGTGGGTATAGACAACTGTGTTCAACAATTTCTTTATTGTGCTTGAGGGGATTCTTTGGAATATGGTCTGGGTGTTCTGCAAGCGGAAAAAAACCACATGTGTGCACCATTAACACTTGAGTGTACAACTGAATGCAGGGTTTCATTGCTGCAAATCTGGACAGTATTCAAGAGGGCGAGCTTGGATAGTGACACGCATACAATTTTTACGGCGTGCATTATTGTATAACTTCTGCTTCATACGTGCAGGAAAGAGAAATTTCGTAGCCTACAGGAACAACAATGTATTGTATGCTTCTGTATAACGGTTGGGCTCACTGCTGGAAGGTTGACATGCCAGACTATGCGTTTATTTATTTGAAAATACAGATGGCGCACGTGAGTGCACAATAAAGGCTCGGGGGAAAGAATTATCTAGAACAATTCCGATTTTGGCTGCTTACAAACTAAGAGCACAAAAAAATATGAATGAGCAAACGCAAAATAACAAGTGAACCACACCACTTCCAAGCTTAAAACGTCGCGGCCATTCGCGTAACATGTATTGATTGTATTACTCTTGCAACCACTCAATGATCCTCGCCGCATCATATCTCGTTTACCAAAATCAGCACTGAAGTGTCACTTTATCGCTCCAAATAGATAATCATGTGTTTTCTTGAATTGTGATCATCGAGGACCTAATGGGTAACCTGCATTGGCGTCAGTTTAATGTGCTCAAGTGACATTGGCTTCACGCTTTAAAAAGATTAGTTATGTAGGCTTCACAAGGATTTACCATCGGGTCAGATAGGCAAAATAGTCATACATATTTTCGTCACTTGGCTTTGTTAGGCTAAAAATGATGTAACGTTTGATTTTTACCAAGCATTGCACCTTCTTTCTTTCAAAGAATCTTCTGTGGCATACTCATTTTTACTCTCCAGCTGATTTGGCATTCTTAAAGTGCTTGTAGTACATCTCAGGATTTATTTAAAATGTACGAATTTGAGCTCTGGTGGAATGCATTACAAACATTTAGCGGAATTAGGTATTTCAAAATGCAAGTCATCCTATATTGGGCATGGAAAGTGTTGCTTCATGTTGACATTGACCTCTTTTCAACTTTGTTTGTGGAGCCTAGCCTCAGTTCCCGTGGAACAAACCTCTTTGTTTTCTTTTTTTCTACCGTGGGCGTCCAACTGCTATCAGGAAGAACCAGACTCAATAATTTGGAGAAGTGCTGGTAGTTATTTGTCCGAGCCGAGTCTATCTATCTATCTATCTATCTATCTATCTATCTATCTATCTATCTATCTGTCTGTCTGTCTGTCTGTCTGTCTGTCTGTCTGTCTGTCTGTCTGTCTGTCTGTCTGTCTGTCTGTCTGTCTGTCTGCCTGTCCGTCCGTCCGTCCATCAATCCATCCATCCACCCATCTATCTATCTGTATGTCTGTCTATCTGTCTGTTTGTCTGTCTAATCAGATAATTGATTAAGTGGACTTATACAGCTGGAATATGAATAGTCAAACTTGTGAATGTGACATTACTTTCAAGAAGGATAGGGATAAAGACCACAAACATGTTATCGCGGGTGATTCAAGTATCATTAAAAACAAGAAATTGAGACATTTGCTTCAAGGAGGACCAAACCATAGAGAAAGACATAACATCAACTTCACAAAGGCACGAAAGGAGATGAAAACAGGGCAGTTTGGTAAAGAAACACAGTTATAAGAAAGGAATCTGTAACGAGGCATTTGATCGATGGAAAGTTAAAGTAATGGTGCAAGTGGATGGAATAATTAAATACCTGAGAAAAGGACCTCTTCAAAAATGGAGACAGATTAAACAAGTGCTGCAGGATTCACTTTGTAGTCAGGAATTACAAGAATTACATGACAAGTTTGTCACCACACCTCTTGAAAAAGCTAGCAATAACATTGCACAAACTTGTAGTGAATTAAAAATGAAAGTTATCAACAAAAAGGAACCTTTGATACTGCTATGAAGGACCAAGTGGAAAAAACCAAGGAATTGCAATGCATTGTCTCAAATGAGGACTTGAAATTACCAATCATATGTGCTATGGTCGAAATGCATAAAAACCTGTTCAATTCAGATTCATCATTGCAGCAAAGAAATGTGTTTCGAAACAAGTTGCCAAACGACTCTCTAAGGTCCTCAAACTTGTCAAAGATTCTCATACTAACGACTGCAAAAAGGTAAAAATGTGCACGGGAGTGAATAGAATGTGGGTTACAGATAGCACAAGTGATATACTGCTAGACATTGACAAAATCAACAATAAAGATGGTGCCAAATCAATTCATACTTTTGCTTTGTCAACATCGTATACAAAGAGCAACCTGACAGACTTAAACGACATGTTAATATTAATGTTGGATAAGGTGTTCAAAGGTGGCACATGTCAGTATATTCAAATATCTGGTGCTGAGGCTAAATATAATAAAGGTAAGAAGCAAGGAATATCTTACACGAAGCAAGAGTGTGCTCAAGGGATAGAATACATTATCAATAATCGATACTTTTGCTTTGGAACCAGAGTATATCAACAAATATAAGGCATGCCAACGGGAACATATCCAGCCCCATATATTGCTAACCTTCATTGGAATTGGCAAAAACAAACTTTACAGCAGCAAGAAGATCATATTCTCACACAAGAAGATTTATAAAATGAACCCTGTGTTTTAAACAATGGAGATGCAATAAAGGGGAATTGGAACAATATGCAAAAATATATATCCCAAAGAACTAATATTAAATCTGGAAAATGAAAGTGATACAAACGCTACTTTCCTTGATTTGGATATAGAAACAAGATATGTTTGTAAATCATAGATGCACCCGCCCTCATTTCCCTTGCGCTCGTTACCCAATTCATAGTGGTAGATGGAGCACTCGTAACCTTACAAAATTAGTGAAGGTTGATCATACATCAATGTCACATATCTTTAAACTTCAACCTAGCCCTTAAAAAACGGCTAAAAACCTTGACAGTATTATAGTTATAGCTCAAAAATTAGTCATCATTTGGAAACCATATTCAGCAAAGTGGCTTTATGGCCTTGGAAATTAGGGCAAGGTCACTCATTTTCACTTGACCTAGGCCCAAGTATGCAAGATATTTTTGCAAAACATAGATGTCCCCCTGCTCTCATTGACAGCAACTACACAAAACTCTGTTGAAATGATTCCAGAGATATGACAAAATACCTAATAAATACAACAACAACTCAAGAACCGTAGGCTAGATACAATTGTTAGTAAATATATCATTAAAAGGGGTACCTATCCTGTATGCAAATTTATTAACGAGCTCCATCCGCTGGGGTCGGTTTACTTGCATGATTTTGCACAATTGACCAGCAAATTGGCTATATGTACGTAAGCTTTGTTTTGGTACATTATATTTACTTTAAGTATAACATTTATATGTCATCGGTAAAGTTGGACGCATATGCTGCCGTGATTTACAGCGCACCGTTTTGTCCACAATATTAAATTTATACCCCTAGAACCATATATTGTTTGCTCTGTCGATATATATATATATATATATATTTGTGTGTGTGTGTGTGTGTGTGTGTGTGTGTGTGTGTGTGTATTTAAAATGTGCAATAAATATATGTGAATGCATTGTCCTTGAAATCGAAACGTGGCTCTTGCAAATGGGCCTGTGTTTTGGGGTCTCTTCTTTTTTCCTGGTGGCATTTGAGTCAAAATCCCGTTATAGTCTTCAAACTTTGTAAACTGAAACTGTGTAATGTTACCCAGAAGCTGTTCAAATTGACATCAATAAAATCAAAGGGAGCTATTTTATCCATGGAAGCAAGGCGTTGTTGTCAATGAAGATTTCCCCGAGTGCACGATTAAAAAAAAATTACCAATCGAAACAAAATATTGCTGAACGCAAAATACCACTGCTAAGTGATAATTTCTTCTTTTCAATCTTTCTGTATGCCCCCAAAAGGGGCCCCTCCATTTTTAGCAAGTTAAAAACAAAATCATGAGAACGTAGGAGCAAAACCAAATTGTAAAAAACGGCTTTAAAGTGTAATAATAGCCTGTGGCCATGTAACTTGCTCATAACTTGATTTGTGCTTACTGCCTTGTTTTGATTCCTTTTTGTAGAGACGCGAACATATTGTGCTATCTTGTTATACATTGCCATGACAAAACTTATTTGAGATATGTTTAAAAATAAGAACCCCTGAAGTATATTCTCATGAATTTGCGAGACTTGGCCACCACTAAAGGCCTAGATGGATAAGATGGCGGGCCTGAAAAACAAGAATATGTTTTGTGACTTCTCTATCGCCAAGTTTGAAACCAGTTTTGTGAATATGACATGAATCACTGCTTACATGATGGATCAAAAATTTCACCTAATTCGCAAATCTATCAAACACATTTTGGTCTAAAATTCAAAGTAAAAAATATCTGCAATATTCATTACGGCATAATACATAACATGCATCTATCAAAGCAAACAAGAAGACAGTCTGTTGCACCTCGCACTAGCTGGTGTCCAAACTAACTGGATCGCAAAATGGCACAGGCCATGAAAGACTATTTAATACCTAACAATGGTGTCTTGCTGATTGAAATATATTCTTAAAAATGTGAAGAAAAAATGAATCAAGGTGCGCGTATATCTCTGTGCTGTTCAAACAAACAGCACCGCAGATCTGATACTTCCATTGCCCCGGTTTCATCGCTCTGCTACAGTTCAATTGTTTTGCGTTCTCACTTACGATCTCTTAAACGACAAAGAATATTTTAATCCCACTAGTGGAGATGGGATTTTTTTCAGTCGCTGCACGACTTCGGACAAACTCAAAGAATTCTTGTCTTTGCTATGATAATGTATGTTTGAAACCTTCCGACCTGTCTGTATGGAGGTTCCTTGATGTAACATACGGTATTCATATTTAACAACATATAACTGCAGACCTGCTCTGGTCCTCAGTTGCTAGGCAACTGAACTATATCTCCTGCAATGATCAGGCCGCTTTTACTACTTATGTTACTTTACCAGCCAGAAATACATATATCAAATTAAATTTTGACATGTGTATTTGTGGTTAGCATCTTGTATGTTTTAAAAATTTAGTGAATGGCTTTTCTTAACCTTTTTTTTTTTGCTTTTTCAGGTTGCACTTTTAATCACAAAAGCACATTTGACCGCATTTAGCACACTATCACACAATCTGTGCTCTCCTTCTTGACAAGTTCCTTGCTGCAGTCTGGGTTGCACCACAGTATCCCAGTTATTATGTTTCTCGGGGGGGGGGGGGGGGGGCTAGATTTGACAAACGTAAGATTTTTGCAAAAGTGTAACTGATTTAATTTTTTTCCTTACGATTTGATGGATCTATCAGTTTCACCTATACTCATTTTGCTATGAGAACATAGAAAACCTCGATTTCATTGAAAACATCGTACATGTACTTAGTACTGCTGTGCATGATTGGATACGTTTGTGGTACCAGAGATTGGCCCCACCTTTAGTTAAGTATTCTTCTTGCGTCATATTCAAACATTCATATATATATATATATATATATATATATATATATATATATATATATATATATATATATATATATATATGTATATATGTATGTATGTATGTATGTATGTATGTATGTATGTATGTATGTATACATATATATTTGATATAATCAAATTAGATTCGGTTTTAACAACTTTGAACACTATATATGATGACCTTTTAACATGGCACATGCCGCGCATTGCTACTGGCTTCAGTAAGGATAAATTCCTCTTCGTCTGGTTAATCTGAAAAAAATAAAGCACTGAAAGTTAAAGTGCACAGAAATTGAGCTGTATACATTTAGAATACTCAGTTGCAGTTTGTGGGAGGTTAGCTCGCAGAATCATATGCTGCATCTAGTTGTGACATGCCTTTCTATTTCCTTGAATTAAGAGCCACTGTGCGTCAAAATAAACATAATCACACTATTTTAAACGATCAAATCAATATTTACGCCTGCCTGAGAATAGACAGAGCCTAAAGTAGTTTCCAGATATTAAACAATACCAGTTAAGACTTTATAATGACTGTCGAATTCAGGATAAAATTAAGTTTCTCTTAACACTGTTAGGATGGAGAAAATATAAAATGTGTTCACCTATGTGAAATAAGTTATTACTTCGTCCATATTTCCTTGATCACCAAACATCAAAATAAAATTCCTTACAATATATAGGTCAACAAAGTGAGAGCCCTGTAACCCATTACCGCTAATTTTTTTTTTTTTTTTTTTTTTTTTTTTTGCGGGGCGGGGGAGGGGAGGGGCTGAAAATATTTTGAATTGTATGGAGTTATATTGTTATAGCAATCCCCAAGTCAACAGAATTTCTTGACTCCGTTTTAATCCAGGATAAGATCAATTTGGAGAGGTAAATTCTACGGGGAAAGCATTTGTTTAGGCAAGCGCATTGGGTACGAGCAATGATGTCACAATGCAAGCTTATCTTTCCAACGGAGTGTCTGCCCGCTTATATACAAGACCATTCATATCTATAGACGCTCACCAGAATGGAGATCTAAAATGTATGGACAATTGACCCTAGGTATCAATGACTCCAAAAAGCAGTGCTCCATACACGCTTTTTACTGCAGAAACAGAGCTCAATCCTGAATGAATGTAATGAAAATAATATTGATTTGAGATGTTGATTACTTCATTAATATATATATATATATATATATATATATATATATATATATATATATATATATATATATATATATATATATATATATATATATATATATATATATATATATATATATACTGTTTTCGTCAATATCAGGCATGCAAGATCAAGCATATCCCGATTCTAAAACGTCCTTTGACTCGCGCATCCAAATCAAGAAATACAGCACCTGTACAAAATGCGGAGCCAAGTGGTCAAAGAAATAAAGTAATGTCTAGCTCTCCCTTTCACCTTATAATCAAATCAACACAACACGTTTTATAAGCGGGTTTCCTTGATCTGTTTCAGCGTCGGCAATACAGGAATCCACGGATACATGTTCTGTCTTATGTTTTTCTGTTTGAATGGCTTATTATTATACGATCACCTTTTTTTTTTTTTGTTCTTGTCACATGGACCCACCCAGTGTTAAGGGTACGTTAAAGATCAATAGGAAAGGCGTTGAGTATGTACTTATACATAATTTGATTATATCATTACACATAATAATTAAGTTTTCATATCCCAAAAGAGGCAAAAACCACATAAAATTGGTGAAAAATAACCCCCCCCCAGAAAAAGGAAAAGAAAAAGAAAATGAAAACAAAAGCGCAAACAAAACATGAAAAAAAAAACAATCCACAAAAAACAAAACACCCCCCCCAAAAAAAAGGAAAAAAAAAAGAAAAAAGAAAATGAAAACAAAGGCGCAAACAAAACATTAAAAAAAACAATCAACAAAAAACAAAACACCCCCCCCAAAAAAAACAACAACAACAACAAAAAACCTATATAAATACTCTTCCCTCATTTGTGTTTGTTAAACAAAAAATTAAATCGCACCCCGTCCTAATGGTGCCCTGCAATTTCAAAACCCAGTGGTCAAGCAAGTGGGGGGGGGGGGGGTATTTGGGGGGATTTTTGTTTTGTTTTTGTTTTTCTTTGTTTGTTTGTTTTTTGTTGTGTTTTTTTTTTTTTTTTTTACTTTTTATTTCTTTTTTTCACTTTTATTCTCGAATGAACATAAAATATAATGCTCGATTAAGTTTCACAAGGTACGGAGAATGTCACTGTATGTTTTCTTTCATTTGACCAAGTTCTTCTGCGCAAATCAAGCCTTGTCATGAAGACCCATCAATACATTTAACGAAATGTCATTGTGGCAGCAAAATTGTAAATATGAGGAGGTCTGGAGCCATCAATGTAACTTTTGCAACCCAAAAAGCATATATCTCTATACCATTAAAGATATATTAGGTTTGAATTGGCTGATTTTGGTGAAGTAAACAATGAGGAACCAAGTGAACAGCTTATTACTGAAGCTAGAAATCTGCTGGCAGCGTATTGGGGGCAACAATTCTCCTCCGTTGCTGTTTTGAGGGCACAATTGTTTGTTAGCAATGAGCCCAGGAATATAAGTTGTCTTCCCACCCCACTGAACATTCTTTTTGACTCCATTTACAAAGATCCCTCATCGCTACTCTAGAGCAAAAGCGAGGCCACTTGGTTGATTCAAATCTTCCGGCACCCACACTGTTTGGCTGGAAAGAATAAAACGGAATCTCAGTCCATGTGCCATGGATATTTCGTACTTTCCAGACTCCTTGCAAACTCGGTCGAGCTGCAAATGCTTAAAGAGTCTGTGTATGAGAAACTGCTCCTGCAAAAAGGCTAAGCTTGCATGTAGCGTAGCCTGCAAATGTGAAAGAAAGGCAGACAAATGTAGACAAGCTCTTAACGAAGACTCATCAAGTAGTTCTGATGATGAATCAGACTATGAATAATGCACCAATTAAATGTTGTCGGTTTTTTTTTTTATTTGTGTGCATCACTGAATTAACTATTTTAGTCTCGAAAATATTGGTTTTACGTGTCAGAAGTTTGCATATATTTATAAACTTTGTTTCTTTACTCACAAGATCAGTGCAAACCAAATGGACATTTTTTCTATGACTTGCATAATGTCGCAACTTGTTACTGTTTTTCTTAAGGGGAAAGGGTTGCATTTAAAGTTTGGCATCACTTTTTGTGTGGGTAAAATGCTTACTAAATTCTGTTCAAACACTCCTATATCTATATATGGGACATATGTATGGATACTAAAAAACAAAATTCAAATGGATTTTTGATATCAGTGCACCAAACATTGTACGTAACATGCCAATCATTATGCGGAAATTCTACCATAAATTATGCATTATTTTGCCTCAAAAAAGCAGAAACATTATCTTTTAAAACTTATTCATGCTTAATTTGTGATACTGGATACATAAAATATCCAAACTAAAAGTTTAAACGTTTTTTTTTTTTTGGGGGGGGGGGGCTTTAATAGTATAAGTTAAAGAAATATTGATAAAAGTGCTTCAAAAACTTAGTGGCTCCGAACTCACCAATGTACCCAGAAATAATGACAATTTTCATGGTGAGGTACATTGATCTGAAAGGGTTGCCCTGTGGATTCTGATCCGCCATCATGTTTAATTTATGGAAAAAAGGCCAGAACAAAAATAGTATGAAGTGTCCATCTACCCCCAGAATGGGCCCTGTGCCCCCCCCCCCCGACTATTATGATGATGATGATGATGATGATGATGATGATGATGATGATGATGATGATAATAATAACAAACAGTAGAGGTTTCAGTGAGTTTTATAAGGAACATGTTGTTTCTCTGCACTATGCAAATAAGCCTGATTATGTCACATCGGCCTTTACTTTACCATTGCCCTTTTCACTACAACCCTGACAAACTTGCATCATTATGTTCACTAAACTCTGCTGAGTCCCCGTCATTCGACACTTAACGGTCCTTAACTAGAGCAAATTTTCCTTTTTCTATTCACATACGACCCACATATAAAATTTTGAAACAGAGGAGTGTATTCGAATTTCAAGCTAAATAAAATCTAGCCACTTTCCAGCATGCCAATGCCACGTTACCATAACATAGAGTGCGTCAACCACGGCAAAAAAAGAAAAAAAAGCTTCATGGTTAAACGGTGATGGGTAATTGGGCCCTCAACTAAGACATTAGTTCTAAATAATTCACACAGCATTGCAGAAGATTGGCAGGCAAGACACATCAATGCAAATTGCACTTCCCCTAACATATTTTAACCATAACCTTGATGTCATCAGCGAGGAAATAAGTACGTTGAACAGTATAGGTAGAGAAATGGCAACTGATAAATTGTTCATTGTTTCAAACGTAACTTATATTAGTATAAAATGCTTATATGTGACGTTCTAAATCTCGAAAACACAGGTCCCTCATCTTGTAATGTATTTTAATGTGGTTTATTATAATTCAAGATAAATTCTCTACTATCATGATTTATTACTTTAGCTTTAAACATTTAATGAAATGCATCTTCTAGTTTATGCATACACAAACAATATTCCTGTTGGTGTCTGGTTTGAATCCCATATTTAAAAAGCGAGAACAGAAATGCCCCTATGAAAAAAAAAAAAAAAAAAAAAAAAGAAAAAAAAAAAAAAACATCGTCTGCTTTATGATGATTATGCAAGATGGGGTAATGCTTTGTTCCTGAGTGAAATCATATGCTGATATAAAATGATAGTAATGTCGTTTGTCTGTTTACCCTTGACTTCTGGAGTTCACCTTTATTTTTATGATTGCTCTGGATGGTTCTTGTTTTAGCTCGAGTTAACGATGCAGTTCCCTGTCATTGTTGAAAATTGTTGTCTGATTCTACTTCTCACTACAGTCTCCCTTTACATTGTCAATACGCCGTATTATAATCTTTACCTATTCGAAGAATGTGTGTTGCTTGATGATTATTCAAATCTGGTTAATATATCTGTTGATGCGTATGTTCATCGGTTTCTCAAAACGGTTTTCCAATTGGACTATTTTTTGAAATACGGTATTGACGTGTAAAGGCATACTATTTTTCAATTTAATGCAGTTAAGCATAATTGTAATGCACATGGTTGATTGGAATACCCGCAATAATGTCAAAAGAAGAGTGACTTTGGCATGTTTAATCTAGTTTAAAGTTATCACAGTCTGTACGAGTGTCCAACTATTATTTACGTGGCAAGCACTTGCAACAAATATTTTCTAAAAATGTTACGTAAACGACAATCAAGTTAGGCTTTATATTTTGCCTGTGTTGTATTTTAGGCTCAGAAGTAGAAATTAACTTACAGGTACTTGGCCACTTGTTTTTTTTTTTGGGGGGGGGGGGGGGGGGGTGGGGGGGGGTGCACGGTTGGCTGAGCGCTAAGACGACCGCCTTTTACCTCTGCGACCCGAGTTCGATTCTCGTTCTGGGGAGCATTTGGAAAAAAGCTCCTACTACTTAAACTGTGCACGGTGTTTTTTTTCTGAGCTCTTCGGTTTCCTCCACCACAGACAAGGTAAGAAGTTTACGCCAACATCTGTGCCATGCAGAGTGACTTGTTAAGTCATTGCTTGACTTCTTTCACAATCCATGTGAAACAAGTGTATCTATACTTAACTTTGCCATGTTCGCTGTGACCTTGCACACAGATTTTTACTAAATTTTTTCGACTCGAAACGTAAATGGAGTAGATTCTATTACATGACCACCTCTAATGTGCATTGGTAATGCCTAATCACACACAGCTAACTATGAGGTAATATGTACACGTGGCATTCATATGTAATATAGCCACTTCTCATTCAGACTTCTATTTAGGAGCATGCAAACAATGTTGATATTTCATAAGTACCTCGTTCACACGCAATACGGATGCTGACTTACCTAGATGGCGTCAGTTTTATTAGATTGTGTGTAATACTGTTATGTGATATGTTGTATTATGTCTCAGCAAAGATATCCATATCTAATAACATGCATGAAAAATGCAATCAGATGCAAACATTTTGCTGCACCTTAGGCCCAACGTTATGGTACTCTGAATATGGAAAACACTAATTCCTCTGTACTTTTTATACTTGTAGTTTATATGCCTTTGAACCGCCGCAGTGAAGTTTCTATTTCAGTCCAACCTTTTATCACCCTAATGTAAATGGAACAGCTGACAAGAAGACAAAAAAAAATCTTAATGAGTGCATAATTGATATTCTTATCACGAATTTAATCAAGATTTATAAGGGCGCCAAATAAGCATGCAACTCGTTTCCCACACAAAAAATAGGTAATCAAAGGACACAAAATGTTGTCTGTTTATGAAGATTCACATGCAATTAGTGGCCGGCTTTGCCAACTCCAAATAATTGTACACACCACTAAGCATTTTATAGATTGAACATGTCATTTCCTGTATTGTTGTTTGTTATGTAAGTGGCGTCCAGGTGGTTCACATCTAAATAGTGTCTTTGGGGCATTCGATTGCAATCAACACAGGGAGTACATTTGCGTAGTATTGTTGTCGCAGCAACCGATCATTTGAAGCTAAGCATAGGACTGTCCCAAATGTTTGGCTATTGCAGACAGCTGCTATCTGTGACACAACATTACCTCTTAGAGACATGACGCTGATGTGGTAGATCAGTCACATAAATCGAACACATTTGATTTGCTCATGCAGTGTTGTTGGGGCAACAATTAAATTCCCATCCCACGTTCTGAAGGTACAATTTTTTAGTTTAATAGCAAAGGACATTCACTCATACTATGTCAAATTGGCTGTGCCGTTTTCCGATCTTGAACAATAAAGTTGCTTTTACGCAGCATGAGGCAATATGAATATTTACAAGAGTAAACATAACGGTGTTTCATCAACCGTTATGGTATTTAAATATACATGTACACTCTGTATTTTGCCTGATAATATTCAAGAGTTATTGATTAATATTGGCAAAACCCAAACAATCAGCTATCATTCTTGTTTCCTGAATATCATGTCTATTTTTTTAGCTGGTATGAGGCCAAACACTTTAATTGATAGAAAGGCCTGACGCCCCTATTTAGACACATTGATTTTGGTCGGGATCATATGATCATGATATTCACATGTGAGGATTTTATGTCAGTAAGACTATGTTTAAGGGAAACATGAGGTTATTGTTGATGTATATAAATTTAATTGGCTCCATTTGGTGGCCAAAAAGCTATTTTCCAAAATTAAAATGATAATTGGGAGGACCCATGAAAACAATCCTGCATGTTTCTGGCTCCTTTTTTAATAACTAAAACCTTTACCAAAACTCTTGTACACTTTATTAATAGTATATAATAAGCGACTTGCTTTCAAGTAGCAGTCAGCAGTTAAAAATCCTTTGAAATAACTCAGACTTTAAAACGATTCTTTAAAATTGGTACAAAACGTTAATACATAAAACAGAAGGTTAAAATATGCTACTTTTATAAAGTCGTACAAATTAATTACACAAGCTATTATCTTTATAATTAGTATCTACAGAGGGGTCATTGGTACCAATACTTGATAGATAACGGACAGAAACGTGTTTTTGTCACTACACTACCTCACGCAATACAGCACTTAATATACTGTTCTAATAAAATCATATTCAACAGTCTACGATATAGATTTTTTCGAATTAACAAGTGTGTTATCGATAGTATTTATTTAATTATCGACCAAAACGACTGAAAAATAAAAGAACGAAGACAAAGGATGCAAATCTTTAGTTATCACTGTTTGCGTTTGGGAATGACGTAGCAGCAGGTGGTTTTTTTTCTAATTGACTAAGAATATTCTATCCCAGCATATTTTTTTTTCGTGTGTAAAACATTGTATGCCTTTAGTGTATTTTTGTCTCTCACTACTTTCATATGGTCTTTCTTCCACCCTTTTGTCACTGCCTTCTCTTTTTATGTTTTCAAATCCCCGACCACATCAAAACATTTTACAAATGAGAGTCCAAATACTTGATCACCTTCATGGTCTAAAAATTTGGACCAAGTTACAATCAGCGCCCTGAGTATTTTCAGGGGTGAAATCTCTTGCACAGCAGGATGACTACTGTGCATGTTGCTGAACAAGAGAATGCAATCAGATAATTCGTTGATAAAATCAGAAAAGGAATAGAAAATTGCAAACTCCCTATTTGTTTCTCTTGGTCCTTTCTTAAACTTATGGCACTTTAGACCATAACAAACTTAAATATATGTCAATTTTCAAGAGAATAAAGGAAACACCTGCTGATTCTCGCAAAATGACTTGAACATCGTCTACGGTATGGAACCCATAAAGACCAGAGATCCACACGGTTCTATTTTGGGACCACCTGCCCATCTACATTATTTATATAAATGACTTATATGTAGGTAGCATTTTCATCGTAAGTGTCCTGTATGCAGATGACCCTGCTTTAACTTCCACTTTCAATTCCTATGTTTCTGAAAATACTAATAAGAACCTCGGTAATATAAAAAAATGGAGAAATTATCAACTTGACAGAATGGGTAAATTCAAATAAGATATCTTAATGTCATTAAACGAAAAGAACACAACGTCCATGCTCTTTCAGATCACAAAAGAAAAAAAAAATTCAACTGGCAACTTAATTTTCACACAATAAAGCATAAGTTCCTGTGACTTGAGAGACCTGTTGCACGGATTTTGTACCCTACCATTAATTTTGAATTCCTTTAAATTCTACATTATAAATTATCTTGTCCCATGAGTAAAGTCACCTGATGACTAACGAATGGGGTTGTATAAATAACTGTCCCGTTTATAATACGTGTTTTCCCTGATGGGGCAGCCACTCCAAGATATTTTCAGTGACATATGATGTGCATCAAAATTTGTGACTATATCTCTTAAGGATGTGTTACTTCAAAAGTTTTAACCGACCCTTGTGGATTGTTAAAAGCACTGATAACGGTTAAACTACTCAAGCATATAATGCAAAAATGTCTTATTGACTGAATACTGCAGTTCAAGTTTATTTAAAATATGTTGCAAGAGGCATTTAGCTTAGGAAATGACTCTTCTTATCTGAGCAATTGGCAATATGAATCAAGGGAATAGTGCACTGTCTTTAACTACACCCAGGTTGTCCTTTGCAGTACTCATATTAAAATTTGTAGAACCTCCAAATATGCCGAAATGTATATATACATATATATATATATATATATATATATATATATATATATATATATATATATATATATATATATATATATATATATATATATATATATATATATATATATATATATTAGAGCCTTGTAATTTGTAAAACCTCCAAATATGCTGAAACCACAATGTTGATAAATTTCTAATTTGTTGTCAGAGTAAATTTTGACCTGTCTGGCTTATTAACAAGTTTATATCTCTTATTTGATTTTTTCTTCTTTTTTGGTATATATATATATATATATATATATATATATATATATATATATATATTAGAGCCTGACAGAGGATGCGTTTTGAAACTGAACCAAGTACTTGGTACTGGGTATACATTACCGATTCCGAGCCAGGCACTGTTCGGGTTCGGTATATTCAATTCAAACATGAAAACGTTCGACAGGGGTTCATAGCTGTTGCTCTTTTGCGCAGGGGCATTACTATTTTTAATGTAATTAAGGTGATTAATGCAACCCATGTGACACACGTAATTGCACAGAATCATTTGTTGTGTTGTTTAAAGTGTACACAAGAACGGAAAGTAACCTCAGTGACCTTTTTATTTAACTTTATTTCCAACATTGACAGTATTTACCGAACCCGAATGTTTAGCGATGGTAAAACCCGAACTCGAGGTGGGCTTCAATCCTTACATTGGTTACCTAATCGTACTCTGCCATGTTCTTTGCGACCTTGTAAACATGTTTTCTCGATTCTGTTTGGTTATAAAACGTAAATAAAGTAGATTCCTCTGGTCTAATGTACATTGATAATGCCTCATTAAACACACCTAGCTATAAGACAGTATATACATGTTTCATTCAGATGTAAAATTGAAATATTCCAGTCGGTACTTATATTCGGGGACATGTAAACAATGGCGATATTAAGCAACACGTATGCTGACCAACCTGGATGGCACCGGGTTCATTAGATTGTCGGTAATGTTGCTTTGTGTTATGTTGTATTGCATAGCAGCTAATGTATTTATAACTATATACATACAGGAATAATATGGTGACAGGCGAACTTTTTTCCTTCAAGTTAGGACCAACATTATGGCGATGTGGATACAGAGTATATAATTTCTGTACACTTCATATACTTCTAATTTATGTAGCTTTGATGGACCGCAATAATATGATCACAGGCGAACCTTTTTCCTTCAAGTTAGGACCAACATTATGGCGATGTGGATACAGAGTATATAATCTCTGTGCACTTCATATACTTCTAATTTATGTAGCTTTGATGGACTGCAATGAGGCTTGTACTCCAATTTGATCCATCCACACTCCGTGTAAAGTCTTTATATGGTTCTGTAGAAAACCCAATTTGTGTGGTGATGATTTTCAAAATGTACATTATACATAAATGTAGTCCTTTTTACAAAACCAGTTGCAATATCCATGACCTGGTGTTGCAATATTGGCTTGAATCTAAGTGATGGTAACTTTAAAAAGAGGTAATTTGGTTTGATGGTTTTCCAACATTGCAACCACTTTTGTGGTCTGGCTGGATGGCGATACTTTCACAGTACCTGCCATTGGATTGAAGACAAAATATTGCTCCAAATAGTTTGCTATGGCATGATTGCTTTTTTTTCCTTCTTTTTCATGAAAGTATTCATGGGTTATCCATGGGTTATGATAATAGCGCATTAGTGCATAATGTGTTTCATATAGAATTAAGTAGCACACATCAGATGCAAAATGTTGCATGTCCTTTATTAAAAAAATACAATTCGTCATCTGCTTTGCCTCTTTAACCAAACACCAAGCGGATGTTAACACAACCCAACAGTAAATAGATCAAGCATATCATTTCCTGTTCCTATACAGACAAACATTGTTTCATGTTACAAAAGTGATGTCTAGGTGGTTCACTTTTAAGTGGTGTCTTGGTTATTTTCGATTTCTATCAACGCTGGATGTGCATTTGCGTAGCAACGTTGTCAGAGTTACCAATTATTTGATCCTTAGCATATGACATCACCAAAATTTGGTTATTGTATACTAATGCTATATGTGACAAAACTTTTATCCTACGAGTTATAAAGCTGGTATAGATGTGCAACTCTGTTTTTATTCAATGGAAACCACCATGTTAAACTAAGCACACACACATATGTATGTATGTATATATATATATATATATATATATATATATATATATATATATATATATATATATATATATATATATATATACAAAACAATTGGGCTAAAAGTAAAACGTCATTGTTATGCTTTTTGGGTTTTTTGGCATGTTTGGATAATCAAACTGGTCTAAATGGTCAACTACCATGAGACAAAGTGCCAGGTTAAGTCAGGCAAACGCAAGAAATTACAGCTTAGCTTTCCATGTCCATAGAAAAATAGAAGTTGATGGACGGATTAATTCATGATCGGTGCAAAAACACTTAAGGTAGTGCAGGCAGATAAGAGTACTTTGTGACGGATTTGTGTCTCGATTGGGTTGAACCAAACTTGTCAGCGCTTTCTGCTGACCACGTACATACCGTTTGGTAGCCCTGCCCTATGTTGATGTTCTTAATTCTTTACCGACGATAAAGCTGCACATGCGTAACGTTACTCAACGACAACAGTTGTAAAGCTGTTTGTTTAAATCCCCTCAAAATATTTGAACACTTACTGTAATAAATAGGTAAATACTCAATAAGCAAATAGAGAATACGCCAATTATTGTTCAGTACTGTAGACTAGGCATGACCCATATTAATGGCAATATAAATGTTCAAATATATACGTGTACATATATATATATATATATATATATATATATATATATATATATATATATTATATATATATATATATAATATATATATATATATATATATATATATATATATATATATATATATATATATATATAATATATATAGTGCTCCTTTGATGGTGGACTTACACATGTACAGTCCCCGATTTTTGGACACCTTTCAAACACAGTAGGTTGGAGACCCGGCCGTTCCGTTCAGTAATCATCAAACACACACACACACACACACACACACACACACACACACACACACACACATATATATATATATATATATATATATATATATATATATATATATATATATATATATATATATATATATATATATATATATATATATATATATATATATATATATATATATATATATATATATATATGAATGCAATCAGAACATTTTTTCTCACCTCCTGAAAATGCATTTACCTCCGTGGTCTGCATCAGAATACAGCATGAGATGCGGTAAATGCAGATACCCCCTGTATTTGTATTTAAGTAGATCGGAAACCGGGATCAGACCGTAGCAACAAAAAACTTGAAACCTTTCGTAAAACTTACTGTGGTACTTTGAAAGTTCACGTAAATGACAACGGATGCACGATGTCACAAATGCTTGATAAATGCATCAAAAACGGATACCAAAACAAGTTTTAAACATTTGCTGTAAAGAAGGCTCACATTGCGGCTTCTATTTTCAGTGAATCGCAGACCCATTGTTCACTCGAAATATTGACTGACTTCTCCATATAGATAATGGTAAAGTTATAGAATATGGATATTAAGAAAATCGTGGACGATAATGGTGTTTAAATCACGTACAAGAATTGTGAAATTAATAACAAAAATTTACTCACGTATCATGCAGTAGAAAAGCACAAGCTCGGCACCACTGTGACAAGAGACACAATATTCTGAGATAAATTATAAGTCAAAAGCTTTATTCATTGAACTTGAGTGTTTTCTTGAAGGGTAATGAGTGAACGTTTTGTTAAAATCCAAAAACCCACAAAACTGGTATTTCGAGCTGCCTGTCCAGTTTCCCGAATAAGTGTGTGGAAGGTTGTTGAATATTTGTGGCAAGTCGGGGTATCCAATCCCTTGCCTGTCATTTTTTCCGTAGTTATGCATTATATGATGATAAAAATCCGACCAAATGCCTTCATCACTTGTTTTCTACAGTGTTTTAACATGCTAAACTGAAAACGTCATCGCAGTAAATATGCTATGAAATAATCTTAATTTTTGTAATGTTTACTGATCAATGATTCCATCTGACAAGTTGTTTTCTGTTGGAACTTTACCTGGCTACATCTGATTAAGGTATATAAAATTGCGGAGACTATGTGATCTTGCTCTTCCTCCATAGTATATTTCATTCAGCATATTTTTGTTTTTCTTTTATCCATTATCCATTCTGTAGGGTTATATATATATATATATATATATATATATGTGTGTGTGTGTGTGTGTGTATGTGTAGGTTGGTGCTGTATTTATCGTATTTTACTTCATATGATGAGACTTGGTCAAAGGGTAGATGCCAAGTTCCACAACAAAGCGCGGGGAAGCACCACTGCAACAACCTGCAAGACCTGCACACACGCTTGAGCATTTTAAATACATCACCTGAAAGACTTTTCTGCTCAACTACAAAGCAATGTTTATATTAGGAAGGTAAGACAAAATGATTATTAAGTTACTAAACTCTTTTTCACACAATCTCAACGCAACTGACCCCCTTTTGTTTCTGAAGGTGTGTCAAGTATTTGGAGTTGGACCCTAAGACTTGCCATGTACTGTATCACATAATATAAGCCTTACGGCAATGACTTCTCATATGGATTCAAACACTAATTAATGATTGGAGGCACCACGTGGCTGATTGCTCCTATCAAATTGACAGTAACTTTTGAAATTTTAGTGGGATGATAAATTTCACGTGGTAGAGCAGCTTCATGAATTCATCGTGCGTTGGTATTCGTTGATTTATGTGGGGATTGCAAAGTATATGGTATATGTTTTTAGACGCTCTTGGGAAATATTCGAACAGTTGAATAGTAAGTGGAATATTTCAATGTACTTATTTAAGGTACCTGCAAAGGTGAGCAGCACTCTTTTTCTGCACACCATATACAAGCTTTTGATCCACATTTTCCTATAAGGTACACAAAGAGTATAATCACAAGTCGCTGGTGGGTATGGACTATGGGGTTCCGGTAAGGCAAAACTTTAAAACATCCATTCCTGTATATTGCAAGTTCATCAAATCATGGCGCTGGAAAGGGATGGAGGGACAACCTGGGACAGTTTTCGAGTTACATCAAAATCACCGCCACTGATTCAGATTGGATTTTCATGCTTCGCTATCCCTCTGATGTTCAATACACACATTCAATGCTGATAGTGAGACGCATGCACTTGTAAAGTCGTCCTGTGACCTACTTTGGCCCATAGTCTATGCAGGCATAGTCATCTTCGGCCTCATGGTAGGGTCCATTAGAACCCCTGAAAAAAATGCATGAACATTTAAGCAAAAGTTGTATACTTTCTTGAGTGAATTTTTAAATTCTTATATGGCCCGACACATGAATAACTACAGTACAAGCCAAATCTTTCTTCCGTGTGATACACCCAAGTTTGCTTGTAAATCCTCGACATAGGGCAAACTGTACAGGGGCGGATGCAGGATTTCAGGAAAGGGGGGTCAGTGACTTAAACAAAGCCCAAAACACGAGTGTGAAAGTGACAAAGGCCACGGGGGGGGGGGAGGGGGGGGTAAAAAAAATAAATGCTCTGAGATGCGTTTTCCTGGCATTCTAGACTGTATTTTAATAGGATAATTTGATTTCTCTGAGACACAAAATTCACTACATTTGACCTCCCTGCTGCTGGGAGGGGTGGATAAGCATACACATTTCACTTCATGGCATTTGGTGTATGTAATAATAGTTCGTACCTTTTGTCCATCCATAGTTTTTTAGGACCTTATCTGTTCAAATTTTTGGCTTCTTTATAAGAAAACGATCCATATTTATTGCAAAAACCAATTACATTTAGCCCAACATTAAAGTAAGCAAACATGTCAACGTGTGGATTAGATCATTACGTGTCAAAGTTAGGTCATGACTCCATTCTCATGCATCATTCACAAGAGCAAGCCCAAGGGCCGCAGGGAGTGTCTGGGCCGAATGAAACTCACTGATCCTTGCATTTAAAATTTGACCAAGCTCAGGACACTGGCCGCGAAGTCAAGTGCTGCACCCATCTCCACATCTGGAAGTAGTTTCACATACAACTGCCTCTCTGGGCTACCTCTGCAGCACTTCCAAAGTGGTTGTATTGAAACATGCTGTATGCTAGCTGCTGGGTTGTACGATTTCCTGACCTCAGTTTGCAACTAAAACTGAATTTGTTAGCCTGTGTACTTCTTTCTGGTCTTGTTAATGAGTCTCACGTCGTTTATCTTCTTTGTCTCCTTTCCTAATTTTTTGTGGACCCCCAAAAACGGGGGGCGAGGACCCATTTGACTTCCCTCTAAATTTGCATCTGCTATAGACTTTTGATCGCCAAAAATTCTTACATTTTTGGCGATCAATTTTGGCCTATACATTTTGGAAAAGAACTAGTGTTTGCAATTAATGATGGATATTTCTAAGGTTGAGAGGACCGGTTTAAAACCACCAGTTGCCTTTCATGGGTGACTGCCTGTCTCAAGTCAGGAGTGAAATTTGTTTCTTCACATTGGTATTGGAAGAGAAATGTTGATGCTTTGGCAAGTCTGGAATCTCTTTGCTGTCATTGTTGGGTTTGAAATTAATGAATGTGGATCATCTTTTTGTGTACTATTTGAAAATTACTTCATTGGCTATGTTGTGCTGTGGGCTTTGTTCTCCGACTCATAGTTATAGTGGAGGTAGAGAATGTTTTTAATTTTCCAGGTTCATAAATATCACAAAAACGATGTAGGCCTACCTTCTCTTTTCCTGTAAAATTAGTTGACTAACAAGTCGGGAAAACTAAAAGGTGATAGGCCTATCAGGTCTCCTTTTATTTTTGGCAGAAGTAATGGAATTTGTGTTTTGGGTGGTTAGGCCTATACATTTTGGAAAAGAACTAATGTTTGCAATTAATGATGGATATATCTAAGGTTGAGAGGACCGGTTTAAAACCACCAGTTGCCTTTCATGGGTGACTGCTTGTCTCAAGTCAGGAGTGAAATTTGTTTCATCACATTGGTATTGGAAGAGAAATGTTGGTGCTTTGGCAAGTCTGGAATCTCTTTGCTGTCATTGTTGGGTTTGAAATTAATGAATGTGGATCATCTTTTTGTGTACTTTTTTAAAATTACTTCATTGGCTATGTTGTGCTGTGGGCTTTGTTCTCCGACTCATAGTTATAGTGGAGGTAGAGAATGTTTTTAATGTTCCAGGTTCATAAATATCACAAAAACGATGTAGGCCTACTTTACTCTTTTCCTGTAAAATAAGTTGACTAACAAGTCAGGAAAACTTAAAGGTGATAGGCCTATCAGGTCTCTTTTTATTTTTGGCGGAAGTAATGGAATTTGTGTTTTGGGTGGTTAGGCCTATACATTTTGGAAAAGAACTAGTGTTTGCAAGTAATGATGGATATTTCTAAAGTTGAGAGGACCGGTTTAAAACCACCAGTTGCCTTTCATGGGTGACTGCCTGTCTCAAGTCAGGAGTGAAATTTGTTTCTTCACATTGGTATTGGAAGAGAAATGTTGATGCTTTGGCAAGTCTGGAATCTCTTTGCTGTCATTGTTGGGTTTGAAATTAATGAATGTGGATCATCTTTTTGTGTACTATTTTAAAATTACTTCATTGGCTATGTTGTGCTGTGGGCTCTGTTCTCCAACTCATAGTTATAGTGGAGGTAGAGAATGTTTTTAATGTTCCAGGTTCATAAATATCACAAAAACGATGTAGGCCTACTTTACTCTTTTCCTGTAAAATTAGTTGACTAACAAGTCGGGAAAACTAAAAGGTGATAGGGCTATCAGGTCTCCTTTTTTTTTTTTTGGCAGAAGTAATGACGATTTGGCAAGTCTGGAATCTCTTTGCTGTCATTGTTGGGTTTGAAATTAATGAATGTGGATCATCTTTTTGTGTACTATTTGAAAATTACTTCATTGGCTATGTTGTGCTGTGGGCTTTGTTCTCCGACTCATAGTTATAGTGGAGGTAGAGCATGTTTTTAATGTTCCAGGTTCATAAATATCACAAAAACGATGTAGGCCTACTTTACTCTTTTCCTGTAAAATTAGTTGACTAACAAGTCGGGAAAACTAAAAGGTGATAGGCCTATCAGGTCTCTTTTTATTTTTGGCAGAAGAAATGGAATTTGTCTTTTGGGTGGTTAGGCCCATACATTTTGGAAAAGAACTAGTGTTTGCAATTAATGATGGATATTTCTAAGGTTGAGAGGACCGGTTTAAAACCACCAGTTGTCTTTCATGGTTGACTGCCTGTCTCAAGTCAGGAGTGAAATTTGTTTCTTCACATTGGTATTGGAAGAGAAATGTTGATGCTTTGGCAAGTCTGGAATCTCTTTGCTGTCATTGTTGGGTTTGAAATTAATGAATGTGGATCATCTTTTTGTGTACTATTTGAAAATTACTTCATTGGCTATGTTGTGCTGTGGGCTTTGTTCTCCAACTCATAGTTATAGTGGAGGTAAACAATGTTTTTAATGTTCCAGGTTCATAAATATCACAAAAACGATGTAGGCCTACTTTACTCTTTTCCTGTAAAATTAGTTGACTAACAAGTCGGGAAAACTAAAAGGTGATAGGCCTATCAGGTCTCCTTTTATTTTTGGCAGAAGTAATGGAATTTGTGTTTTGGGTGGTTAGGTCTATACATTTTGGAAAAGAACTAGTGTTTGCAATTAATGATTGCTGTATCTAAGGTTCAGATGACCGGTTTAAAACCACCAGTTGCCTTTCATGGTTGACTGCCTGTCTCAAATCAGGAGTGAAATGTGTTTCTTCACATTGGTATTGGAAGAGAAATGTTGATGCTTTGGCAAGTCTGGAATCTCTTTGCTGTCATTGTTGGGTTTGACATTAATGAATGTGGTTCATCTTTTTGTGTACTATTTGAAAATTACTTCATTGGCTATGTTGTGCTGTGGGGTTTGTTCTCCGACTCATAGTTATAGTGGAGGTAGAGAATGTTTTTAATGTTCCAGGTTCATAAATATCACAAAAACGATGTAGGCCTACTTTACTCTTTTCCTGTAAAATAAGTTGACTAACAAGTCGGGAAAACTAAAAGGTGATAGACCTATCAGGTCTCTTTTTATTTTTGGCAGAAGTAGTGGAATTTGTGTTTTGGGTGGTTAGGCCTATACATTTTGGAAAAGAACTAGTGTTTGCAATTAATGATGGATATTTCTAAGGTTGAGAGGACCGGTTTAAAACCACCAGTTGCCTTTCATGGGTAACTGCCTGTCTCAAGTTAGGAGTGAAATGTGTTTCTTCACATTGGTATTGGAAGAGAAATGTTGATGATTTGGCAAGTTTGGAATCTCTTTGCTGTCATTGTTTTTTTTGAAATTAATGAATGTGGATCATCTTTTTGTGTACTTTTTGAAAATTACTTCATTGGCTATGTTGTGCTGTGGGCTTTGTTCTCCGACTCATAGTTATAGTGGAGGTAGAGAATGTTTTTAATGTTCCAGGTTCATAAATATCACAAAAACGATGTAGGCCTACTTTACTCTTTTCCTGTAAAATAAGTTGACTAACAAGTCGGGAAAACTAAAAGGTGATAAGCCTAACAGGTCTCTTTTTATTTTTGGCGGAAGTAATGGAATTTGTGTTTTGGGTGGTTAGGCCTATACATTTTGGAAAAGAACTAGTGTTTGCAAGTAATGATGGATATTTCTAAGGTTGAGAGGACCGGTTTAAAACCACCAGTTGTCTTTCATGGGTGACTGCCTGTCTCAAGTCAGGAGTGAAATTTGTTTCTTCACATTGGTATTGGAAGAGAAATGTTGATGCTTTGGCAAGTTTGGAATCTCTTTGCTGTCATTGTTGGGTTTGAAATTAATGAATGTGGATCATCTTTTTGTGTACTATTTGAAAATTACTTCATTGGCTATGTTGTGCTGTGGGCTCTGTTCTCCGACTCATAGTTATAGTGGAGGTAGAGAATGTTTTTAATGTTCCAGGTTCATAAATATCACAAAAACGATGTAGGCCTACTTTACTCTTTTCCTGTAAAATTAGTTGACTAACAAGTCGGGAAAACTAAAAGGTGATAGGCCTATCAGGTGTCCTTTTTTTTGGCAGAAGTAATGACGCTTTGGCAAGTCTGGAATCTCTTTGCTGTCATTGTTGGGTTTGAAATTAATGAATGTGGATCATCTTTTTGTGTACTATTTGAAAATTACTTCATTGGCTATGTTGTGCTGTGGGCTTTGTTCTCCGACTCATAGTTATAGTGGAGGTAGAGAATGTTTTTAATGTTCCAGGTTCATAAATATCACAAAAACGATGTAGGCCTTCTTTACTCTTTTCCTGTAAAATTAGTTGACTAACAAGTCGGGAAAACTAAAAGGTGATAGGCCTATCAGGTCTCTTTTTATTTTTGGCAGAAGTAATGGAATTTGTGTTTTGGGTGGTTAGGCCTATACATTTTGGAAAAGAACTAGTGTTTGCAAATAATGATGGATATTTCTAAGGTTGAGAGGACCGGTTTAAAACCACCAGTTGCCTTTCATGGATGACTGCCTGTCTGAAGTCAGGAGTGAAATTTGTTTCTTCACATTGGTATTGGAAGAGAAATGTTGATGCTTTGGCAAGTTTGGAATCTCTTTGCTGTCATTGTTGGGTTTGAAATTAATGAATGTGGATCATCTTTTTGTGTACTATTTGAAAATAACTTCATTGGCTATGTTGTGCTATGGGCTTTGTTCTCCGACTCATAGTTATAGTGGAGGTAGAGAATGTTTTTAATGTTCCAGGTTCATAAATATCACAAAAACGATGTAGGCATACTTTACTCTTTTCCTGTAAAATTAGTTGACTAACAAGTCGGGAAAACTAAAAGGTGATAGGCCTATCAGGTCTCCTTTTATTTTTGGCAGAAGTAATGAAATTTGTGTTTTGGGTGGTTAGGCCTATACATTTTGGAAAAGAACTAGTGTTTGCAAGTAATGATGGATATTTCTAAGGTTGAGAGGACCGGTTTAAAACCACCAGTTGCCTTTCATGGGTGACTGCCTGTCTCAAGTCAGGAGTGAAATTTGTTTCTTCACATTGGTATTGGAAGAGAAATGTTGATGCTTTGGCAAGTCTGGAATCTCTTTGCTGTCATTGTTGGGTTTGAAATTAATGAATGTGGATCATCTTTTTGTGTACTATTTGAAAATTACTTCATTGGCTATGTTGTGCTGTGGGCTCTGTTCTCCGACTCATAGTTATAGTGGAGGTAGAGAATGTTTTTAATGTTCCAGGTTCATAAATATCACAAAAACGATGTAGGCATACTTTACTCTTTTCCTGTTAAATTAGTTGACTAACAAGTCGGGAAAACTAAAAGGTGATAGGCCTATCAGGTCTCCTTTTATTTTTGGCAGAAGTAATGGAATTTGTGTTTTGGGTGGTTAGGTCTATACATTTTGGAAAAGAACTAGTGTTTGCAATTAAAGATTGCTGTATCTAAGGTTGAGAGGACCGGTTTAAAACCACCAGTTGCCTTTCAAGGGTGACTGCCTGTCTCAAATCAGGAGTGAAATGTGTTTCTTCATATTGGTATTGGAAGAGAAATGTTGATGCTTTGGCAAGTATGGAATCTCTTTGCTGTCATTTTTGGGTTTGACATTAATGAATGTGGTTCATCTTTTTGTGTACTATTTGAAAATTACTTCATTGGCTATGTTGTGCTGTGGGCTTTGTTCTCCAACTCATAGTTATAGTGGAGGTAGAGAATGTTTTTAATGTTCCAGGTTCATAAATATCACAAAAACGATGTAGGCGTACTTTACTCTTTTCCTGTAAAATAAGTTGACTAACAAGTCGGGAAAACTAAAAGGTGATAGGCCTATCAGGTCTCTTTTTATTTTTGGCAGAAGTAATGGAATTTGTGTTTTGGGTGGTTAGGCCTATACATTTTGGAAAAGAACTAGTGTTTGCAATTAATGATGGATATTTCTAAGGTTGAGAGGACCGGTTTAAAACCACCAACTGCCTTTCATGGGTAACTGCCTGTCTCAAGTTAGGAGTGAAATGTGTTTCTTCACATTGGTATTGGAAGAGAAATGTTGATGATTTGGCTAGTTTGGAATCTCTTTGCTGTCATTGTTGGGTTTGAAATTAATGAATGTGGATCATCTTTTTGTGTACTTTTTGAAAATTACTTCATTGGCTATGTTGTGCTGTGGGCTTTGTTCTCCGACTCATAGTTATAGTGGAGGTAGAGAATGTTTTTAATGTTCCAGGTTGATAAATATCACAAAAACGATGTTGGCCTACTTTACTCTTTTCCTGTAAAATTAGTTGACTAACAAGTCGGGAAAACTAAAAGGTGATAGGCCTATCAGGTCTCTTTTTATATTTGGCGGAAGTAATGGAATTTGTGTTTTGGGTGGTTAGGCCTATACATTTTGGAAAAGAACTAGTGTTTGCAAGTAATGATGGATATTTCTAAGGTTGAGAGGACCGGTTTAAAACCACCAGTTGCCTTTCATGGGTGACTGCCTGTCTCAAGTCAGGAGTGAGATTTGTTTCTTCACATTGGTATTGGAAGAGAAATGTTGATGCTTTGGCAAGTCTGGAATCTCTTTGCAGTCATTGTTGGGTTTGAAATTAATGAATGTGGATCATCTTTTTGTGTACTATTTGAAAATTACTTCATTGGCTATGTTGTGCTGTGGGCTCTGTTCTCCGACTCATAGTTATAGTGGAGGTAGAGAATGTTTTTAATGTTCCAGGTTCATAAATATCACAAAAACGATGTAGGTCTACTTTACTCTTTTCCTGTAAAATTAGTTGAATAACAAGTCGGGAAAACTAAAAGGTGATAGGCCTATCAGGTCTCCTTTTTTTTGGCAGAAGTAATGACGCTTTGGCAAGTCTGGAGTCCCTTTGCTGTCATTGTTGGGTTTGAAATTAATGAATGTGGATCATCTTTTTGTGTACTATTTGAAAATTACTTCATTGGCTATGTTGTGCTGTGGGCTTTGTTCTTTGTTGGGTTTGAAATTAATGAATGTGGATCATCTTTTTGTGTACTATTTGAAAATTACTTCATTGGCTATGTTGTGCTATGGGCTTTGTTCTCCGAATCATAGTTATAGTGGAGGTAGAGAATGTTTTTAATGTTCCAGGTTCATAAATATCACAAAAACGATGTAGGCCTACTTTACTCTTTTCCTGTAAAATTAGTTGACTAACAAGTCGGAAAACCTAAAAGGTGATAGGCCTATCAGGTCTCCTTTTATTTTTGGCAGAAGTAATGGAATTTGTGTTTTGGGTGGTTAGGCCTATACATTTTGGAAAAGAACTAGTGTTTGCAATTAATGATAGATATTTCTAAGGTTGAGAGGACCGGTTTAAAACCACCAGTTGCTTTTCATGGGTGACTGCCTGTCTCAAGTCAGGAGTGAAATTTGTTTCTTCACATTGGTACTGGAAGAGAAATGTTGATGCTTTGGCAAGTTTGGAATCTCTTTGCTGTCATTGTTGGGTTTGAAATTAATGAATGTGGATCATCTTTTTGTGTACTATTTGAAAATTACTTCATTGGCTATGTTGTGCTGTGGGCTTTGTTCTCCGACTCATAGTTATAGTGGAGGTAGAGAATGTGTTTAATGTTCCAGGTTCATAAATATCACAAAAACGATGTAGGCCTACTTTACTCTTTTCCTGTAAAATTAGTTGACTAACAAGTCGGGAAAACTAAAAGGTGATAGGCCTATCAGGTCTCTTTTTATTTTTGGCAGAAGTAATGGAATTTGTGTTTTGGGTGGTTAGGCCTATACATTTTGGAGAAGAACTAGTGTTTGCAATTAATGATGGATATTTCTAAGGTTGAGAGGACCGGTTTAAAACCACCAGTTGCCTTTCATGGGTAACTGCCTGTCTCAAGTCAGGAGTGAAATTTGTTTCTTCACATTGGTATTGGAAGAGAAATGTTGATGCTTTGGCAAGTCTGGAATCTCTTTGCTGTCATTGTTGGGTTTGAAATTAATGATTGTGGATCATCTTTTTATGTACTATTTGAAAATTACTTCATAGGCTATGTTGTGCTGTGGGCTCTGTTCTCCGACTCATAGTTATAGTGGAGGTAGAGAATGTTTTTAATGTTCCAGGTTCATAAATATCACAAAAACGATGTAGGCCTACTTTACTCTTTTCCTGTAAAATTAGTTGACTAACAAGTCGGGAAAACTATAAGGTGATAGGCCTATCAGGTCTCCTTTTATTTTTGGCAGAAGTAATGATGCTTTGGCAAGTCTGGAATCTCTTTGCTGTCATTGTTGGGTTTGAAATTAATGAATGTGGATCATCTTTTTGTGTACTATTTTAAAATTACTTCATTGGCTATGTTGTGCTGTGGGCTTTGTTCCCCGACTCATAGTTATAGTGGAGGTAGAGAATGTTTTTAATGTTCCAGGTTCATAAATATCACAAAAACGATGTAGGGCTACTTTACTCTTTTCCTGTAAAATTAGTGGACTAACAAGTCGGGAAAACTAAAAGGTGATAGACCTATCAGGTCTCTTTTTATTTATGGCAGAATTAATGGAATTTGTGTTTTGGGTGGTTAGGCCTATACATTTTGGAAAAGAACTAGTGTTTGCAATTAATGATGGATATTCTTAAGGTTGAGAGGACCGGTTTAAAACCACCAGTTGCCTTTCATGGGTGACTGCCTGTCTCAAGTCAGGAGTGAAATTTGTTTCTTCACATTGGTATTGGAAGATAAATTTTGATGCTTTGGCAAGTCTTGAATCTCTTTTCTGTCATTGTTGGGTTTGAAATTAATGAATGTGGATCATCTTTTTGTGTACCATTTGAAAATTACTTCCTTGGCCATGTTGTGCTGTGGGCTTTGTTCTCCGACTCATAGTTATAGTGGAGGTAGAGAATGTTTTTAATGTTCCAGGTCTATAAATATCACAAAACGATGTAGGCCTACTTTACTCTTTTCCTGTAAAATTAGTTGACTAACAAGTCGGGAAAACTAAAAGGAGATAATCCTATCAGGTCTCTTTTTATTTTTGGCAGAAGTAATGGAATTTGTGTTTTGGGTGGTTAGGGCTATACATATTGGAAAAGAACTAGTGTTTGCAATTAATGATGGATATTTGTAAGGTTGAGAGGACCGGTTTAAAACCACCAGTTGCCTTTCATGGGTGACTGCCTGTCTCAAGTCAGGAGTGAAATGTGTTTCTTCACATTGGTATTGGAAGAGAAATGTTGATACTTTGGCAAGTCTGGAATCTCTTTGCTGTCATTGTTGGGTTTGAAATTAATGAATGTGGATCATCTTTTTGTGTAGTATTTGAAAATTACTTCATTGGCTATGTTGTGCTGTGGGCTTTGTTCTCCGACTCATAGTTATAGTGGAGGTAGAGAATGTTTTTTATGTTCCAGGTTCATAAATATCACAAAAACGATGTAGGCCTACTTTACTTTTTTCCTGTAAAATTAGTTGACTAACAGGTCGGGAAAACTAAAAGGTGATAGGCCTATCAGGTCTCTTTTTATTTTTGGCAGAAGTAATGGAATTTGTGTTTTGGGTGGTTAGGCCTATACATTTTGGAAAAGAACTAGTGTTTGCAATTAATGATGGATATTCTTAAAGTTGAGAGGACCGGTTTAAAACCACCAGTTGCCTTTCATGGGTGACTGCCTGTCTCAAGTCAGGAGTGAAATTTGTTTCTTCACATTGGTATTGGAAGAGAAATTTTGATGCTTTGGCAAGTCTGGAATCTCTTTGCTGTCATTGTTGGGTTTGAAATTAATGAATGTGGATCATCTTTTTGTGTCCTATTTGAAAATTACTTCCTTGGCCATGTTGTGCTGTGGGCTTTGTTGTCCGACTCATAGTTATAGTGGAGGTAGAGAATGTTTTTAATGTTCCAGGTTCATAAATATCACAAAAACGATGTAGGCCTACTTTACTCTTTTCCTGTAAAATTAGTTGACTAACAAGTCGGGAAAACTAAAAGGAGATAATCCTATCAGGTCTCTTTTTATTTTTGGCAGAAGTAATGGAATTTGTGTTTTGAGTGGTTAGGGCTATACATATTGGAAAAAAACTAGTGTTTGCAATTAATGATGGATATTTCTAAAGTTGAGAAGACCGGTTTAAAACGACCAGTTGCCTTTCATGGGTGACTGCCTGTCTCAAATCAGGAGTGAAATGTGTTTCTTCACATTGGTATTGGAAGAGAAATGTTGATACTTTGGCAAGTCTGGAATCTCTTTGCTGTCATTGTTGGGTTTGAAATTAATGAATATGGATCATCTTTTTGTGTACTTTTTGTAAATTACTTCATTGGCTATGTTGTGCTGTGGGCTTTGTTCTCCGACTCATAGTTATAGTGGAGGTAGAGAATGTTTCTAATGTTCCAGGTTCATAAATATCACAAAAACGATGTAGGCCTACTTTACTTTTTTCCTGTAAAATTAGTTGACTAACAGGTCGGGAAAACTCAAAGGTGATAGGCCTATCAGGTCTCTTTTTATTTTTGGCAGAAGTAATGGAATTTGTGTTTTGGGTGGTTAGGCCTATACATTTTGGAAAAGAACTAGTGTTTGCAAGTAATGATGGATATTTCTAAGGTTGAGAGGACCGGTTTAAAACCACCAACTGTCTTTCATGGGTGACTGCCTGTCTCAAGTCAGGAGTGAAATGTGTTTCTTCACATTGGTATTGGAAGAGAAATGTTGATACTTTGGCAAGTCTGGAATCTCTTTGCTGGATTCGAAATAGTTCCATGTTATGTTTAAATCATGAAGGTACTTTTCTGAAAGATGAAAGCAGTATTTACTCTTAAATTGGGCTCTACACCCCTCTGACCAGAAGTGGACATTTTCCAAATTTGGAACTTTGTTTTGTAGATCTGCTATCAGCAGTTGGCTGAAGTGGAACGCTACATACTTCGAGTGTTCCATTTCATCAGCTGTGAAACAGTAGTTTTCACATGTCAGGCTGCCATCATCTGCTAGATACCATGCACAGGCTGTATATAATGTGAAGCTGGACTGTCCAAAATATGCGCTTTGTGTGGCCCCAGCTTGTTTATTGTTATAATTCTCTGCAAAATCAACTTGCACAACAGCTGAACGGTTGTCCAAGTTGTTTCTCAGATATCTCAGTTCACTGTGTTGCCTTTTGCAATTGCAATAATGCCTTTTGAAAAACCTGACTTGTTTTTTTAGTTCCTCTACTGCCTGGGTGCCACTGATGGTCTTTTCAGTCCTGGATTTTGGACTCCTCAAATTATTCAGGAGCTGAGATTTGTCAAATTATTAATAAGCTGACAATTTGAGTCACCATATTGTACTATTTTTATCACTATTTATGACAAAGTATAAAACCGCCAGTTATCACAAAAACGATGTAGGCCTACTTTACTCTTTTCCTGTAAAATTAGTTGACTAACAAGTCGGGAAAACTAAAAGGTGATAGGCCTATCAGGTCTCTTTTTATTTTTGGCAGAAGTAATGGAATTTGTGTTTTGGGTGGTTAGGGCTATACATATTGGAAAAGAACTAGTGTTTGCAAGTAATGATGGATATTTCTAAGGTTGAGAGGACCGGTTTAAAACCACCAGTTGCCTTTCATGGGTGACTGCCTGTCTCAAGTCAGGAGTGAAATTTGTTTCTTCACATTGGTATTGGAAGAGAAATGTTGATGCTTTGGCAAGTCTGGAATCTCTTTGCTGTCATTGTTGGGTTTGAAATTAATGAATGTGGATCATCTTTTTGTGTACTATTTGAAAAGTACTTCATTGGCTATGTTGTGCTGTAGGCTTTGTTCTCCGACTCATAGTTATAGTGGAGGTAGAGAATGTGTTTAATGTTCCAGGTTCATAAATATCACAAAAACGATGTAGGCCTACTTTACTCTTTTCCTGTAAAATTAGTTGACTAACAAGTCGGGAAAACTAAAAGGTGATAATCCTATCAGGTCTCTTTTTATTTTTGGCAGAAGTAATGGAATTTGTGTTTTGGGTGGTTAGGCCTATACATTTTGGAAAAGAACAAGTGTTTGCAATGAATGATGGATATTTCTAAGGTTGAGAGGACCGGTTTAAAACCACCAGTTGTCTTTCATGGGTGACTGCCTGTCTCAAGTCAGGAGTAAAATGTGTTTCTTCACACTGGTATTGGAAAAGAAATGTTGATACTTTGGCAAGTCTGGAATCTCTTTGCTGTCATTGTTGGGTTTGAAATTAATGAATATGGATCATCTTTTTATGTACTATTTGAAAATTACTTCATTGGCTATGTTGTGCTGTGGGCTTTGTTCTCCGACTCATAGTTATAGTGGAGGTAGAGAATGTTTTTAATGTTCCAGGTTCATAAATATCACAAAAACGATGTAGGCCTACTTTACTCTTTTCCTGTAAAATAAGTTGACTAACAAGTCGGGAAAACTAAAAGGTGATAGGCCTATCAGGTCTCTTTTAATTTTTGGCAGAAGTAATGGAATTTGTGTTTTGGGTGGTTAGGCCTATACATTTTGGAAAAGAACTAGTATTTGCAATTAATGATGGATATTTCTAAGGTTGAGAGGACCGGTTTAAAACGACCAGTTGACATTTTGGAAAAGAACTAGTGTTTGCAAGTAATGATGGATATTTCTAAGGTTGACAGGACCGGTTTAAAACCACTAGTTGCCTTTCATGGGTGACTGCCTGTCTCAAGTCAGGAGTGAAATTTGTTTCTTCACATTGGTATTGGAAGAGAAATGTTGATGCTTTGGCAAGTCTGGAATCTCTTTGCTGTCATTGTTGGGTTTGAAATTAATGAATGTGGATCATCTTTTTGTGTACTATTTGAAAATTACTTCATTGGCTATGTTGTGCTGTGGGCTTTGTTCTCCGACTCATAGTTATAGTGGAGGTAGAGAATGTTTTTAATGTTCCAGGTTCATAAATATCACAAAAACGATGTAGGCCTTCTTTACTCTTTTCCTGTAAAATTAGTTGACTAAGAAGTCGGTAAAACTAAAAGGTGATAGGCCTATCAGGTCTTTTTTATATTTTTGGCAGAAGTAATGGAATTTGTGTTTTGGGTGGTTCGGGCTATAGATTTTGGAAAAGAACTAGTGTTTGCAATTAATGATGGATATTTCTAAGGTTGAGAGGACCGGTTTAAAACCACCAGTTGCCTCTTATGTGTGACTGCTTGTCTCAAGTCAGGAGTGAAATGTGTTTCTTCACATTGGTATTGGAAGAGAAATGTTCTGCAAGTCTGGAATCTCTTTGCTGTCATTGTTGGGTTTGAAATTAATGAATGTGGATCATCTTTTTGAGTACTATTTGAAAAGTACTTCATTGGCTATGTTTTGCTGTGGGCTTTGTTCTCCGACTCATAGTTATAGTGGAGGTAGAGAATGTTTTTAATGTTCCAGGTTCATAAATATTACAAAAACGATGTAGGCCTACTTTACTCTTTTCCTGTAAAATTAGTTGACTAACAGGTCGGGAAAACTAAAAGGTGATAGGCCTATCAGGTCTCTTTTTATTTTTGGCAGAAGTAAAGGAATTTGTGTTTTGGGTGGTTAGGCCTATACATTTTGGAAAAGAACTAGTGTTTGCAATTAATGATGGATATTTCTAAGGTTGAGAGGACCGGTTTAAAACCACCAGTTGCCTTTCATGGGTGACTGCCTGTCTCAAGTCAGGAGTGAAATTTGTTTCTTCACACTGGTATTGGAAGAGAAATGTTGATGCTTTGGCAAGTCTGGAATCTCTTTGCTGTCATTGTTGGGTTTGAAATTAATGAATATGGATCATCTTTTTATGTACTATTTGAAAATTACTTCATTGGCTATGTTGTGCTGTGGGCTTTGTTCTCCGACTCATAGTTATAGTGGAGGTAGAGAATGTTTTTAATGTTCAGGGTTCATAAATATCACAAAAACGATATAGGCCTACTTTACTCTTTTCCTGTAAAATTAGTTGACTAACAAGTCGGGAAAACTAAAAGGTGATAGGCCTATCTGGTCTTTTTATTTTTGGCAGAAGTAATGGAATTGGTGTTCTGGGTGGTTAGGCCTATACATTTTGGAAAAGAACTAGTGTTTGTAATGAATGATGGATATTTCTAAGGTTGAGAGGACCGGTTTAAAACGACCAGTTGCCTTTCATGGGTGACTGCTTGTCTCAAGTCAGGAGTGAAATTTGCTTCTTCACGTTGGTATTGGAAAAGAAATGTTGATGCTTTGGCAAGTCTGGAATCTCTTTTCTGTCATTGTTGGGTTTGAAATTAATGAATGTGGATCATCTTTTTGTGTACTATTTGAAAATTACTTCATTGGCTATGTTGTGCTGTGGGCTTTGTTCTCCGACTCATAGTTATAGTGGAGGTAGAGAATGTTTTTAATGTTCCAGGTTCATAAATATCACAAAAACGATGTAGGCCTACTTTACTCTTTTCCTGTAAAATAAGTTGACTAAGAAGTCGGTATAACTAAAAGGTGCTAGGCCTATCAGGTCTCTTTTTATTTTTGAGAGAAGTAATGGAATTTGTGTTTTGGGTGGTTAGGCCTATACATTTTGGAAAAGAACTAGTGTTTGCAATTAATGATGGATATTTCTAAGGTTGAGAGGACCGGTTTAAAACCACCAGTTGCCTTTCATGGGTGACTGCCTGTCTCAAATCAGGAGTGAAATTTGTTTCTTCACATTGGTATTGGAAGAGAAATGTTGATGCTTTGGCAAGTCTGGAATCTCTTTGCTGTCATTGTTGGGTTTGAAATTAATGAATGTGGATCATCTTTTTATGTCCTATTTGAAAATTACTTCATTGGCTATGTTGTGCTGTGGGCTTTGTTCTCCGACTCATAGTTATAGTGGAGGTAGAGAATGTTTTTAATGTTCCAGGTTCATAAATACCACAAAAACGATGTAGGCCTACTTTACTCTTTTCTTGTAAAATTAGTTGACTAACAAGTCGGGAAAACTAAAAGGTGATATGCCTATCAGGTCTCTTTTTATTTTTGGCAGAAGTAATGGAATTTGTGTTTTGGGTGGTTAGGCCTATACATTTTGGAAAAGAACTAGTGTTTGCAACTAATGATGGATATTTCTAAAGTTGAGAGGACCGGTTTAAAACCACCAGTTGCCTTTCATGGCTGACTGCCTGTCTCAAGTCAGGAGTGAAATGTGTTTCTTCACATTGGTATTGGAAGAGAAATGTTGATGCTTTGGCAAGTCTGGAATCTCTTTGCTGTCATTGTTGGGTTTGAAATTAATGAATGTGGATCATCTTTTTGTGTACTATTTGAACATTACTTCATTGGCTATGTTGTGCTGTGGGCTTTGTTCTCCGAGTCATAGGTTTAGTGGAGGAAGAGAATGTTTTTAATGTTCCAGGTTCATAAATATCACAAAAACAATGTAGGCCTACTTTACTCTTTTCCTGTAAAATTAGTTGACTAACAAGTCGGGAAAACTAAAAGGTGACAGGCCTCTCATGTCTCTTTTTATTTTTGGCAGAAGTAATGGAATTTGTGTTTTGGGTGGTTCGGGCTATACATTTTGGAAAAGAACTAGTGTTTGCAATTAATGATGGATATTTCTAAGGTTGACAGGACCGGTTTAAAACCACCAGTTGTCTTTGATGGGTGACTGCCTGTCTCAAGTCAGGAGTGAAATTTGTTTCTTCACATTGGTATTGGAAGAGAAATGTTGATGCTTTGGCAAGTCTGGAATCTCTTTGCTGTCATTGTTGGGTTTGAAATTAATGAATGTGGATCATCTTTTTGTGTACTATTTGAAAATTACTTCATTGGCTATGTTGTGCTGTGGGCTCTGTTCTCCGACTCATAGTTATAGTGGAGGTAGAGAATGTTTTTAAGGTTCCAGGTTCATAAATATCACAAAAGCGATTTAGGCCTATATTACTCTTTTCCTGTAAAATCAGTTGACTAACAAGTCGGGAAAACTAAAAAGGTGATAGGCTTATTAGGTCTTTTTTTTATTCTTGGCAGAAGTAATGGAATTTGTGTTTTGGGTGATTAGGCCTATACATATTGGAAAAGAACTAGTGTTTGCAATTAATGGTGGGTATTTCTAAGGTTGAGACGACCGGTTTAAAACCACAAGTTGCCTTTCATGGGTGACTGCCTGCCTCAAGTCAGGAGTGAAATTTGTTTCTTCACATTGGTATTGGAAGAGAAATGTTGATGCTTTGGCAAGTCTGGAATCTCTTTGCTGTCATTGTTGGGTTTGAAATTAATGAATGTGGATCATCTTTTTGTGTACTATTTGAAAATTACTTCATTGGCTATGTTGTGCTGTGGGCTTTGTTCTCCGACTCAGTTATAGTGGAGGTAGAGAATGTTTTTAATGTTCCAGGTTCTTAAATATCACAAAAACGATGTAGACCTACTTTACTCTTTTCCTGTAAAATTAGTTGACTAACAAGTCGGGAAAACTAGAAGGTGCTAGGCCTATCAGGTCTCTTTTTATTTTTGGCAGAAGTAATGGAGTTTGTGTTTTGGGTGGTGAGACCTATACATTTTGGAAAATAACTAGTGTTTGCAGTTAATGATGGATATTTCTAAGGTTGAGAGGACCGGTTTAAAACCACCAGTTGCCTTTCATGGGTGACTGCCTGTCTCAAGTCAGGAGTGAAATTTGTTTCTTCACATTGGTATTGGAAGAGAAATGTTGATGCTTTGGCAAGTCTGGAATCTCTTTGCTGTCATTGTTGGGTTTGAAATTAATGAATGTGGATCATCTTTTTGTGTACCATTTGAAAATTACTTCATATGCTATGTTGTGCTGTGGGCTTTGTTCTCTGACTCATAGTTATAGTGGAGGTAGAGAATGTTTTTAATGTTCCAGGTTCATAAATATCACAAAAAACGATGTAGGCCTACTTTACTCTTTTCCTGTAAAATTAGTTGACTAACAAGTCGGGAAAACTAAAAGGTGATAGGCCTATCAGGTCTCTTTTTATTTTTGGCAGAAGTAATGGAATTTGTGTTTTGGGTGGTTAGGCCTATACATTTTGGAAAAGAACTAATGTTTGCAATTAATGATGGATATTTTTAAGGTTGAGACGACCGGTTTAAAACCACCAGTTGCCTTTCATGGGTGACTGCCTGTCTCACGTCAGGAGTGAAATTTGTTTCATCACATTGGTATTGGAAGAGAAATGTTGATGCTTTGGCAAGTCTGGAATCTCTTTGCTGTCATTGTTGGGTTTGAAATTAAAGAATGTGGATCATCTTTTTGTGTACTATTTGAAAATTACTTCATTGGCTATGTTGTGCTGTGGGCTTTGTTCTCCGACTCATAGTTATAGTGGAGGTAGAGAATGTTTTTAGTGTTCCAGGTTCATAAATATCACAAAAACGATGTAGGCCTACTTTACTCTTTTCCTGTAAAATTAGTTGACTAACAAGTCGGGGAAACTAAAAGGTGATAGGCCTATCAGGTCTCTTTTTTATTTTTGGCAGAAGGAATGGAATTTGTGTTTTTGGTGGTTAGGCCTATACATTTTGGAAAAGAACTAGTGTTTCCAATTAATGATGGATATTTTTAAGGTTGAGACGACCGGTTTAAAACGACCAGTTGCCTTTCATGGGTGACTGCCTCTCTCAAGTCAGGAGTGAAATTTGTTTCTTCACATTGGTATTGGAAGAGAAATGTTGATGCTTTGGCAAGTCTGGAATCTCTTTGCTGTCATTGTTGGGTTTGAAATTGATGAATGTGGATCATTTTTTTGTGTACTATTACTTAATTGCTTTTGTCTCCTGGTGTTTAAAATATGTTTTCTGAAAAATCGCCAAGAATTAAACTCATCAAGTTCTTTCCATTAAAAAACTGTTGGAAAGCCCTTGTCAGAAGACAAAAACACATGGAAGCCCTTTCTTTACTACGCAAAGTCTGTGGTGTACGAAAGTGTCATTAAAAACGTAGCAAAGTGCATGTATTTAACCTCTGTCAAATACGACTGCACAGGACCAGCATTCCCCTATTTTCCATTCAAGACTACAGTCCATTTGGGCTCCAATTGGTTCCCCTACTGAGGTGTGGGTCCAGCTTATTATGACTGATACGTAAAGTCATAATCTCTACACCCTTCATGAGGCTTCTTTCACCCATACCCCGCAATAAAAAATTCAAATGATCGGGTTTTTTTTTGTTTTTTTTTTGTTTTTGTTTTTTGTTTTGGTTTTTAGTTTTTTGTTTTTGTTTGTTTTTTCATAAAAACTTCTTAACAGGTTCCGCAGTGGGAGGCAGGAAAACAGCCAAGACATATATGACATTTAAATTGTGTTTATCAACACACTCTTTTCTTTCTGTCTGTCTGTCTGTCTTTCTTTCTTTCTTTCTTTCTTTCTTTCTTTCTTTCTTTCTTTCTTTCTTTCTTTCTTTCTTTCTTTCTTTCTTTCTTTCTTTCTTTCTTTGTTTCTTTCTTATTCATAAACTTCAAACCCAACAATGACAGCAAAGAGATCAACATTAATCTTCCAATATCAATGCAAAGGAACGAATTTCACTCCTGACTTGACACAGGCAGTCACCCATTAATGGTAACAGGTGGTTTTAAACCGGTCCTCTCAACCTAAGAAATATTCATCATAAACTGCCGACATTACTTCTTTTCTGAAATATATAGACCTAACCACCCAAAACACAAATTTTATTACTTCTGTCAAAATAAAAAGAGATCTGTGAGGCCGATCACCTTTTAGTTCTCCAGTCAGAAAAAAAATTACAGCAAAATAGTAATGTAGGTTTACATCGTTTTTGTGATATTTGTGAATCTGGAACATAATTAACACACTCTACCTCCACTATAACTATGAGTTGGAGACCAAAGCCCACAGCACAACATAGCCAATGAAGTATTTATCAAATAGTACAGAAAAACATGATCCATATTCATAATTTCCAAACCCAGCAAGCACAGCAAATCGATTTCAGACTTGCCAAAGCATCAACATGAATCTTACAATACCAATTCGAAGAAACAAATTTCACTCCTGACTTGAGACAGGCAGTCACCCTTAAAAGGCAACTGGTGGTTTTAAACCGGTCCTCTCAACCTTACAATATATTCATCATAAACTGCAGACACTAGTTCTTTTCCAAAATGTATAGGCCTAACCACCCAAAAGACAATTTTCATTACTTCTGTTAAACATAAAAAGCGACCTGTCAGGTTTATCGCCTTTTAGTTCTCCCCACTTGACAATCAGATAAAAGTTTACAGCAAAATAGTAGTGTAGGCCTCCATGGTTTTTGTGATATATATGAATCTGGAAAATTATAAAGACACTCTACCTCCACTATAACTATGAGTCGGAAAACAAAACCCACAGCACAAGATAGCCGATACAGTCCTTGTCAAATAGTACAGAAAAACATGATGTACCTACATAATGAATCAAACCCGACAATGACAGCAAAGAGATTCCAGCCTAGCCAAAGCATCAAGATATATCTTCCAATACCAATGCGAAGGAACACGTTTCATCCCTGACTTGAGACAGTCAGTCACCAAAAAAAGGCAACTGGTTGTTTAAACCGGTCCTCTCAACCTTAGAAATATTCATCATAAACTGGAGACACTATTTCCTTTCCAAAATGTTTAGGCCTAACCAGCCAAAACACAAATTTCATTACTTCTGTTAAAAATAAAAAGATACCTGTCATGCCTATCACCTTTTAGTTCTCCCGACTAATCAGTCAGATTATTGTTTACAGCAAAATAGTAATGTACACCTTCATCGTTTTTGTGATATTTATGAATCTGCAACACTATAAACACACTCGACCTACACTATAAGTATGTGTTGGAGAACACAAAGCCCACAGCACAACATAGCCAATGAAGTATTTATCAAATAGTACAGAGAAACATCATCCACATTCCTAAACTCGAAACCCAACAATGACAGCAAAGAGATTCCAGACTTGCCAAAGCACCAACATTTACCTTCCAATACTCATGCGAAGGAACAAATTTCACTCCTAACTTGAGACAGTCACCCGTAAAAGGCAACCGGTGGTTTTAAGCCGGTTCTCTAAACCTTAGAAATAGTCCTCATAAACTGCAGACACTAGTTCGTTTCCCAAATGTATAGGCCTAACCGCCCAAAACACGAATTTTATTACTTTTGTTAAAAATAAAAAGAGACTTTTCAGGCCTATCACCTTTTAGTTCTCCCGACTTGTCAGTCATATGAAAGTTGACAGCAAAATAATAGTGCAGATTTACCTCGTTTTGGGGATATTTATGAATCTGCAACATTATAAACACACTATAACTATGAGTGGGAGATTAAAGCCCACAGCACAACATTTTATTTATCCAGACTTGTCAGTCAGATAAAAGTTTACAGCAAAATATTCATGTAGATGTACATCGTTTTTGTGATATTTATGAATCTGGAACATTATAAACACACTCTACCTCCACTATAACTTTGAGGCGGAGATAAAAGCCCACAGAACAACTTGTAGTTCTCCCAACTTGTCAGTCACATAAAGGTTTACAGCAAAATAGTAATGTAGACCTACATCGTTTTGGTGATATTTATGAATCTGGAACATGATCAGCACACTCTACCTCCAATATAACTATGAGTTGGAGAACAAAGCCCAGAGCAGAACATAGCCAATGAAGTATTGGGTGGATGGTAGCAGACGGAATAGTACTTTGTGCAAAGATAACAAGTTGGAAGATATCTTTCAATTAACGTTAGAATGTTCTGTAAAGAAACTGCACTACTTTATTACCGCAGAAGTATAAATGCACTGAAGATTAAGCAACCCTTCCAGTCCACCCAAGGTCGGACAACTAGGATCGGTAGATTCACAATTAAAGGCTTAGAGCTATTGCAATAATGTGTTCGCTGTGAGTCTATTTACTGGCAGTAAAAGAGATATTTAATCAGTGTAGGGATATTAACCTATAACTTTAAATGTGTATAATTGTACTGGCTATAAACTTTTCTGGTCTCACTGCGCTTTTCCAGTCCTACTCATTCAACGTGTACATATCTCGCAGAGGTCAATGGAACAACATGTACCGGAACTGAAACGCCGTGAATTTGAAACATATCTAGTAGCGTTGCTTCCACCATGGACGTTTTTGTGCATAAATTTTAGACAGCAAATTACTTGTGGAAAAAACGGGATAATAAATTATGTAAATACCACTCAACAGGGAAATTGTTTATGCAAAAATAAACAACCAGACGATACATTCCATTACATTTTTGAAGAATTAAATCACAATAAAAAATATTTTCCAGTATTATAGAACATCTGATAATACTTGAAAACATGGGTGACTTAAGTGTTCCAATTGTAAAACATCACATATAGGCATACAAGCGCATATCACTAAAATTTAAAGCAGTCAGTGACTTATTAGTTGACATATCCCTGCCTATAATGTTAAACTTACTTATTTCTTCACTAATGGCATCAAGTTTAAAGTTGAAACATTTTGACAGTACTGCGAGTTATATCCATGTGACATGCCTGCCAATTTGTTGCCACGAATTGTGATCCAATGGGTTTGAGGTCCTGGTTAACCGTCAACCTTCGACTATGATTTTTTTTTTGTGCGTGTTTCACCTTATTGAATTGCGGTAACGTAGCAATGGTACAAAAGAGTGGCTGGATTTCCTTAAGTTTCATATTAGAGGTATATGCATCACTTTCATAATTTTATATTTTTGGTCATACGTGAGAAATAAAAGGAAAGCCTGTTTCCCTTATTAAGGACCATGCAATGTCAATAATCAGGCATTTAGCAGGGTTTAGTGAACACTATCATGCAAGTTTGTCGGGGTTTTATTTAAAAATGGGACGCTTAAGAAGAACCCAAAGAAATAATACGGGCTATTTGCATAGTTGGGAGAAAGAGCAAGTTCCTGATGGCACTTACTAAAACCTGTTTTTTTCCCTCTTATTATTAGTATTACTATCATAATTATTATATCAAGTGTGTCCTGCTGCTCCCTTTGTTACATGCCATTGCAGGTATATTCTATCGTATTGGGTATCACAGCTACTTGTGCTAGAAACCTAACTATTGAGTGCCTCGGCTACACATAACAAAAAAAACAAAAATAACCAAACAAATTTCGTTGCATCTCTTTAATCGTCCCTTATAGGCTGATGCATCTACAGTGCATAGTAGAACTAGTGTAATACAATTTGCAAGGGCGTCAGCGATTGATTAGTTTACCAACATAATATGTATCATGTGATTCTCCACTTTTTGTCACTCTGGGGAAGAACTTTTTTCTGGGCTACGAATTGTGATAGGGATGTTATCTCATTGATATACTTAACAACTGCTCTGGTAGACTTAAGACGTGCGGGTCATACACTGAGTTACTCTATCATCACTAAGCCAATAGGCGATCCCCATTTTTGTCCCATAATAAGAAAGCTTTTAGAATTCGTCCTAAGAGTATTGCCGTGCAAAAGACTTTCTTTGCGCAATAACCTAAGATTAGAGCTATCTAGATATTTTTGCCTATTTGCTTAGAATAATCCTCTTTCCCCCCGGTAACGGGTTGGGAATGACTGACAAGTGCAGAAATGACAAATATGGACCTAAACCTTTCATTTGTCACAAGGTTATCTTCCTCACAAATACTGAAACATTTAGGTATCATCTATCTGCTTGTGCACATTTTCACAAAATAATTAGGATTACCTTTCTACACATTGCAACTTTTGATGAAATGACTAAATAGGTCCTGCTTCAACCTGTTCCTTTCCCGTTTGCAGCGTCACTATGGACGGCTGTTAGGGACATTTCTTTTATTTCTGTTTGTTGAGTAAACCGTGCACGTCCAGGCACTGTTGCACACCGAAAAAGCTTACGCATGTAAGCTCTGAAATAGCTGCCAGCCAAGCAGTAAAGAAAAAAGTTGATCGCGTTATTAATCAGGTAAAGCAATTCTGATAATTTTGTGAAAACAGGCACGAGCACTAAATGTAATTGAAAGAAGAAGTCCGGAGTTAGAGGTGAGTAGTAGGCAAGAAAATAGGATACGCTATAGGGTAATCGGAAAATGACAAATATGATGGCCACCAAAATGAGCAATTTTGTAAGGGCATCTTCTTTTGCATCCATAGAAGTCTTTTTTTCCTGTGACTGGCCTTCAAGCTGGCTTTTTCGTTCTGCTTTCAAGCGTTGCAGCTTCATAATAAGCAAAATCGTGAAAACTCCCACAATGACACCTGGTATGAACAAACCTCCAATCCGAAGAACCACGGAGTTCCAAACTTGAAACTCTTCCTCTTTAGAGATTAAGCATTGGATTGAGAATATTCTTTTTTTAACCATCCAATATGGGAACGATGTTAATGAGAAACAAATTAGACCTATTGCCAAAATTAAGATTTTTGCTTTAAATGGTGTAGATATTTGGGCAATTTTCAGAGGGAATGTTACCGTTAAAAAACGTTCCATAGTTACACAGACGGTCAGGTAGCACGAGAATAATTGGCCAAAGTATCTCGTGGCGGCTACGATAGAACATAAATGAGAAGAAGTATATAATGTCAGTCTATATGAAGCATGCCAGTGAATGAACTCTGCCAACAAATACGTGTTGTCTGCAAAGGCCATAGTAGTGAGAAAGTGACCCGGTGTAGTCTTGCGCATAGGAGAGGACATTATGATAATAACAGAAAGCATATTGAAAAACAGTCCAGGTATAATAATGACAGGCTTAGAATATATGTTTATTTCGTAAGCCAGACGAAACAGCCAATAGAGTGGTGGTTCCTGGAGTTGTGCTAAGAGGCTTTGGAGTGAGATGGTTATATTTGGTGCAGATGCGATGGTTGAAGTCAGATTTAGCTTATTCCATGCGATTGTACCATTCATTTTGCCTGAAAAACAAGTTAAAACAAGAAACAATTAGGGATGTATATCTAAACTCTTCTAGCATTGTAGTCCGTCATACTGTGCAAAATATAGTATGTCATACTTTAAAACTAAAATTTACACAAAAGGCCCGTGTAAAGGCACTCCCCCACATATTATTGCTGTCTGCATATATACTTGCAGTTATCGTCAAGATACTCATACGAAAATCTATTTAGAGCCAACGACACCAAGTTTCTGTTGCAAAATTATCAATTGATATCAGAAATTTTCCCTACTTGTACCTTCTGTATCAATTGAAGGGCTATTCCCAAATTTACAATCCACCACACTTGTCGCAAGGATTGTCTGAGTTCAATTTAACAGCTCGGGTAAGAAACCACTACTGTATAAATATGATGATGAGATACTGAAACGCCTTCTGCTTGCTACCCACCTACCCCTTTGATTATCGGTTAAGGTGGTAAAGGCTGTCTTTAAAATGTACTTGTTGAACAAGGTGTGGTAAAATAAGAACTATTGAAATGGTATGTTTATTACTTATCGTTTGCCAGGACCGGTTTAAACACACCAGTTGAATTTTATAGGTGACTGCCTGTCTGAAGTCAGGAGCGAAATTTACTTCTTCACATGCTATTGGAAGATTCATGTTGATGTTTAAGAAATTCTTAAATCTGCGGGATTTTCTGTATTTAACTTTGCTGTCATTGCCTCACGACTCTACTGAGACTACCATAAATATGTTAATGTTAAAAATCGGTATAAAAGAGCATCTTATATTCACCTGAACAAGTGAGTGAGAAAGACTTAAGTAGAGAAAAGTACCACCTTTGACGATGGATTCTTGGTTTTACACGGTGACACAGAAAGATTTTACCGTGATGGAAAATGTTTCTGCTGACCAGTTTAAACTCCTTATTAAAAAAGCAACTAAAAAAAAAAGATGGTTTGAGGAAATTTGATTGAAGAACAAGTGTTGATTGTTGTGTTCATGGTGATGTTGCTTCCCGCAACTTGCAATGATTGAGCCGCATTTAACAGATCTCAAGCAGTCAAGAATTTAAAGGACCAGTTACTTTATCCCCAGCTTCTTGCTGTTGTAGAGTGGAGAGAGTTACACCAAAGTGGGATGAGGTCATGTAAAGTTGCCATGTTCAGACACCTCGCGTTGTCTCAAATAATATTAATACTAAAATTCACCCAGTTTGCGATCTGTTTTAAATTATATATATTTGAGTCCACTGATTATGAGCCACACGCACAACCCCTTGCCTTCCCCTTTTTCCACTCAAAGCGTATCAAGAGATATTTTTCACTCTGGAATTAGATAGTGGTTTTACTTTGTCATAAATGTGTTACAAGGTTGACATCCAGTTTTATTCTTAAAATATGATTATTTTTATCGTCATCACTACACATAAATATGATGTACATGATTATTTATATCACCATACAATGTATCTTGGTTAATTTGTATTTAGTGCGCAATGTGGCTCAAATGTTCATCTTGTCAGTGGAAACTGTTACCTGTTTTTCCCCTCACAACCGTGACCACAGCTATGTGAGGGAACTCCCCCTGCAAGCCCACTTAGTGTGACATGTGAAAAGTTGCATACGTTCTAGGCCCAGAATTGTGTAAAGGGGTCCAATACACAAATATTATAGAAAACAATTTATTTCAGCACCTTTTACCATTATACACAGGTACCGTACACAAACAGAGGGCGCCACATTATTGTCAATAATAATAATAATAATAATAATAATAATAATAATAATAATAATAATAATAATAATAATAATAATAATAATAATAATGATTATAATGAGAAAAAGCAGAGGAAGAATACATAAATAAATGAATGAATCACTCAATCACTCACTCACTCAATCAATCAATCAATCAATCAATCAATAAAAAATAGCATTTCACGGTTGCTTCGCTGTATCAGTGGTTCCATTGGACTTTTTGTCTGTGCTTAGCTTAATTGTATGTCATTTGGAAATTGTCCTTCATATAAATATAATAAAACAAGCGAGCACCAGACAAAAACATATCAAACTTTCGTAGCCGCCAGTCTTAATCACAATAGTGGCAGAGCTGCGACAGTATTAACCAATCCAAAGTCGAAAGTAATGCATGTCAGATATTATGCTGACTACACTTTATGACTTGGATGGCTTTTTTGAATTTTGGAATTGTTGTGGTGATGCCACCAGTAAATATGCCAGAAGTGAAAGAGTTTGTAGCTATTCGCGAAGCAACATGCCACCAGCATTATTCTAGAATCACCCAAGCACAAATCATCTAAGTATAAAATACCACGTACTTGGCCATAAAATCTGCATTTTTGTAGTTTTAAAGGTAATACTAGGACACATACTGAGTGAGGATATACACAGTATTAAAAGCTTGCAAGTTGTACACCATGCTGACTGTGGTCTGGCCATGCATGTAGTTCTTAAGATCCGATCCATGGATAATTGTTGCAGGTAGAATGACCACGAGACGATGTAGAGGCCTATTATATCATAGTTAAGTACTTGCGTGCATGCAAATAACAGAACAGCGATGAAAAATGTGCAAATGTCCCGATAAAATCGATTGCCATTAAAATTGTGAAATGATTTGGACATTGTAACAATTTGCTGCCATATGGTCCGCAGTCAATACTCCTAATGCAAAAGAAGGATTTCACAAAATTGCATCTACAAGCATGTCCATTGCATTCCAGAGTGGAAATATAAATGCACTAGAGTATGTTTCAAATTACAATATGGATAATGACAAAAACCAAAACCAAAAACCGAAACCAAAACCACAACAAAAACAAAAAACAAAAACAAAAACAAAACAAAACAAAACAAATCATACATATTGAACATATTCTGTAATTATCTTTTGCTTACAACTGAGGATCAGACTGCCCATTGAGTCCCAAAGTAGTCAATAGAAAAGGTCCATTTATCGATAAATATCCCAATTAGAAAAATCGTTAAAAATCTGGAATCCAAATCATCGCCACAGAATGAACAATTGTGTTTGATGCTTTTGCAAGAAACATATTAACCACGTGTCAGCTTAATTTTAGTGACGGTTCTGGAAATAAGATAAAAAAAAAAAAAAAAAAAAAAGAAAAAGAAAGAAAAAGGAAAACCTGAAAACTATCACGTAAACGGTTTCACGGACGATTTGGCCAAATCAAACAAAAATCATTCGAGTGTAACCATCTGATCAAATCTGCTAGACAGCCACCTTAGGTACATTGTTGCAAAATTTGAACTAAATGTGGCTAACGGCTTGGGGGGGGGGGGTAAGAAAAAAAAATGTGATTTAGAATTAAAATGGCCATTGACCTGCATGGTAGTTAAAAGGAAGGGTGCATTTACCCTTAGTTATCCGAATTTCAAAAATAGTTAAAAATCAGAAATCTGTAGCATTGCATCCTAGTGAACAACTTTGTTTGTCCCTTCCACAATAAACATATCCACCAAGTTACAGCTAAATCTGAGTGACGGGTCTGAAGAAGAAGTCGAAAATAGCAGGAATACAGCAAATTTCAAAAGAAAAAAAAATCTAGTGGCACCTGGTGAACAAATTTAAAACTGACAGACCCTGGAAGTGTTGTATGTGATATCAAAGCAATCCGTTGAGCGGTTTTGGAGAGAGAAAAAACAAACAAGGTTTGCCTAAAGGAAAAAAATAAAATTCATAACAACCCCCCCCCCAAAAAAAAAAAACAAAACACTACAGCGTGACCATTCGAACAGACATAGGAGAAAAGCACCCAAATCAATCAGGTCCTAACCATGTTTGACGTCAATTTGACTGACGGTTTTGGAAAGGGGGAAGTAAATGTGAATTGTAATCAGACGACAGACCTTCACACAAGCTTAACCGACTGAGAATTCACCTTTGTTAAAGATGAAGTAATGCATGGCCATGGCATGAGTTCTACGTAATTGGCGAGGAGCTGGAATTATTTGAATGATGAAAGTTCATGCTTCGTCCTTTGTAAAGTTTAACAAGATAATTTGACAGGGACATTTTATTTTTTCTAAATTTAAGGAAACATAGCTTTCATGCACGCTAAGCCATTGGTCTATACTTCCAAACCGCCTATGGAACATTAACCAATGGAGCCTTTTCAAAAAGAGAACAAGGATATGCATTTTCGATTTTGCAACAGCTGGGTGTGTACGGCTTACATTGCCAAGAGTGCTGCTTTGTGCACTATTCGTGTGACGGATTAACACATTAGGGGGTGCGGCGGGGTTGTGGTGGCAGCGGTCCCGCTGCTGCGGCATTTGACTATGAATGGGGCACCTTTAATTAGTTCCTCATTCAAATCCTTTTCGTTCACCAGGATCTAGAAGTGTAGTTGATCGAGTTTTGCAACTGCAGTAACTGTAGCAAACAGAAAAAAAAATTTCCTGATGCTTTCAAGTTAAAAAGTGAGATGAATACTTAAATTTCCACTTAAAGCTCACAAAAGCTCACTTCATTCCTAATCTTAATGCCTCTGACATTTATCTATTCCAATTCGTATGATTTGTACCAGGAATGAAAGATATCCCTACCTACCGTAGCCATCATAAAGCTTTTTTACCGTGAAATAACTGCTGTTCTCTGTTTTTCAAATACGCAATTCAGGCCAGACATCAGAGTTTCGCGGATGGGGGGGGGGGGGGGGAGTGTTAGTGGGGCTTATGGATTGCTTGTTAAGGTCACTGTGACGGCCAATATAGCAACCAAATGGGTGGAATATTTGGGAGGGGGTACTGGACCTCTGCCAGGCAAGAGCGTTTTGGGGGGAAAATACAAAAAACGCTACCCTCTGGCGAGGGGTACACTTAGGCCATTTAATCAAAGTAATATTAAGCACATATTCGACTCTTGCTGGCTAAATGCACCATTTATTTAAAAATCGACATTTCTCTTCGTGCAATGGACACTGCTTTTAGACGGCTGGCTGAAGCCTGATCCACAGAGTGTATTAAAACATTTTCTTTACAGAAAAGCAAATTGTACATGATAAAGCGCTGAACATTGATCCCATTTTACAATTTCCTGCCAAAAATTGATAACAACAATACAATTACAAACGATTTCTCGGCCTGTTTTGAACGTGGACACCTTAGTCATGCATTTTGAAACAAAAATGCTAACATTTCACGAAAAGACACAGATATGGATTTGTTATCTATACTTTATTCAAGCTACTCGGACATAAACGTGTCTTTAAACACGTTAGGGGGGGGGGGGGCAACAGCTCCCAATGCCGGCGTACAGCTTCATAGCCCGTAAATCATGTTTTCTGAATGATATTCGGAACATCGGACACATCTGTAGCACACAAATGATTCATGGCTTCTGCGATTGTGGGATGCTGAAATGTTCCAACAGACCTAGCTTAAAGGTGAGTTTGCTTCACTTCCAATTTCGTCATAGCCTAGTAGGCCAACAAAATGATGCATAAACAAAGAATATTAGCTTACTAGTAACCTTAACTGCCAACACATACAAACTCAGATTTACCTTGTCCACATTATCAATGACACCTTGCTAAGCTAAAGTGGTGTCTGAAAACTTGTTCCTAAGCTAATATCATCTCAAATATTTTTTTTAATAACGGAAGTGGTTGGACTTAGGGCTTTAATGTGAATTATTAGTGACATGTAGATTACATTAAAAATAACTTTAAAATCCTTAAAAGTCAGGAATCAAAAGCAGTGTCACCAAGTAAGAAACTCTGTTTTACCTTTTCACAACGAACATATCTACCAAGTTTCAGCATAATCTGAATGATAAGTCTGGACAAGAAAGAGAAAATAGCAAAGACACACACATACACACACAGCTTATAGCGCCACCTGCTGAACTAATGAAAAACTAAGAGTTCTTAGAAAGGTTCTAGTGTGATATGAAAGCAAATGAATGAGCGGTTACTGAGATTTTTTAAAGATTTTCACAAAAAAAAGGTAAAAAAAAAAACATATAAAAAAAACTCAATTATCACTGGAGCGGAACAATAGGAATCAACTTGGTAGACACCCGTCCAAGGTACATAGCCACTAAACTGGAAGTGAATCTGGCTGAGTACGTAAAAAATGTTATTGTGAACTAATGACGGATAAGGGAAGACCTTAAACGCAAAAAGGACGACTCATTCTCCTAGATCCTGAGCAAGGGTAGTGAGGCATCTGAACTAAAATAAATGGAAAAAAATAATGAAGAAAATAAAATGAATAAATAAATGAATGAATGAATGAATGGATGGATGGATTGTGGAATAAATAAATAAATAAATAAATAAATAAATAAATAAATAAATAAATAAATAAATAAATAAATAAATAAATAAATAAATAAATAAATAAATAAAATAAATAAACATACGTATGGCAAATAAAATCCACCTCAATACATTGTCGTTTGGACTTCTTCCTATGCTTTCCGATCATATGATTGTGTAAATGATAATAATACTATTCCAGTCTATAAATATGACCATCCTGCTAAAACATTAACACTAATGTTGAATGACAACAAACAGGTCCTGGTTTTTTGGATGTTTTATCGCCTCCGCCTAAAAGATCCAGAATTTGTCAATCTTGATGAACAGGGTGCAACAGAAACGTGTAATGTTCACGAAGGTGAAAATGATAGTATGCTTTTTAAAATGTTAAAAATGGAAATTAAAACAAAATCAATTCAGTTCTGGAATCAGAACAGGTCAGGAAAGAAAATTGATTTTTAAAAAGTTGAATTAAAAAAATTACAAGAGGCATCGGAAATATATCAATCTAACGAAACAGAACAACAAATACAAGTGACAAATGAAGAGCTAGAAGTTTATATGAAATACATAGTGCACGGTGCAATGATCAGATTAAAAGCAGATCGTATGAAGAGGGACAAAGGTCATTTTTTCTTTTTTCAACTTAGATAGTCGAAACTATACTAACCAAATAATGAATAGATTACAAGTAAAAACATACAATCATTAAATATGCTCCAGAATCCTTCAGTAGATAAAAAATCAAAATTCCTATGAAATTAACCTGGATAATGAAACATTATAATACCATGAACGAGATAAATTATTCTTGGCAGAGGATCAGAGCATTCCAAAACTGACGGAATATATGCTAAGCAGAAATTAAAGAAGGGACTTATTAGACACATTGACAAGCCGCTAAAACGGAAAATTTCCAGAGCTGATGAATATCCTGCAGAATTTTATAAGTTTTTCGGGATTGACATCACAGCAATGTTGCTAACTGTTTTGAATCTACCATATCACAGTGACATGTTATTGGGTTCCTTAACGACATGAAGCTGTCATATTACTCCCTCCAAAAGATGGAAACACTTCAGAGTTAAAGAAATGGCAGCCAATCTTTCTGTTTAATAAAGATTACTAATGAGATGCAAAATGTATAACATCCAAAATTAAGAAGGAATTATGACACATAATACCTGAAAACCACACTCTACATTTGGACGGACGTAACACAGCTGAAAATATCAACAGAATATTAAGCCTTAAAGAAAATACAAATAAGGAAGATATATAAGCTCTTCTGGCTTCAATTAAATTCGAGAAGACTTATTGGAATGGAGTTTATTTTTTAAATGTTTAGACTTTTTTAACCTTGGATCTTCGCTTATTAGGTGAATAAACATATTTTATTATCATATCCAGTGCTGTGTTTCAAATATTAGCTTCATTTCACAAGCTTTCAACTTATCCCCTGGTGTCCGTCAAGGATGTCCTTTCTTGCGTAATGCTCATTTGACATGTGGAAATTGTGACAGGCATCAATAAAGATCTACATGAATTTAAACTATCACAATATGAAGGTGATTGTCACATTAAAGTTTTCAAAGCATATAAGGATTGCAATCTAATGTAGGTAAAACAGAAATTCTGAAAGTGGGATCCTTAAAAAAACTCAAACTTTAAAGCTGTACATTTTCTTGGCATAAAATGGTCAAATAATCATGTGGTGCTATACAGAGTTGAATGAAAACCAACACAGAAGAACTATATGATTTAACCTATAGAAACACCGACCCCCCCCCCCCACACACACAATCGAAAGTATTTGAAACGCATTGGACAAGAAAAATCTATCATAATATCTATCATATCAAATCCTATCCAATGGTTGATGTCTTTGGTTTCAGTCAAATCAAAAGGGTACACATACACACACACACACACACACACACACACACACACAAATAGAAATCAACACCCTTTTCAAACATTAATAGAATGAACCTGATAAGATCAGAAGAAACTATGTCGTAGGACCATGTCGAAAAGGAGCATAGGGTTTCCCCATTTAGATATGCAGTCTGCTACAATGCAGTGTGGATGGATTGAAAGGCAAGTGTCTTTTAACTTTGCTCTGTGGAAAAGTGCAGTATCGAATTTTTACCACATACAGATAAACATGAAATACATATGACAGTGATATCATTTCAAAAATCATGAAAAAGGCCTATTTTGGAAACAAGCTGTTACAGGCTGGTGTATATATAATATTTAAATTCCAGTTATGTATTATATTATATTCTATGATGTGGCTAAATTTTCATATAAAGATTGGTGGTAAAGTGATATTTTATAGCAAGCCGTGCGAAAAAGATGTCAAGCATGTAAATATTTACTTGGTTTGGATGGCAAACCTTTACGCTTGACAAGTTCAATAAAGAAAAGGAATCACATGTAAATATTACGACTTTTAATAGCATTATATCAGCATTACCATTAAATGGAAACCAAAAAGTTCCACAGGACATTCTAAAAATAAATTAGGCGTCTTGCAGGATTATGATGACACCGACAAAAAATAGTAAAGGTGATGAAAGAAAAGAAGGTTCCACCATTGGTATATTCAGTGTTAATACACTCAGATCATACTACACAACATGTACTTTGGGACGTTACTGTAATCCAAGAAATTTTTTATTCAAAGTTACAGCAGATACTTTCTCAACTTGGTGGTGATCAATACATGTTCAGCATATGAAATATTGAACAAAAATGAATTTTACTCCTATGTTTGAGCACATTGTAACTGTAAATACAGGAACACAGTAAAAGCCATGAACACAACAGAAGAATATATTGCCACCAAGAAAGATGAATACAAATTCATAAAAAAGGGATGCGATTGTGTATAAATATTCCATAAAAACATTTTGTATGTAGAAGTACAAGCTTTGACGAGTTAAATTCGGAATAGAAAACTTTTCTGCTCATTGGGATTTATGAAATAATAATTTGGAGCCTGATATTCTAATCACGTGTTATCTAAAATGAGTTCTATATTTGTATGATGAAAAAGTTTAAAAAATATATCATTTATGATCTTGATGTCAATTTTAAAATGAGGAAAATTTTTCCATGATACCAATTATGGATATAAAAAAATGGAAAAAAAATGTCCAACGACAACACCATTAACATGCAGAGCTGCATTTCTGATATTGTTAGAACTTCCGGGACAAATGTCTTTAACCACACACGTCAACTGAATGATGCATGACATCTGCAGAAGCAATCCCGTGAGCCACAATGGAATCGTAGTGAACGACGCATGTGGGATGGTAATTCAGGCAGGAAATTGGTTGCAAGATTTGAACACTTGTAGTCGCGAGTTGTCATTAGATGCCTTGTGTAAGTTATGGGAAAATGTGGATCAATTTGTTGTAGATGGTATGCAGCAAAGGAATTGCTGCTCATTTTAACACTGAATTTAAACATGCACATTGAAAAGTATACTTTTTACAACTTTTAACCGAACTGCAGATCCAATGAAGCATGTAAAACCTAAACCATATATATTGCCATTCCCCATGTTACATAGGTCAACCAATCCTACCGTCCCCATGAATTCATGAGGCCGCCCTACTACGTAACATTCATCATCCTCTCGCAATTCTGTGACAAAATCGTCACTTTTATACAAGCAATAAGCCAAAGAGTGTGGCCACACCCTCCGATCATTCATTACTGTTTGGATCCAAATGTTAAGTAATTGTCAGATATCGTACATTCTGTGCTTATTGATGTCAGATTTTAAGATTCAGCTTCAAATACTTTACACTGCTTCAGAAACAAAGGGGCTCAGCTGGGTTGAAACTGTAAACATCAGTTTCAACGATTTCATAATTTTGTCTGAACGTCCGGAAATAAACATAATGCTTTGTCGTCAGAAATAGTCAATCAGATAATGTATTTAATGTGTTCTGGCGTGTGCGTAAGTCTGTCGGGTTTGTGTGGTGGTGCCTCCCTGTATTTATATTCTAGAGTTAAGCATCTTCTTGTTGACCCAGTTAATTCAATGGAAGTAAAATACGATCAATAAAATGCGATCTTCAATAGGCTAGTACCTGCATTATTGAACTCACAGAGGAGGACGAAATAGTTGACAAAAGTATGCTACGCACGTGTACTATTATTTTTGTTTTCATCGCCACAGGGTCTTACGTAGGAAAGGCCTGTTTTAATGAATTGCCTTGTGAAAATATGTTAAAGTCAAAGAACCGTAAAGACACACAGAGACACGAACACACAGAAACACACACACACACACACACACACACACACACACACACACATATATATATATATATATATATATATATATATATATATATATATATATATATATATATATATATATATATATACATGTATATAAAATCAATGAATGCATCTCCAAAAATGTTGCATAAGCCAAACTGTATGGTCTAATAAGGAAGTTGAACATGGCCGCATTGATTGTTCATTAAAAAAATAAAAACAAAAAACAGTATCACACATCGCCATGACCTATTAGCTCTACGTGATATATCTGTCTAAAATAAAAAAAAACAAAGTGTTTATTTTAGGCTTTTCAAGCATTTTGATTTGCGCTACATACGAAAATGATTTTTTCCCAGCGTACCCCTGAAAACATACACTATCTCCCTTAAAGAAGTTGGGTACATTGTTTTGAATATAAATTTCTTTAATAACTCAGAGGTGAGGTCTGATTCTAAGTTTTGATTCCTAAATTCTAGTCACTAAAACTTAACACTTCTCTACGTTTCAGATTCTACTCACGCTGCTGATGCTTTTTGAATCAACAGACATGACTGTCATGAATAGAAACCATTTCCAGGAAAACAGCTTTGGAATGCACACATTCCCATTGCATGAAAAGTAGCAGCATTACCTTTTGATGAAATATGATCAAAGGGTACCCAGACGTTTTTTATTTATTTATTTTTTAATGCAATTTCAAAGCAAATGACCCAGCAGCCTTCATGGGAAAAAAGGTTTAGCAAAATGATGATGAATTACGAGCAACTATATATTAATATATATAACTATATATATGTAATTCAGCAGACCCCCTTCACTGATGACAGTTCCAGCATAATATTCACTGGAAGGAACAATTTTCCATCACAGACTCCAGCCGCAACGATCATGTACTGGAACCTGAACTCTAAAAGCAAAAAATCCCAAACATTGCCATATCTGGCATTGTCCACAGTGAAGATCCAGAACTTGATAATAAGGCTAGATTGGTAAATGCAGGCATTCAAATTGTATGTGAAAGGAAACATTGGTCCCATATTGACAATAACAACTTATCACATACTTTCCTTGGTACAAATGACCTGTACATGCAGGAAATCGGGGCGGGGTACAATCTCTTGGCTCGTACCATTCTGAGCCATATTCGTTATTTCACGCAAGAGAACAGAAATTTCAAAATGTAACTACTTTTGCAGTCCAAACAACTTCCATGTCTTACAGAACTTTGATGGTGACAATGTGCACCATATATTTCTTACCGATATTAACGTGATACCATGTTCTGACCATTTGCAGAATAAGTTATATGCCAATAAGTCAATCCGATGTGGCGATTCCTGCGTTCTATCATGGGGCATGCACTATGATAAAATTGACCATTCTCATATTACAGTTAGCCAATCGCTGCCATGCAACAGGCAACAAACCACAGACAGGGGGAAAAACGGTATTGTTTTCGACAGTTTGCATTCATGCTTGAAGAACAGGTTTAAAGATATATCATCTTTACTTCAGAAGCTTGATGCCAAAGATTAATTTATGGCATCACCTTCTAAACAAGGTTCATGTCGCTAAATTGACAGTTTCTGAATCCTAGCAAGATAGTACAATTGATGATTATGAATTACAAATTGATGCATGCCAAATTGTTGGGGCAGATCGCAATCATTCCGATGGGGGCGTGGCTATATATGCAAAAGCCTCAGTGATCATTACTTGATGTACACTAATTACAGGTAAAATGGCAATGAAAAAAAAAAGGAATTTTGATACCCATGTAAGATGTCAATATGTTTATCTCTGATTTAAAACATAATGCAGATTTTCATAACATACCTGGTATGACAAATACGGAACATGTCTGGCTTTTACTGAAAACTACATTTGAATCTATTTGAAATAGACATGCACCACACAGAAAAATCAGGACTCGTGACAAAAAGAACGCATGGATGACCCCAGATATTTTGCAAAGCATTAAACAGAGGAAGTATATTCAAGATAAAGCTCAGTTAATTAACGAACGTGTAATATTGGATGAGTATAGATACTACGCAATAATGTATTCTCCGGGAAAAATAACACATGAAGAGAAACAAGCTTTACACGGAAAGAGTGGCAAGTGCTCTTAACCAGACATATGCTGAGATCCCTCAAACACTTCATACCGTCCAAAAAGCGTGACAGTTTTATACCACCAGACTTAACAACCGCAGATGTTAATAACTATTTTGTGAACATAGAGATCAAATATAGCATCACAATTCCAAACGGCAACTTCTTTACTACCTGTTTATTGACAACACTGCACTACCAAATATATTTTTACTCCAATTCCTGTTCAGTTTGTACGATCCCAATTACGATCGCTTGACCTAGAATCGTATCTCGATGTCCTGCATATGAACAATAAATTGCTATGGCTGGCATCTGATCTTGTTGCTTCTTCTATAACTTATACTATTAATCTTTCGCTCCAGACTGGTATTGTACTAGTTAACTGGTAATTAGCAAGGGCCACTCCGATTTTTAAAAATAAAGGATCACGGCAACAATATTGAAATCATCCCCCCATATCAGTATTGTCTCAAAGCATTCAGGCAATGTGTATTTCTTTTCTAGCTGAGAATAACCCCATTATCCATTCATGAACAGTCATCTTTTCTAACATTCGGCTCCTCGCAGATGGCGTTCCATGCAATGATTGATGATTTGCTTGAGAATTGTGATAATTTCCCAACTCTTTCGCTCTCTCTAGATTTACAATATTGTTTTGATTCAATTGGTAACACAATTTGGGTGAGAAAGTTTAAAAAAATATGGTATATAGGGATTAGAATTTGATTTGTTTAAATCATATCTTAGCAATTGATCATAAATTGTCTGCAAAAAAAGTCAACTCTGGAAAACAACCTATCAAAATTGGAGTGCCCCAAGGCTCATCCCTTGGCCCTACATCTTTTCAGTGTTAATAAATGATTTCGCAAATACATCAATTTTTTTTTTGTAAAAGTCATCTTTTTACTGATGACACCACTCTCTCTATTAATGCACCTTCAATTGCAGAACCCTAATCGAACCTTGTTTGCGATCTGCTTAATGCTGCTTAATGTTTTTTCGAGAATAAACTTACATTTAATGTTGTAAAATCGACTCTCATGGTATGGATAAGACAACCTTAATTTTGAATGAGCTTGTAAATTGACAGCTGCGACAAATTTTATACTCTTAGGTGTAATAATTGACTGCACTTTGTGGTGGTGCTCACATGTTGACAAAATTGTGAATAAGGTTATTCCAAAAAATCGGTTTACGTTTTTTTTTTTTTTTTTTTTTTTTTTTTTTTTTCCAATGTGATACAGTTTGGAGCAACTGCTGTAAAAATTACAAAGTTATACTTCAAAGACTCCAAAATAGATGTCCTGGCATCGTAACAAGGAATTTTGATTTTACGATTCCTTCGTTCTCGCTTCTAATTTTAGGCTGGTAATCTCAAGACACACGTGGCTTTATTCATTTGATTCCTTTTTGTACGAATGCATTAACGGGTATGACTGCCAGTGTATTTGAGATACTTTTTTAACTACAAGGTTCATGATAGAAATCACAAAAGTTCCACAATGAAAAATCTATATCCTCAGACCAAAAGCAGAAACGTTCAAACAGCCATTGTCATTCACCGGATCTAAGACTTGGACCAGCTTGCCATTTACGTAACTCTGACAGCTTGTACTGTTTCCAGTAAGCTGTTAAAGAGATGTATAACCAGTAGCCTTTATGTGTCATATTAACGTGTTTCCTTTTTATGATTTTTATGTCACTTAACTACGTATATTCTATAATTTTCATTTTTTAATTAATGTCACATATCACTGCCAAACGCCGTCTTCTATATTGTATATCTTATATCCCAGGTTCGGAATTTGTATTTGCGTTTGTTTGTGTAACTGGGCTTTATCTTGTTTCCAACTGAGACTGTACTCCGTGAAACCAGCAGCATAGGACTCTTTGTATGCGGATTATACATATGAAATGAAATGGAACACAGCAAACACTTGACATCATTTGCATATAAAAATAATGATGCATTACATCATTAACATAAAAAATACAGTAAAGGGAATAATGAGCCAAATATCCCTCCAGGTTGTGACATTTAAAGCATAAGATATCCAAAAGGGAAAAAAAAATAATGCACTACCAGGCTAATGAGGGGAAGCTGTCATAAGTGACGGTTACACTTTTATATCAGAATAAATTTCGTACCTGCGGATAACATAGGTTTTATATTCCTCCTCGGTGAAGCCGTCATAGGCCTATAGGCCTGTTTGTAGTGATCGGAATTACACCACAATCAGGGAAACACTTCTCATGTAGTGTTCTGTACCCTGACACCCTAAAATGTGCTCCCTGCTACTTGAAATCTAGTCCAATTCTCTCAGCATCCTTCTATTTTTAGGGCCCTCTCCATTGCTCCTCAATACCCCTATCATAGCCCTCATAGAAAGTATCTGTTTCACTAGAATGCACCATCTTAGCGCAAGAGGTGTCCCTCTTGCCACAGTAAGATTTTGTGCATGTTCAATGAAGGGCTGTAGAAATACCCTGTCCTGATCAGTAACAGTTATTTTATAATCATAAATCTTCGCGATGGAAAAATATTCCTGAATTTCCCCAAGGAAGCCCAGTTCGGGAATATTTAACTCGGAAAAATTGTAGCAGATTGAATGTGGAATGAAAGCCTGCATAAAATTATGGAACCAAATCTCGTCAAATTCTGATTTGGAGTGTATTCATGAAATTTTGTGCCCGGAAATAAAAATGATTATATGGTAGGAAGGACCTGTGCATAGCTTTTAAGAATACAGCAATCCAGTTATATCATGCGGCTATATACCTTTTTTTTTACAATCCGATAAGTGATTTATGATCGTTACTTCATCTTGTGATGCTTGTGACCGATAAAAGACTGCGTTAGCTGCAGGATATCTGGATGTAGACAGATATGAAATAAAAGTATATTCAGCAAGGAAACTTTAATTGAGCTTTGTATCATTTTGTATCAAACAGAGACTAACCCCTCGGACATTCCAAGACTCCCGTGGAAGTGACACATGCACATGGGTGTACAAGGGAGCGTATCCATATATATCGTCGGGCTTTTCTCCATGAAACTTTTGCCAGTGTTGTAGAACAAAAATAATAATGTTCAGATAAACGGATTACCTTCGGCGCCCACAATCCCCCCTCCCCAATTCTGCATTTGTTGAGACTTTACAGCAGAACACTTTATATACAACTTCCACATTGCTGTCTATGGAATGAAAAGGCAATTTTGGATGTGTTCTTGGGGCAAGTTCTGGAAACAGAAACCACTGTACTGTGCGCCTACCATGCGGCATTCGAATAAGCACTTCAAAGGTTTCATAACAAGTATAAAAATAATGAGAGGAAGCTGGATTTCGATAGAAGTGTGTTCCACTATAATGTGCAACTGTAATAAAATATTGGTGAGGCTGCAATGGATCCTTGTTGAGATATGGTAATGTAGTCCCCTTGTGCACCACTCAGACGGCCTTGAAATAAATAAGGTAAAGTTACACATAAAATGTTTATAAACAAAAAGAGAAAGCTGGTTTTAAATAGGAGCCCGATGCATTATAAGATGTCTCTGACAAAAAATTGGTAAAGCTGTTGTATTTTTTTCCTTTTTTTTTTTTTTTTTTTTTAGATATTGCGGTAACGTCGTCAGGGTTGAAGTCACTCAGACGGCCTTCAAATATATGTTTGTCTCACAATCCATAAAAGGATTATAATGGCAGTCTCACGTCGCAGATGCGCACGATACCTAGGCCTGCTGTCAAAATTAAAAAGGACATTTTTGCATTTGTATGTACGCTTACATAGATATGCACAGGGGGCAAGCCATGGTAAAATAGGGCCTTTTTGCCACCTTCATCGACACTGGTACACTCTGTTTCGCGTTTGAAAACGATCGGTCTGGGTTTTTAGTTTTGCTTCTTGGGACATGCTGCTTTTCTATATAGTTGATTGGAAAATATCCGTTTCAATCGTTTTGTAAGGAAAACAAACGGTCTGAATATCATACAAGTTGGGAAAATCTGAAACACTAGGCGGCTAATGGTAAGCCCTACACACGATGATATTATATAACGTTCATCATTTGTTGGAAGTTAGGCCCATTGTGTTTGGGTCCCAAAATGGTCTATACATGCCAAAATTGTCGATGTATCCCAAAATGGTCGATACTTTGTGCGACCTGAAAATTGCGTTAAATCTGCATTACTATGCACACTTACATTCAGTTATTTCAGGCCAAGCGTCCAACCCGCTATAGATTTGAAATTACTGACATATTAAACAAGGTCCCAAAATGGTCGATGTTTTACATGACCCATCGATGCTGACCGTTTTAGGACACGAAATGTATATTTTCTAGTAAACCAAAAGAATTGAAATGTATATATATATATATATATATATATATATATATATATATATATATATATATATATATATATATATATATGAGAATGAAATTAAATCAAAAACAAAAGGCCTCTGTAAGGTCACTTCTCCCGCACGTTGTCACTGTCAGCGCTTATATTTGCCCTATGTGAGAAGACATATTATACGAAAATAGAATTACAGCCAGTTACATCGAAATTCTGTTGCAAAAATCTAAATTTATGTCAAAAGGGTCGCCTACACGAAAGGCATCTGTTAATGTTGGTTTCTGCAATTTCGTGAGCGCAACTTCCTTGGTTTTATTAGAAGTGTGTTTGTCCTGCAACTGGCCCTTTAATTGGCTTTTCCGTTTTACTTGCAAACGTGTCAGCTGTAAAACGATCAACGACGTAAAGACCCCCACAATTACACTCGGTATGACCATTCCACCTATCCGAAGAACAATTAGGCTCCAAAGTCTAAACTCCCCGTGCGCTGTTGATAAGACATGCTGTGGAACCCTCAGGTGTGAAAAGCGTCCAGGATGGGCATACTGTTATTGATGCACAAATGAGACTTGTTATCAAAATTGTAATTTTTTGCCTTAAACAGTGTAGATATGCTGAGAATTTTCAGAGGGAATGTCACGGTTAGGAAACGCTCCGTTTTTATGCAGACTGTCAAGTGGCAAGATAAAAATTGGCCAAAGTATCTCAGGAAGTGACAAAAGCACAAGTTTCAAAAACAGCATATACTTGTACATCTAAATTGTTAAATGAAGCCAACCAGGGGAGCATTGCTCTGAACAAATAGATGTTGTCTGCAATGGCCATGGTAGTGAAATAGTGACCCGGTGTAGGCTTACGCATAAAAGAGGATATCATGATGACAGCAGCAATCACATTGAGAATAAACCCAAGGGAAATAATTACAGGCAAAGTACATAGGTTTATGTCAGCAATAACCTGCATTAGTCTAAACGATGTAGTATAGAATCCTGAGGACACTCCTCGGAATGCAATGGATATATTTGGTGCAAATACGATGGTTGAAGTCAGATTTAGTATAGTACAGGCAATTGAAGAATTCATTTTGCGTATTGCTCGCCTGAAACAAAAGTAAAACAAGAAATAATAATGAATGTGTTTATAAACTCTTCCAGTGATGTAGTGATCATATCATAAAAGTATATTTTAATCAGAAGACAAAGTCCGTTGAAAGGGCACTCAACCACACATCATCGCTGCCAGCACATCTGCTTATACTGCCTGTTGAGACATTTAGGAGGAAAATCTAATTACAGCCACCAACTTCCAGTTTGTTTTGCAAAATTTTCAATTTTGTCATAAATGTGTCCTGTCTGTAAGTAACGTATTGATTTAAGTGTTATTTACTTTTTCCTAATCCTTCACTAATTTCATTTAAGTACGAAAACACTGGTGTATAAACATGATGATGAGGTACTGCAACGCCTTGTAGTTGCTACGCACATACATGAAGACCCTTTGGTTATCATTTTAGCTGGCATATAAACAATATCTACACATTTATATGGTTCATGGTAATTGATGCTGCACTACAGCTTTATTATTTCTTCCCAGAATCTACTTTTTTAAATTTTCAAACACACGATCAAAATCCTTTAGTAGTGTAAATCAAAATTCTGTAGTAGTGTAAATCGATTTGATGCTATCTCGCCACATACACACATTGTATGAAAGATCCGTTACAATACATGAAACAGTTATGTTCACATATTTACGATATTATTGATATAGCATCTAAAATCCACTGGCTGTCCCTAAGATTAGTTTTGATTTTTAACCAGAAATATCAGAAACGATCATTTTTTTACTGTTTCACAAGTTTTTAGAATGGGACTAAATGACAGGAGTCAAAATCGGTGTGTACACTATTAAATGCAATTATCCTTACCACATGGACACCACAGGCTGGCCTGAGTGGAGCATAACTGCCCATGTGGAGGTAATTTACTAAGTTGAATTTATAATCATCTACTTTACGTTTAGATATGAACATCCCATGTCATTGTTTGTCCTTTCTGTTAACTGCAAACCATCAGGGTATATATGTGAAATATATTCTGCAAAGTGTTTACAATTGATGCTCAATAGGTTAATTATATATATATGAAATGGGAATTTCAAAATATTCGCAATGAAATATATTATCTTTTGCAGCTTTGAGAGAAACTTGTTCCCATAGCAAAATGACTATAAATTGGTCAAAAGAGGTGTACGAATGGTACCCAGTAGACTATAAATTGAATGTCAAAAAATGGATTTTCCAAAACTGACATAATGTTGAATGTCCTGCAGTGCATCTATATACATCCCAACTGCTCCACACCAGCAGTACTTAGACAATTAAATTGACAAGACATGCATGAATTGCAGTGTTTAGAAAACACTTCAATTGAACATAGGTGGAAAGCAAAATATAGCCACAAACTTATTATATCACTACGCATGCATATAGTTCCACGGGGGAGTGAAAGAAGCATTTGCAACATTGGTAATCTGTTAAATAGCCTGAAAAACCTCCCTGATATACATAACGAGGATAAATGGATTACATACTTGTCAGTCGTGCTTAAATCTAATGCTACTTCCGTTTTATTCTGCATAATCTAAAAAGAAAATTAACAGGAGCAAAATGTATTACTTTATGATATATAACCTCACAAATAATATTTGAATCAAAAATAAAATAAAATAAGATAAAATAAAAAATAACAATACTCAAAGGATTCACAAATGCAAAGTAGAGTTGCCTGCCTCATTTGACAATTTCATGTCTCTTGTTTCTTGGTGCATACACGCTATACCCTGATGTCTTCCTAGAGGATGTTCCCATATCCTAACATAACACAGCTAATTTACCCTGGTGTATAGATTGACCTTATATATTTGCGATAGACACAGTTGGCCTTTAAGATTTCCGAAATCACAATGGAAAAGACACTAACATATCTGATTCACATCATAGCAAAATAGTAACATAGTGATAAACTAAAACGATCGGCAGCATTGCACCCCTTGCTATAACAGGCTTTATGTTACTTTTCACTGTATATTGTAGACACACATAGACGAATCATCGGTCCTATAAATAGGGAATTAAATTACAGAGAGGCACTATCTATTATTGGAGAAGTAGATGGTGCTTAGTATGTAAAGACTTATATCTTTTACCTGGATTTCAAAGCAGTCCAAGCCTATATTAATCCCTCTCTATGGCACAGATGGTGCCGTATACTTTCCAACCTGCTTGTTTGCTGTTGAAGTTGATATGCCACAGGGCTCAGAACTATGACCTCTTCTGCTGTTTGTTTATAGCAATTATATTGTGGAAATTGTGAACATTGCTCAATCAAACATCAAACTTTTTGTAGATGCACTTCCCTCTTTGTGCCTGGGGACAACTCCTACCATGCTTCAAACACCTTGAGTGGCGGTTCTTTCCCTGTACAGCATTGGTCTTCTGAATTGCCGAATAAATTCAATCTATTGAATCTGATGGCATTGTAATATCTTCAAAAAATTTCAACAAATGACACCCTTTATCATCATCAGGCACAGCAATTACCTAACGTCAAATTCATATTCAGCATTCTGGTATTATACTGAGACACACACTTGGATGGGACGAGCAAATAAATCATCTGGTTTCCAAAACCACAGAACAACGCAAGGTAAACAGATCCCTTTAGCAAGTTCTTGATAGGAAATGGGATATGCTTATTTTTATCATACGATAGGGTGTATTGGAGACTAAAAGGCCATCATTAACGCCAATGCTTTCATTTATTCCTTAAACTCTGCCACTTCTCGGACGCTTTAGCTTACTGCAGCTAGAGTAGTCACAGAAGCTTTAAGTCATACAAGTAATTCTAACTGCACAGTGAAAGGGGATGCAGAAAGCCTCGCTGAACGTAGACGGCAGCACAGACTGATACTCATGCACAAAAATAATGAAAGGGTTTACTCCAGTATATCTGAATAATTTAATCCCCAAAACCGTTTTCAGAACGAACTAGATACATCATCAGATCGAAACATGATATCAGGTTCTGCTATGCTTGAACAAACACTTACTTTTTACAATTCTTTCTCTCCGTCCCCTCATTCAATTTTCAACTCTGTGTCAATTGTAAGCAAGTTAATCAATTAGATTCAAATAGTCTTTTGAAAGATGAATATTCTAAATTATTGAAAACTGATGATGATCATTGTTGAGATGGTGGTTGCAAGTAGTAGCTTTTTAAATACTGAATTTTATTGGCATTTTCAACACATTAAGAACCTCCGCTTACAAATTCTTTGATGTGCTGCAAATTTTGGTCCCTTTTCATAAATTGTATGGTCATGTATGCGCATGAATGATGCACCTGTTCAAGCCAATTTACGGAAATAGGCCTATAATTCCAAACAAAAGCTTTTGCATTCTGTCATGTTAAAATTTGATATGGCTTTTTCGACCCTATGGCCCTTTACACTTATGTTTTGGTCTGTTTTGGGCAAATACGAACAAAAAATATGTGTTTCAGCTATACATACCAAGGAACATTGCCTTTGGTCGGAATTGACTTGGATTTGTTGCATTAGGACTACGGTTTGGATATGGTAATGACACTGTGTAATTTAGCTAGGTACAGTATTTTTTTTTTAATTTTCCGTCAGATGCCGTCTTCTGGGACTTTCTTAGTTGACACAATAAGGTGACTGGTGATGTTCAAAATGTTAAATAACCAAAGAATTCGATTTCTCTGTAACCATGTGCATCATACGCATAAAACTGTTTCTGGATAATAATTTATGCTTAAAGTTAAGGCGTGTAGTACTCCTTAATTGATTATTGCTAAAGGGATGCTGTCAAAATATGTTTTTGGATACCTTTTATCTTTGAAAATAGCTTATAAGAACCTGTTCCTGACAGAGTTAGATATCTGCCCAATAAATAAAACATATGGTTTTCTGGGTGCAATGTAAAAGTAAGTGCATCTGTGCAACTGAAAACCGCGGAACTGTTGCACATGGCTCAAACCCCTCCTCTCATCAATATTTTCAACAAATTGGGACCTGAGCTCGCAACGTTTTGAAGTACTGCTAATTTTTGGTCCCTTTTCATGAGTTGTACATATTATGCACATTAATGATGCCCCTGTTCAAGCCAATTTACTGAAATAGGCATATAATTTTAAACTTTTTTTTTTGCATTCAGTCATGTTAAAACTACACATGGCTTTTTTGGACCATATGGACCTTTGCACATACGTTTGGGACTCATTTGGGTAAAGACAAACTATCAATTTATGTGATTCAGCCATACATACCAAGGAGCATTGCTTTTGGTCGGAATTGACTTGGATTTATTTCGTTATTACTACCGTTTGGATATGGTAATGACACTGTCTAATATGAATAGAAAAAAACATTTCCAATATGACACGAGCATACTCTTTCCAAGCCTTCCTATTAAATATTCAATTAAGCATTACACAAAAAGGACAATTGCTACTTCGTGTGCTGTGCCACGTGTTAAATTATGTTGATTACTGTATTCACTAAGCCATCATATAATACTACGTGTTAAAAAATATCTAGTAGTTATATGATATAGTGACAAATAACTTCTAAATAAATTCACTGAGCCAAATAAGATTAAACCACTTATCTAAGCCAAGGCTTCAAAAAAGAAAAAAGAAAAGAGATAATTTACGTCTGATACTGAAGCGGAACTGAAGATCGTTTACATAACTTTGGGAAACATGAATATTGGAGCAACTCTGCCATAAACTGGACTTCCGAATGTCACATTTGCCGATTTGCATATTCTTTATATGAAGCAACCATTCCTTCGGATTCAGATGGTGAGCTACGTTTCAGAATATATATATTTCATCACTATCCATAATCATAATAATTTAAAAACAAAAAAAGTAAAACAAAAAAACGAAAAAACAAAAAAAAAAGACACCAAAAAAAAAAAAAAAAAACAAAAACACAAAAAAGACAAAAAAAAACAAAACAAAACAAAACAAAGGTACATTGACGCATTCTTTGTTGTACTGCAGAAAAAAAGGAATTATGCTGTTGCACTATATTACTGAAATGATCTACGTTTCAGGATTTCAACAGGGAATTAATTTTGGTATATTTAAGTTTTGCCCATTTCTTTACACATCGTCCGGATAACTACCTATTTTTAACTGATTTTTAGCCTCATAGGCTGCGCCTTGATGGACCTTACCACAAGCTTACCACACTGTGACTGTTCTAAATTTAAATTTTGTAGCATAATATACGTTTTGGTCATTATGAGTTGATTAATTGTACGCAAATGTATTGTATTTGTTGGCGGATATACATACTGATTGTTGCAGGGTAATAGAGAGAGAGAGAGAGAGAGAGAGAGAGAGAGAGAAAGAGAGAGAGAGAGAGAAGAGAGAGAGAGAGAGAGAGAGAGAGAGAGAGAGAGAGAGAGAGAGAGAGAGAGAGAGAGAGAGAGAGTATGTTGGATACAAAAACTGGTTTTCATTATTGATAAAACATTTGTAGATACTGAACGTCTATATCCTATGCGATTTAATTTGACTTTATAAGAATAGCACATGTTAGTCTATATTGCTTTGGTGAGATAAAAGACAAACAGCGCATCAGTCAGCAATTTATTAAGTAATGGAAACCAATGACACATCTATGGATAGTCAGTACAAAGAGAAAACTGGCTTAATTAAATGCTTGTCAGGTCGTCTAGCCGTACAATATCAGAGTACTCATTAGTCATACACACATCCAGTTGCATACCAAAACTCATTTGTTTTTGTTTTTGTTTGTTTTCATGATTAATATTGCGTGACAGAGAAGAGCTGTCTGCAGTAACCAAACATTTGAAGCAGTCCAGTGCTAAGCTTCAAGTGATTGATTGCTGCGCCAACATTGATACTCAAATACACAAACATTATTAATGACAATGGAAAGTCACCATGACACCATTTAAAATCTATACCACCTGGGCACAATATATGCATATAACAACACTAATATGAATATATATATATATATATATATATATATATATATATATATATATATATATATATATATATATAATATATATATATATATATATATATGTGTGTGTGTGTGTGTGTGTGTGTGTGTGTGTGTGTGTGTGTGGTAACTACGAATCCGATGTTCAATTTATATAATGTTTAATAGTGTAAACAATCCTTTGTTTTCGTTCTCAACAAGAATGCAAACGACCAATTGCATATATGTCACATTAATACGGCATTTTACATCCGATGTTACCCTATTATGCTCACAACAAACGAAAATTGTAAACAAGTATGCCACCCGTATACCTCAAATATATTTAATGATAAAAATAAGAACTTATCTAAAGTAAATTTATTACATAATTGCAACTGACCTCTTCACATGTGACCTCCTGTGTGACCTCCTGTGTGATAGCCGCTATTCAGCCAAACCAATAGAGTTGGTAGCAATGCTAAAAAGGCATCAACCAAATCACGTCTCAAAAAATATCACACACTTAAATCATAGCCCACATAGTCGTATAACAAAGGGTCAGATCATTATCTCCCTCCTTTCTTTACATCAAGGATATATAGCTTGTTCAATCAACATTTTGAGCATCATCACCTCACACAATGTATTTTGAGCAGATCATAATTGTTTTAATGTGCCTGAAACGGTGTGACTGGACTATAAATCTCAACGCGATGGCCCAAAATTATTTGAACTACAAGAATAAAAAAAAAAAAAAACACATGGCAATTATTATTTGTTATTCCAAATATTTACAACGTCGATCCTAAGTGGTCAGCAAATGATAATCGGATCTGATCCGATGACATTTGTTTCTGTATGTATTTAATTGTAAATGCATTAATTGATATACGATACCACGTAACACACAAAACAACTACGGGCAATGTAATAAACCTAATGCTGGGTGACTCAGCATGCGTGCCTGCGTGCAAACCAGACATTGTTTACATGTCACAAAATGGTATTTCCAAATGGAATATTTCTATATTATATGTGAATGTAATGTGGGTATAATCTGTTAGGCCTATAGTAAGGTATGTGTCATAAGCCATTACCAATGCACATGGAAATTGGCCATGTAAAAAAATATACTCCATTTACGTTTCATAATCATTGTTTGTGGTTGCAGAGCATATAACAAGGTAAAGTAAGTGACCAAGTAACTTTGTATTTATTTATATTTTTCTAGCCTAAAATACAGAAGAGATTAAATATTGAAACTAACTTGACAGTATATAAAATTTTCAAGGAACATTCACTTCAAGTGGTTCATTTCACGCTGGAACGGATAAACATTTTTTTTTCTTCAAAACTTCGTGCTGACTGTACAAACCTTACCCTTGGTGCAATATACCGAAATTGTGCTCTTTCTCACACCATCACTGATATTTCAATGCACCTTGTTGGAACCAATCATGCTCAACTGATTTTATCAGAGCAGTAATGTGAGGCCTTGACATGTTAAAATGGTTATTCGAAAATCACTCTAAGGTGAAAGGAGCCAAAATCTTGACAAGCCGATGAACATGAACATCAACACATATAATAGAAAGACTCCAATATCCACAAAACAACACAAATAACTGCTATGCAAATAGTAACACACGCCAGTTTTCAACAATACTGGAAAAACTGCATCAGAATTCTTGCAAACAAGAAACATACATTATCAAAGCCCTCAGCCTTCAAACAGTCGAAGCTGGTATTTAGAATATATGGTAGACATACAAACAGCTGTTGTGTCACTCTATACCAATGAATAAATATGCAGTGCAGTACAAGGGAAATCATATCTTCCCTAACTTAAAGCTGCTACCCATGTGAGTTAATTTGCAATCTTAATTTCAAGTTCGTCATATGTTTGGCATACGAATTAAACTTTTCACTATAATCAACATACACCATCACCTGAAGAAAGCAGGATTCCTTGTCTTTTTTTTTTTTGCACTTTGCTTTCATTGTACGCCATCAGAAATATGTACAGAAAAAAAAGGAAAAAAACAACAACAACAACAGAACAAAGCAATAACAACAGGACTGAGTTCTTCGCTAGATAAATGCGACCAGTGGCCAAATACTACTACTATTACTACTACTACTACTACTACTACTACTACTACTACTACTACTAGTAATAATGATAAGTGGCAGTAACAAATTGACGGTTAGAGGATTTTTTTTGGGGGGGGGGAGAGGACAAATCTGGTTTATTATAAATGGGAGATAAAAGAAAAAGTTAATTTTTAAGAAGATTCTACATTTCTGCCAGGAAATTGCCAATCATTAAGAAATAGGGCAAAAGAAAACCTTGGTACAGAAAAGTGATTTTTTTTTTCAAAAATATAGATACTATTCTCTGTAATTTTATTTAGAATGGTCCATATGAGGATAAGGTTTAACGAGATGTTCTAGTGAGGCCATATGATGACAGTGGTGTGAAAATGTTACATGTTCAGTCTCAAAACTATGCTTTAAAATTGGCATGGGGAAGAGATTAAGAAACCCTTAATGTTAAGGTAAATGGAAAGGGTTGGTGGTTCTGAAGTTGCCAGATATAGGTGTAAACATATGGAAATGTAATATTGACATTAAGGATTATTACATAGTATATAATAAAAAGAAAACGCTTATTCGAGGAAGAAATAGTAACTATATGGTGTAAAGTCAATTTTGCAGAGCCAGAAAACAAGTCTAACATAAAAAACAGTATCTATGGAACAACTCATTAAAATTCATAGGAAGATCTGTGTTTTACAAGCAATGGTGTGAAAATGGGATTGACATTATTCAGATGTATTGAATAAAGATGTGATTTTTTTTAATCAATACATTTTGTGAAAAAATTCCTAAATGTTTAATCAAACTTTCTGAAATACCACAGTTTAATTCATGCGATACTAACAGAATGGAAAACAAAGCTTGTGAATGGAACCAGAATAAATCAAAATATATGTGAAAATTAGTTGATAAAAAAATGCATTGCATAGGAGGGTGACTAAATTTATTTATCATATGCTAATACAAACAAATGTTAAAGGCCAAAGTAATATGAAAACTAAATGGATGGAGGGCGCTTAATGTAGAAATTGATGATATATTTTCTCAAGTCCACTAAAGCATTTCCATACAAGCTTTGTTTTTTTGTGTTGAGCTCATACAAGCTTTTTTGTGTTCGAATATGGAACATCGTTGATGCAACACCTGACTGAAGACTTTTTATGTATCCGTAGCTGCTTTATAGCCTTGTTGTTCCTCTGTCTTTTATATTGTTTGTAAATTGTAGTTTTACAGTTCCAGTTCTACATGTGTTCATTTTGGTTTGTCCTTGTAAGCGACGCTAGAGAATCTATGCTCTATCTGATCGGTGGGCCCACTAACCCCATGGTCGGTTGAAGAATCTTGCATTGAAAGATGTGCGGCAGAAGTCTTGTGAAGTGGCAACAGTGTCCCAGATACATTAAATTTGTTTGACCATAGAATATTTTACTATATTGTTGGACGCTCGTCTTTTGGTGTCTGATAATAAATGTGACTGAGAATGAAACTGGATGAATAGCATATCCTGAAAATATCTGTGTAAAGTTAACCAACTGGTCAAAAAAAAAATTGCTAAGAAACACGTCAGAGTATATGCCTAAAGAGTAGAAGAGTGTCCCCTGTTGGAATCCAATCGTCCTTACATATAAAACGACATATCGCTTTTACGTGGGATGAATAACATTGTCTGTACGTACTATATATATAAATATATATATATATATATATATATATATATATATATATATATATATATATATATATATATATATATATATATATATATATATATATATATATATATATATATATATATGGACCAAATTCTGCACCACATCAGATAATTTGCAGGCACAGGTTCCTATTTTTGGTGGCGAATTATCAATAAAATTCAACATTTAAAAGGTAATAGTTGCAAGCACCGTCTCAACAACGATCATCATCCATACAAGACCACAAATTGGCACTAACAACAACATCAATCCATCAGGACCCCCCCCCCCCCGAACCCCGGCCTAAAATGACCATTAACAAGAATCCAAACAGCATGATTATACAATTCGATGCGGTTTAGACGTGTGGCTAAAGGTATGATGTTGTTTTAGAGGAGATAAACTGAGGGTATTTCAAAAGGACAAGTATTTTGAATATGCATAAATAGTGGTTAGAAGTCAAAACAGTTTAAAAATTCATTCAAAGGGAGCAATTTAAAATGTAAACATTTTAGCATATATTAATACGAGGGTCAATATCTAATAGGTGAACGTCGCACTATTCTGTGTCCCTAATAAATTTCTGAACCTCACGATTTAAGTTTAGAAATGCCCTAAAGTGAGAATAAATTGACATGCCTACAAGGTTTCTTCAATCGTAACGTGATGTACAAAATTGAAAGATATATAGATGGATGGATGGATCGATCGATAGGTAGACGGACGGATGGGTGGATGTATTGATAGATAGATAGACATATAGATAGATAGATAGATAGATAGATAGATAGATAGATAGATAGATAGATAGATAGATAGATAGATAGATAGATAGATAGATATATAGATAGATAGATAGATAGATAGATAGATAGATAGATAGATAGATAGATAGATAGATAGATAGATAGATAGATAGATAGATAGATAGATTTAAATGTTTTGAATTACCTTCTATTTAAGAGTAATAGCTCCATAAAACAGGGTTTAGAAAACAAAGAGGTGTCGGCAAGTCTTTCCTGTTTTTCGAGTCTACCCTAATAGACCAGTGTCATAACGAAAGTTTAACTTAAAATACATTAAGCTTGTGTCTTCAGATTTGCTTTTCTATTGATGTAAATTGTAAGCTTTGCATCTTGAGTGCATTTTTCAGGTCAGATGGTAATTATCTCTGCATGTACAATACAACGCTTGTTGCTATGATTAAATTACATGAGAAAATGACATATCCTTTTTCCGTTTAAAAGGGGGGTGTAATAAAGTGGTCTAATGATGTGCAAGGCAATCGACCAGTGTACGTATGTTTAAATAAATGTAGGCGAGGCCACCTCAACAAGATAATAGGAGAACAGAAAAATTAAAAAAAGAGAAAGAGAGAGAGAGAGAGAGAGAGAGAGAGAGAGAGAGAGAGAGAGAGAGAGAGAGAGAGAGAGAGAGAGAGAGAGAGAGAGAGAGAGAGAGAAAGAGAGAGAGAGCACAAAATAAAAGGTGTGGGACTTGCGGATAAGCTGTATTGTAGGATTCGCACTTTAAATTAAGAAAGCAACACTGATATGGCTGTGATATATGTACATTTTAGGTTTACTGAAGTGACATTAAAATGTTACTTCAAGGAATTTCGGAACCAACAACAATACATTTCAGTAAAATGTTTGTGTTATCGGATTTTAACATGCAGCTTCATAGAACGCTATATAATCAAGAGCTTGCATTAAATAACTTGCATAAGATGATATGAACTGTAAAATGCTACTTCATAAAAGAAAATAAAATAGACCAGCAAAATCCTTTTTAAAGTTTAATCCATGGACTGTGATTCAGGGTCTAACTTACTTTGAGAGCAAGAGGAAACTCTAGACGTATAAAATGCTTATTATTTTTTAGCACAATTTGAATTTCTGCAGCCTTCCGATGCAACTGGCTCAGATTGTATTTGGCAAAGTGAATATTATACTTTTAGGGACCAAATAAGCATCAGGTGAGAGTACCTAATTCACTTGTGCTGCTACATATACTTTAATGTCTGCAGTCATATCACAAGTTGTTTTTCTTGTCTACACTGTGTCTCACTTATACACAGAAGTCATAATTTGAACAGGTACAGCATCTTTTTCATAGTTGTTTTTATACACATTGCACCTGAAGAAGATATAACATGTACTGTTTTGTGTAATATTTAAAAATTATGGTCTTGTCAACATTTTTGATTGCACTTTAAATGGCTCAGATCACCTTGCCTGTACAATTTTGTTTTACTTTGCATTAACACAAGGGCTATTCACCAGATAAATTTCATCTCATCATGAGCATCGAAAATGACCTTTGCTATATTTTATCGATTTCTCTACTGGTGATGGTCTAGTCAAACATGTTCACTGTACTCGGAAGACACCTTACTTCTTAATTGAAAAGTACACAGCCTGGTATTTTCAATTGAGGACAGTCACATAGGCCATTGCCGTTGAAAACTGTCATGTGTTTTTGTATTGAAACATTCTGAATGAAATATTGTAGCTACACCACTAATATCACTTAAGATGTCTTAGCGAGGCTATCAACCTAATCTAAGGTACACAGGCATTTCCACTATGATGAAGCCCCCACCCCCCCCCCCCAAAAAAAAAACACAGTTCATGTTTTAAGATACTAAAATAAAAGTACCTTTATAGAAATGTTATAAGTGTGTGTGTGTGTGTGTGTGTGTGTGTGTGTGTGTGTGTGTGTAGGAATTTCGCCTCCAGTGCCTCATAATGAGATGGACTATGGGTTCTGTCATTTGGAAAAATACAGAGAAAATACAAGAAAAGAATTAACCTCAATTATCATAACTTTAGAAGGGGAGCTTCCAAACCAGAAATGCTTCAGTTAAGTAGCTGAACCACAAAAACCCGTCTCCTTGCTATCATTGTGGAGACCATATAAAAATTAACTAGAAAAGGCTAGTACAGCAAGTTGTGCGCAAATATGTTCCAGCCAGTCACGAATTAAATTACTTGGTTAGAACGTAAGATCATGAAGCCATTTTTGCTGAAAAGTTTGCATCAACTAATCAATTTTGACTTCAGTCTGCATACCTTGTCAGGTCGTCCATGAATTCAATATATCAGTTCCTCCATATGTATTTCTCCATCCATTCAAAGGGTGCCTACCAGATTAGGTCACCATTGGCAAAACCTCAAGCTTTCTTTTGTATGCTGTTAGCCCTGAGTCACACGTACATCGTGTCGCACACCGATTCGTCAGCGTTGGGCCTCTCGGGATTAATGTAACGTGACAGATTACAGCTGTCTGCAATAGCCAAAGATTTGGAGCAGTCATGTGCTAAGCTTCAAATGATCTATTGCTGCGGCAACATTGATACTCAAAAAACACTGGAAGTCACCAAGACCATACCACCTGGATACAATGTATGTAACAAACACGTATGTGCGTGTGTATGTGTGGTAACAAGAAGCCAGATGTTCAATTTATATAATATTTAATGGTGTGTACAATCGTTTGTTGTCGGTTCTCAACAGCAAAGCAAACGACCAATTACACATATACGTCATGATAACATGACATTTTACAACCTATGATGGCTCAGGGAAGACACATTTCGAACTGGTACAACAACCCCCACTCCCCCAATTATTTTTTAAGGATAAATAACAACTATTCAAAAGCAAACTAATCGCATAAATATTTTGTCTTCGTTCGTATGTTATCTCCTGTGAGGACACTGCTAGGCAAACCAATGTTGTTGGTAGCAATGCAAAAAGGCCATCAAACCGAATTATTTCTCAAACCACGTTAGATGATTTTAGTAATAGCCCACATTGCTGTAGAACTAGGGGCAAATATTTACCATCCCCCCCTTTTTTTTTTTTACATCGAGGCCTTATTAGCTTTTCCATGCACATTCTGATCATCGTCACCTCACATACTATATATTTTGCAGCAGTATATAATGAATATTTTTATATTCCTGATAGGGTTTGACTGGAGTCGAAATCTCGATGCGATGGCACAAAATTATATGAACTTCAGGTGTAAAAGCGAACAACAATTATTATTTACTATATAATCACATCGTCAGTCCTAAGGATCGGCAGATGGTCATTTCCGATCACATTCGATTCTCTGTGTGTTTACATATAAATGCAATAGCTGATATACAATACAACATAACACATGAAAATATTCGGGGTAATATAATTAACCTAATGCTAAGTGAGTCAGCAAACACATTGCCTGCAAACCAGGCACTTATAACCAACATTGTTTGCATGTTAATGCAATGTAGATATAACTTTTTCAACCTGTATTTAGCTATTTATGGTGAGCCAATACCACTGCACATTGGAAATGGCCATGTAGTAGAACATACTACAGGTACGTTTTATAGTCAGAAGGATTCAATAAAACCTGTTTTCAAGGTCGCATAGCATATAACCAGGTAAAAGTAAGTGACCAAGTACCTTTAATTTCATTTCCAAGCCTAAACTACGGAAGAGAAGAAATATTAAAATTAACCTGACTCTGTATAACATTCCCAAGCTACATTTAGTTCAAGTGGTCTATCTCATGGCTGAAGGCATAAATAGTTTTTTTTCTTTTTTTTTTTTTTTTCTTTATTTCTATTTCCTTTTTTTTTCTTTTTTTTTTTTTTTCTTTTGTTTTTGGTTTTTTGGTTTTGTCAGAAACTTTTTTTGACTGTGGAAACCTTACACAAGATGCAACGTACTGAAATCGTCCTCCTTCTGACACAGTTACTGATTTTTCAATTTACCATGATGGTCCCTATTATGCTCAGTTGCTCTTGTCAGAGCGGTAGTGCGATACCATGACGTGCTATTTTCCTAATTCGTGTATCACTCCAAGGTAAAGACTCCCTGAAATCTTACCATGCCCATGCACGCCAACACCACTAGGTATAACAGCAAGACTCTAATATCCACCAAACAACAAAAACATAAATGCTATGAAAAATTGAAGCACTTAACAGTTTTTACCAATATCGGAGCAACTGCACCAAAATTCATGCAAACAAGAATTAAACAAAACCATCATCATCAAATCAACGAAGCCGGAATCTAAAAACTATGGTAGACATGCACACGACTTAAGTGCCATTGAGTATCAGTGAATGCATATGAAGTGCAATATAGAGGAAAATATCTCTCTTCCAACTAAAGACTACTCCTCCTATGGGATTAACCTACCATCTTATGTTCAAGTTCGTTATTTGTTTGGCATACGACTTACACTTTCCACCATTATCACTATAAATATAAATTTATTGTCATTTTCTGTAGTTCCCTTTAAGACAACGTCGTCAGAAATCGAATATATAGTGCAAAAGCAGTAGGAGCTTATAATATGGTCCTCCATCCGTCAGCAACTTTGCGTTTTGAACTTCTCCTAAGAGACTGTTGGTCTGATCCTTAACAGACTTGGAAGGAGTTATATTTGATGTGCCTTGTCAGTGTCTTATTTCATGGCTTGTAGTTAGTTTGTCGTCTGCCTCTTGTCTCCACTGATTACAGATCGATATGGTGTAAAAGTCGCTACTAGTACCTTTCAGTTGGCGGTCTGTCCATCGTTTAGGCTGCACCTTCAGCTTTATCACGTGTGACTACTACTTTTCCTGAGCGGAATACATAGTCAGAAACTTAACTATGTGCATGCCATTTATTACTATTCAACCCACCACTACAGAGTTCCCCTGTAGATATGAATATAATAGCGTTCACCACTGACACAGTTTACCTGCTCTGGAATTATCATACACTTACAGATGTCATTTGTTCGTACTTTTATGTTTTGCTATAAGATGGATCTGTACAAGTCTGCTAAGCATTTCCTTACATGACTGTTTTTCGTCCTGAGCCCATACGAGCTTTTTTGTGTTCCAATATGAAACATCGTTGGTGCAACACCTGACTGAAGACTCTTTATTCACCTGTAACTGCTCTAGAGCCTGGCTGTACCTCTGTCTTCTTACATTGTATGTAAATTCTAGTTTTACCGTTTAAGTTCTACATGTGTGTGTTCATTTTTTGGGGTTCTATAGCTAGACTCACCCTTTGGCCTTGGCAATGACGCCAGTCAACGCCTCTTGTTTCTCTGCCGGGCCAACTAACTCCATGCTCTGTTTTCGGATCTGGCATGTAGGATATGCCGCACAAGTCCTTTGAAGTGGCAACAATTTTCCAGATACATTACAATGTGTTTGATCCTAGAGTATTATACTGCATGGTTTGATGCTCGTCTTTTGGTGTCTGATATAAGATGTGACTGCGTAAGGAACCGGGTAATTAAATATGCCAATATACAAGAATAAAATATAGTACTCGCACGTCCATCCCACATTCTTTGTGATGCATGACCTTTAACAGCTACAAGGAAAGAAAATGCAGTAAAACAGTTCAACTTTTGTGGTCTGTAACAGTCTTTTCAACTACATTGATTAAAAACCTGTAACCTTCCAAATCAGTCAGAGTCGCAGAATTGCAGCATTAAGACAAATCACTGTTTTGACTCGTCATTTGCTTCCATTTCGTGGGCCAAGTCCACACTGACGTACATCAGAAGTTCTCTGAAGTTGAAAAAAATGTCTAGGAAATATTACAAGCTATGTTACGCTTATCTTATGTTAACTGACAGTAAATGAACCAACATGATTAGGGTGGTTAAATAGAATATGTTGAAATACATGCATAAAATTAGAGTATAACTTTCACTTGTACCAGGCATACTTTATAAATATGACCTAGATACGTCCATGAAAATGTAGATAACGTCAGGATCCCCACTAGATATCTATCCTAGTATCCATTCTGAAAAGATTGGATATTGCTTTTTCGTACATAATGTAAAGTGTCTCATCGTTTTTTAGCTTCTTTTCAAGGAAATGAGTCGCTTCTCATCAGCCTACATATTTACGGGAAGCTTTGGATCTTTAGCTTTGCAGGGAATTGGCAACTCGTAATGGCAGTTTACTTTTTTTGCTGTCTTATCTCAAGTGCTGATCACCCTTTGGTCATTAACGGGCCACCATTTACTGTCACTGTATGCATCTTCAATATTTTCGATCTCCGAAAACTTCTTCAGCTTCGAATCTAGGCTTTTTAACCTGTGCACAATTTACCGACGTTGGTGATGTATTTTCACAACGAGTTAAAGGACCATTTGATGCCTAGCCTAGACCGTTTTGAACGCATAGGGATCACCCGGTTTGCCTTTCTGACTTCTTCGGGCACCATTACCTGTGGTCTGTCCTGTCCTTTCAATAACTGCCCTGAACTATGAGTACATCTGGTAACTCTGGATCAATTAAATGCGGACATCGAGCCAAATCTTCCCGTTTAGCTGTCATCATCTCAGCAGACTCTAGGACACTAAGTGTGCAAAATGCCGTCAACTTTATTTTCTTGATTTTTGAAAAACTAATAATCTTAATAAGCAATAGGTGCTGGTACATATGTAGTAACTTGCTTTATAATTCGGAGCCCTTGGAAAAGACGGGTAAAAGTGTTTTGAAAGCATTTGAAATTCAATTTATTTATCAAGTATGCCAGGATTGGGCAGAGTGAGGCAATGCTGTATTGGGCACCATGGAACAAGTTTGTGTCATGATAGTATTCAGTGACACAGAATAATTTAATAACACTGTAAGACATGTCGGTGTAAACAAGCTTGTAGATGTGTTTCAATAGAAAACCTATAATCAAAGTTTATATCATACCATTGAATGTTGCCAGTACATCAATTTTAATGCAAAAGAAAAGGCTTAGGTGGTGTGTGTCTGCAAACGTTTTTCATACTACCCGGCCAATTATTTCACATTACACAGGGGTGGGCAGAAGGAGACCATCGACCATCGCTAATTTTTAGATAATGAACCTTTTTGAGATCGGATTTAACAATTTTCAGTGTGAAGCACACAATTTGAGGGGTTGTCAATTCAAGTGACATCACTATGGATAGCAGTGCAGAGAGACATAGCTTGCTAGAACCCAATCATTTTTTTTTTTTACATCTGACTGTGCCCCAATTTTTCAGTGCCAACTGCGATTGAAGTCGCACTACAGAAAACGAACTGCTTTGAATTGAATGCTGGATTCATATTTGGTTTAAACAGACCTTTAATTCAAGTGCCACATACCTATGTTAAGGTAAAAAATGTCCTGGTCAACAGCTTTCCTGGTCGTCCTTTGAGTACAATACAATCGGCAAAGGGCGCCTAAGACAACTGTTGACTGAGACAAATATTTGACCTAGAAAGCCTTAATGAAGTTCATGACTGACTAATAGGCCTTAGTATGTTGGTGATACGGAATATTTGGTAGGCCCATGTGTTCGATTTGAAATCTGTGTGCGACATCAATAGTAGCAACGTTCGTAATATAATGCAAGAAATGATGGTAAAATAAAAACAATAAGAAAAATTTCTCAGTCACGAAACATCGAGTTAAGTACACATGTGTGTTTTCTGTAGTGCTATGTTGAAGTTGTGAAATCAGACCTAACTAACTGGGACTAACATTCAAATTTAAGGTGACATCGTTATAGCCAGTCAAATCTATTGCGATACTAATAATTACTCGTAGAAAGGGTAACAAACCAGAATGCTGTGAAACTTGTCTGCCACTCAGACGGCTTTCAAATAAATACTTTAAAAGTTTAATAAACAGGTAAGAAAAAATCAGAGAAAGCCTTTTTTCGATAGGAACCTGGTCCACCATAAAAGTCTTTTGTGACAAATGATTAGCCAAGCTATGGTGAATATTTTTGGTGATAACATGGTAACATCGTCCCCTTGTGTGCCACTCAGACGGCCTTGAATTAAGTTCTTAAAAAGTTTGATTAAAAGTTTAAAAATAATAAATGGATGCTAGTTTTCAATAGCAAACTGGTCCATTACAAGTTGCATCTCAGATAAAAATTTGGTACAACTATGGTGAATATTTTTGGAAATATCAAGGTAACATTGACAAGACGGATAAACCGATGGACTGACGATGTAGGGGATGATAATACCATCCAGCACTTTATGTGCCGAATGTAAAAACATATCAACTCTATTAGCCTATCCTCAGCCAGACTGGATTAAACACCCAGGTAACCACTAGATAAATTTCAAATCTGGGCAGTGTCTAACAGAATGAACTTTTGTCGTCAGAATTTATTTGTTTAGAAAATGCAATTTAATACATTTGGTCGTAAGGTTTCCCCCCACCCTCAACCCAGTACATTGATCCACCTAATAATAATGCAAGATGCATCTCAGCTTATCGTACTAGCTGGTCATTGCCATGTACAGCACATGTAGAACAGTTCGCATATCTCTTGTGTACTACAATTTGATCTTGGTGAACTTCTTGCCTGTGGCTCAACTGGCATAAATGATAGATTTTGCATGAAGAACCAAAAGTAGATCCAACATATTGATGACTCTGGAATTATGATGAACTGCTTTCATCTTCATCGTCCAACTGAACAAGCCAACTTTTATGGCAGACTGCCACTGTATATGGCAATCACCAGACTCGGCCAGCTTCCACTGTGTAGGACAGTCACCAGCTGACATATTGTTCAATAACTACAAACTTAAGTGTTCTCTTAAGACATAGAGGCCTAACCAGGTAAAATTGACAATTCCCCATGTGCACAAGAAATCCTGTTCAGTGGCAGCCAATTTTCATGAAAATGATTTCATAGACATACTCAGATGTCTCTATAAACCTGCCAAGATAGAAAACTACTTTCCCTTGGGAACAAGAACAATGCATATGGCAGACAGCACGTCAAAATGTGCAACTCTACCCTGGGTTTGGGTTGAAACCCCCGGGGAAGGAAGTCACTACTATTAATAGGGGGCTGAGACCATCATGAACGTTAGGAAATAGTGACCTACCAGCAAACTTTTATAACTGAGTTGCAATAAGATTTTTTTTAAATGTGAGCCATGGTACATAGTCTGACAAACAGTTCTTGGACGTCAACTTCTTTTTTTTTTTTTTTTTTTTTTTTTTTTACGGGGGAGGGGGTCAATTTATTGATTCAAAGGTCACAACTACTGCTCATCCCATCCCTTCAACAAATAGCCAGTCTCGCCTCGTCCATTTATCTTGGCTTGCTCTGATGAATTGCTCTGCGTCAACGCAAAGCTGCACTAGCGTTGCATATTAAACATAACGCTAAAAACACACTGAGGTTACATATAAACCATCAAAACTGCAACCGAGGAAAACACTGTAAGAGCAAAGGTAAAAGATTTTGGTAAAGTTGGAAAAGGACGTGAAGATTTAAAAAGTTCACATATTCACGTCATATAAAGAACTGAGAAATATCTAGTACAGCAAACCTTGGATTCTGTTCATACATACTACCATACAGACACAAATCCATACATGTGCAAAGGTACAGTTTATGTAACGTTTCCCTCGCAAGAGAGCCAAATCTTAAACCAGTAACCTGCGAAAGATCTTCAACCTTTATTACAATGAACTCATTTTGTCTGAACCAACGCTTCAGCAAATACATACTAGTCCAGTACATTAGCATCTTGTACAGATATAACAAGCACTCTTTTCAGTTTATTTCATGTCCGTGTTAGCTCATGTTCTCTTTCATATGAGGTTTTTTTTTTCCTTTTTTCTTTTTTTTTCTTGCATTTTGCGTACTTATCGGTAAATGCAGCCTTCCAATTGTTTTTTTTTTTGTATGTCAATGGGCATTCAAATGCTAATTCGCATTTTGACCTTCGTCTCCGAAACTGTCTGCAAGATTCACTTCAAAGTTGGCAGCAATGTACCTTGGAAAGGTTTCTACCAAGCTGGTTCAAATGGTCATGCTCCAGTGATTTTTGTATTTTCAGCTCAGGTAATCTTTGATCTATGACTTGGATATTATACAGGATTAATGTCTTTTATAATGGCAAGGATATGTGTGAAGATAGCTAACCTTGACCTAATAATAATAGTTTTATTGAACAAGCAACCGTGAGTAGCAAAATGTTGTATGTTGTTTATAAAAAAGAAGCGTCGTCTGCTTTGTCTCTGTAACCCAACACCAACCGGTTTTACCCACCACCCAACATCACATAGATTAATCATATCATTTCCAGTTCCTACAAGGACAAACATTTTTTTCTTACAAAAGTGGTGTTTAGGTGGTTCACTTTTGAATGGTGTCTTTTTTCCATTGCTATCAACACTGGATATCTATTTCCGTAGCAATGTTGTCGCAGCAACCAAATATTTGAAGCTTAGCATAGGACTGCTCCAAATGTTTGGCTATTGCAGACTACTGCTATCTGTGACATAACTTCTAACCGAGCAGATATAAAGCTAACGTATAGCAGTGCAACTCGGTATGTGTCAATTTCATAGAAATCACCATGTTAAACTAAGCACACACACACATGCACTTATATATATATATATATATATATATATATATATATATATATATATATATATATATATATATATATATATATATATATATATATATATACATATATATATGTATGTTTGTATGTATGCATATATATATATATATATATATATATATATATATATATATATATATATATATATATTGCTTTTATACTATAGCACATCACATAATGCAAGCCTTAAGGCAATAATTTCTAACACAGATTTACACAGTAGTATATGATCGGAGGGTGTGGATGCACCACATGGCTGATTGCTCCTAGCAAATTGACTCTAAGTTTTGAAACATTAGTTGGATGATGAATCATACGTGGTAGAGCAGCTTCATGAATCCATCGTACGTTGGTACTCGTTCATCTTTGTGGGAATTGGCGAAGTAAATGGCATGTTTTCATACCCTCCTGTTAAATCTGCAGTTTAGCTAACAGGTGAGTAGAAAGTTGATTATGTCAATGTACCTATTTAAGTGTCCTCCAAAGGTCAGTACCACTCTTTTCTGCGTACCATACACAAGTTTTTTACCATATTTTCATATAACTTACACAAGAAGTTTAATACCAAGTCGGTACTGCAAATGCGCACATTTTGCCGGCGACTTGCTGCCTAAATAACCATAATGCATATATCCTACATTACGATTCCAGTGTGGTTTACGGAAATCCTTCTTCCGGTGTGAAGCATCTTTCCTTACAAATATGTGGTTGAAGACAAAGATATCGGATGTTCACACATTTATGAAATGCGTAGTTTTACATTTTGACAGCGTTACCTTTGGATATACTTTTTCCCAATTTTTTCCCGCAATCGGTAACATGAGAAAAGAGAAAATCATTGAAAAAACATATATCGGGATCATAAATTATACCCTTTTTAGACCTTGTCATCATACTGGTACATAAATGTTCCATAGCATGTAAATACTGACGGCCTCTTAGCTGTGCAAATCTGCTGAAAACTGGTTATGCAAGTCATCTAAGTCCAGTTGGTATGTGGCACTGTATTAAGTATTAACCTATGGAAACCTTATATATCTTAAAAATCACGCATGGGTACTTCAGCTGAAGTTCATTTAACCTTTGACAAAGGGGGGGGGGGGGGGGGTTAAAACGTTAAAGTCTTACACACAAGACACGAAAAGTTAAACTGCTATTATGTTTTAAATCTTAAAACATCAGACATTCATACCTGAACTGAAGTTTATTTAGACTTGCAAATAAGAGAGGAAAAGTTTAAAATTCCCATTATTAGCGTTAAATACTAAATGAGCATATAACATTCACTATGATTTTGTTGTTCTTGGGTTCTCTGCTAAAGTCCGTTGTGCTCATTTGATCACTAAATATTCAAAACATCCAAGGTAAATTCTACAAATTGTTAGATGGAAAAACAGATTTTCAACAACAGGGCAGCATCAAAATATTTTGCTAAATTCACATTATTCCAAGCAACCCATGACAGATATTCATAATGTTCACAATCTATTATTGTATATTTATTGGTTTAAGCTGGGCGTCAGCCTTAGTAGGTTTAATGCTGCCAGTCACGATATGTGGGTGAGTGCCCTCACACCAGACTTTGTCTTTTGATTTAATTGTATTTTCAAATTATGGCTCACTATAATCCTTCCAATTGTTACATGTTTCACTTTTCTTTTAGGCAAGCTGTACAACAAAATGAATTCTTCAATCGCATGGACAATGCTAAATCTGACCTCAACCATCATGTTCGCTCCAAATATTACCATTACACTCCAACACCACCCAAACCTAGACTGGGAACCACCACTGTATTGGCTGCATCGTCTGTCGAGCCAAATAAACTTGTATTCAAAGCCTACCATTATTATACCTGGATTTTTTTTTAATATGCTTTTTGTTATCATCATAGTGTCCTCTCCTATGCGCAAGACTACACTGGGTCACTATCTCACTATTATGGCCTATGCAGACAACATGTATTTGTTGGCAGAATTCACTCAATGGCTTGCTATGTTTAGACCTCTTCCCCTGAGATTATATACTTCTTCTCATTTATGTGCGATCGTAGCTGCCACGAGATACTTTGGCCAATTATTATCATGCTACTTGACCATCTGTGTAACAATGGAACGCTTCCTAACCGTGACATTCCCTCTGAAAATTGCCCAAATATCTGCACCATTTAAAGCAAAAATTGCAATTTTGGCAACAGGTCTACTCTCTTTCTCACTAACATTGTTCCCATATTGGTTTGCTGAAAAAAAACAAAAACAAAAAACAAAAAACAAACAAACACAAACACACACAAAAAAAACAACAACAACAAAAACAAAACAAAACAAAAATATTCGAAGTCAATTGCTCAATCAATAAACGGGAAGACTTTAAAATTGGGAACTTGGGGGTTCTTTGGATAGAAGATTTGTTCATACCAGATATCATTGTGGGAGTTTTCACGTGTTTGCTTGTTACAAAGCTGCAGCGCTTGAAACAGAATGAAAAGGCCAGCTTGATGGCCAGTCACAGGCAAAAAAGACTTCTATGCATGCCAACGAAGAAGCCCTTACACAATTGTTCATTTTGGTGGCCACCATATTTGTCGAATTCGGATTGATGTATATCCATTTTTCTTTCCCGCTACTCACCAAAAACTTCAGACTTCTTCTCTCAATTACATTTAGTGATCGTGCCTGTTTGCACATATATATCGGAGGTGCTTTACCTGACCAACAATGCGATCAACTTTTTTCTTTACTGCGTAGCTGGCAGTTTTTTTCGGAGTTTACATGCTTAAGCTTTTCCGGTGTGCACCAGTGCCTGGCCATGCACGGGTCACTCAACAAACAGAAATAAAAGAAATTTCCCTAAAAGCCACCCATAATGGTGCTGCAAACAGCAAAAGAACAGGTCGGAACGGGACCTATTTAGTCATTTCATCAAAAGTTGCAATGTGTTGAAATGTAATCCTAATCATTTTGTGAAAATGTGAGCAAGCAGATAGATGATACATAGATGTTTCAGTATATGTCAGAAAGATAACGTTGTGTCAAATGAAAGCTTTATGTCCATATTTATCCTTTCTGCCCTTGTCCATCCCTTACCTGGTGAAAGAGGATTATTCTAAGCAAATAGGCAAACACATCTAGATAGCTCTAATCTTAGGTTATTGCGTAAAGAAAGTCTCTTGCACGGCAATACAATAAGGACGAATTCTAAAAGCTCTCTTCTTATGGGACAAAAATGGGGATCAGCTGTTGGCTTACTGACGATTGAACAAGTCAGTGTATTACCACAACCTATATGTTGTCTACCAAAGCCTCTATTAAGCATATCAATTAGATAACATTCCCATCACCTTTTATCATTCACGCGTGACCCAGAATATAAAACTATGAAAGAGATGAATATACCTCCAATATGAAGCTTCAGAAAATCCAGCTACTTTTTTGTACCATTGCCACCTTACCGCAATGGAACAAAGTGAATCAGCAACGTGAAACACATAAAAATTTTCATGGTTGAGGGTTGACGTTTAGACTTCAAAAAAACAACAACAGTGGATCACAATTCACATTGGCAGGCATGACACATGGATGTAAATCGTACAACTATCAAAATGTTTCAATCATAAAGTTAATGCCATAAGTAAAGAAATAAGTAAGTTTAACATTATATGTAGATACATGTCAACCAATAGATCACTGACTGCTTTAAATATCGCTAATATTTGCTCAAATGCTCATGTGTGATATTTTAAAATTAGAACACTTAAGTTACTCATATGTTCAAGTATTTTACAATCTTTGATAAAACTGGAAAATAAATTATTTTCATGATTGAATTCTTTAAAAATGTAACGGAATTTATCATCTGGTCGTTTATTTTTACATAAAAAATTACCCTGTCGAGTAATATTTATATATTTTCCCGCTTTTTTCTACATGTAATTTTTAATTGTCTGTGTAAAATTTACACTCAGATCGCACTTGGAAGGATATCTAAAAAGAGGTGGTTGTGGCTGTATAGCCTATATGGCTACATAAACTTGTATACCTAACTTTAAATTATTATACCGGAATTGTTTTCCAATGTGCGTACTGTTGTTGTTATAATGTCCTCTCTAATACGCAAGACTACAACGAGTCACTTGTCCACTGCCACTTGTCTAGCAATATATATATATATATATATATATATATATATATATATATATATATATATATATATATATATATATATATATATATATATATATATATATATATATATATATATATATATATATATATATATATATATATATATGTATGTATGTATGTATGTATGTATATATGTATATATATATATATATATATATATATATATATATATATATATATATATATATATATATATTCAGTTTAAGGAAAAAAACAATGTACAATTTGTACAGAAAAGGTTTTTCTCGAAATTTTTAGAACAAAGGTCGAAGTTTCGAACACAAAATTGAGCTTTCGAAATCTTAAAATTGCAATGATCAAATTTTAAGTAAATAGGCAAAACTTTGAGCTTACAGACCCAACGTTTTCAAAACAAATTCAAGCAAAAAGTGAAAAAATTGCAACCTTTAAAAGTCTAAACTTTGGAAAAACGTCAAAATTTTGTGTCTAAAAAGTCGAAATGTCGACACCATTGGACATTTAATAGTCAATAATTCTTAACAAAACGTTGCAATTTTTAGAAACAAAAACTTTGCATTCAGAGTTTTATTTGATTGTTTTGTGGTTCCTATAGGGTTTCAAATCTGAGCCGTTCCCACACCTTTGGTTAATTACTGTCAATGATTAAATGTATAGTAGTCTTTATTGGGACCTTTCTAACATTTCCCAAAGCTAGTTTTAAAACATTTTGTAAATGTCACGGCGAGTCCCAGACTTATTTATTGCCATTCTCATACACGTCACACACATGGACATAAATTTACATTCTTCTTCATAAAACTACTTTTTTTTTTGGTAATTTCCCACAAGAAAGGTGTTTTCTCTGTGTAAATGTTGGCCATTAAATCACAAACATTATAACTACCATGCAACAGGGACGATACGGTTTATCATGTGTACTTAAACAACCAGAAGACAAGATCAAATACATGTTTAAATCTAAATAATTAAATCATGGGCACCAGTTTTTAAACATTACATATATAAGCATTTCACATTTCTCTGTGTATACTGTTCGACTTACTAATGTTTTCATTTATAACTTAATGGTTATGACTGAATCATTTTATGAAATGTGTGACTTGCATTCATGTGAATTGCCTGTCAATGTTTTGCGATGATGTTTGTACTATTGAGATGCAATACATCAGTTGAGGTAAGAGAGTTACGGTCATCCCCCAACCATATTGGATGCTATGTTTCATGATTGAAAGTGTTGTTGACCTGGAATAATTTATTGCGGTAACGCGGCGATGGCAGACTGGACAAAGAGGTGAATTTGTCAAGATTGAAATTGAAGATTGCGAAATATCCTTCAAAATGCTATTTTTCTGGCAGGTTAAAAAAAAAAAAGGGCGACGATATTCAATTTAAGGGGCAGGAGTTTTAGATTTCATTCATCAACGCAAAGGAGGTATATATGCAGTGTACAGATGCTGGGTTATAACAGACCAGGTCACACCACATCTGATTTTCATAAAAAAACTGGCCAAAATTTACAGGGTGTTACAAATGTCCCTGTATCCATGCACTTGCGAACCATGCACATGAACTTTTTGTATGCCTACATGGCAGTATTCAACATTCTTCCCGTATCTGGAAGGCTGTAAATTCCAATAGTAAGCTAGATAAATGAAGAGAGAGAGAAAAAAATATTAATATGTTCATATGCCTATACGTGAACACCAGCATAATTGTCCATGATTTTAACGTTGGATAGATTAATAAGCCATGTCCTGCGTTGGTGTACTACCTGTCAGTAATACTCAAATCCTGAAGACGTCATCAATAACTGCAAAATATAAGTAGCCATGTGATGTCAATACTATTTGAAAGACATTTCATGGGTGGCATTCGTTACTTTCAGCTGTATTTTATGGCTATAATCAAACGGGAGTGCAATAATTAGATGTTTAGACTAACTAAAACAGATCTAGTTTTATATGGTAAAAGCAATAGGCATCCATATATCTAAGTTGCTGCAAGTTTGATAATGCTAAATTAAGATTATTTGAATATGGTGATAAGAGGTCAGTATCACTGGTTAAAATATTTTGCTTCTGTTCATATTCACCGAGTTTACACTACATTGAACGGCAACATTAACTGACGTACATTTGGTGTTGTGTATGCAGCGCATGTACATTTACTTCCACATTCAGGCTGCAAAGTTAAGGGAAAAGCGTGTGGTACACCCTTAATTTGTAGATATATTTTATTGCTTCACTTAGTTTTGTGACTGGTCTTGAAACTTGTTCATTGCGTATGACTATTCCACTGGCACCCTGTTGTAACATCCATTTCCATTATGGGTTTCGTTTGAGCCACTTGTTTGATGACAGTTAATCTCCGGATCACGCTATGTTTATACTGCTCGAGAGATAGTGCCTTTGTTGGTTCGCGCAGATTTACGCTAAAGATCAACCCATCCTTACTACGAACCAAATTAGTGACTACACCCATGTTCAATTGCATATGTGGGACCTTGCGCCCTCCGCCCCGCCCCCCCCCCCCTCATTAAAATAACCAAACCAAACTGGACACAACACCAGGGGCTTAAACCTGGTGTAGTGATAAAGTGACACTATGCAGGTTATCCCTACTGCAGATTGGCAAGATCTAACTAGGTGTTCCAAAGGAATCTGCTCATGCCCTGAAAAGTCTATACGAAAAACATCAGTCCCCCCTTCTCAGAACTTGGGTTGAAACCCAGCTCGTCTGCCAAGCAAGAAATGTCTTGGTGCCAGTAGATTGGCATGGTCTATTTGCCCCCCCCCCCCCCAAAAAAGAAAGAAAATAAAGAAAAGAAAGAAAAAAAAGCATAAGTTAGTACACGTTTCCATTTTCTTCAAAGTGGTCTGTAGCTCTGCTTTACTAAGACTAACGGTACTCAAGTACCTCTTGCATGCTGATTTAACAGATCAAACAAGACGCTCGCATCACCATGGGGACCCATGAATTTCCACTCGAGACAAATGTGGCCATGACATTGTAACATGGGAATTGTTATCTAGCTAATATCCCATGCTCCTTTGCATTTAAAATAAACTTATTGATACAAGTACTAATTATAAGGTTGTCCTTATAACAAGAATGATTGAGAGGCAATGCTAGCATTGCATGCATGATTTAAAAAGTTGATTCAACCTCGCGAGAAAGGCATTCAGCATCGTGTGGTGGACTCAATGCATTTTGTAGCACACCAGTCGCCAGATGCAAGAAAAAAAAAACACTAAAACACATTCTCAAAAAGGGATGCGCGCATGTTTGAGCATGCGGTAGCAAGCATATCTTCCTGATGGCATGCCAGAGGCGTGGCACAGTGCTCAAGCATGTGTAATATTGTATGAGTTTGGGTAGTCCATGATGCCAGGGCTGTAATGTACCGCATGTTGGCCATTTAGTTTCCAAAAAAGACCTATACAGTGTCCTGAAAGTAAGGATTGCAACTTTCTGTTTCTTCGTGTTTGCGAGATGTTATGGCTGATGAAGTAATGAATGCACTTACTGCGATCCACTGCAACCCCTACTTGATGTTGCCATGATTGTATCGCCAAAGCAAAATCCTAAGATGCAAACGGAACCAGTCTTGTTCCCCTCTGCATGAAATATATGTCCACGTTTGACAGCTTTCTCCTTTGCCACACTTTCCTGGTGTAATTGGTACAACAGTAGCTTTGGCTGGCTATAACGATGTTACAGTACATGTGAATAATAGGCCCAGCTGGCTAGGTCTGGTTTCATAACGTGCACATAACTACAGAAAACACACGTGTTGTTTACTTATTTTTTCATGGCTGGTAAATTTTCAAATTATTTTTCGTTTACCATCATTTCTGGCGTTATTTCTAACGTTGTCCCTACTGATGTCACATACAGGTTTCAAATCGAATACTTGGGCCTACCGAAAATTTTGGATCACCATCATACTTAGGCATATCATTCAGTCATGTGGTTCGCAAACTATTTGTCAGTCAAATATTGGATCGAGTCAACAGCTCTCCTAGGCGCCCTTTGTTGATTGCATTGCACTCAAATCGAGCCGATGAACGCTGCTAACCAGCACTATTCTTACCTTACTATAGGCATGTGGTACTTGACTGAAAAGTCTCTTTACACCAAATATTATTCCAGCATCTTTTTGTTCAATTCATGGCAGTTTGTTTTCTGTAGGTGGAATTAAGTAGCAGTTGGCCATGAAATAGCTGTACAGAATGGAGCACAGCCAGACGTAATAGTTTGATTGGGTTTTGGAAAGCTTTGTGTTTCCATGCTGCTACCCATAGTAATGCCACTTGAATATACAATCCATCGATCATGTGCTTCATACTAAAATTTGTTTATTCCGATCGCAGAAAAGTTAATCTTTTAAAAATCAACGATACCGATTGTCTCTTTCTGCCCACCCCTGGGTGATGTGAAACAATTGATGGGTACTGCGAAACCAGACACACAACAGGTAAGACATATTTATTGAGTAAAATTGACGTATTTGCAGGATTCAATCGGAGCAATGGTATAAAGTAAACTTCGATTGTAAGTTTCCTATTGAAGCACATCCACAAACTTCCTTACACTGACATATCTCACATTGTTCCTAAATAAGTCTGTGTCATTGTATCCCAGCATGACATAAGCTCATCTAGTTGTGCCCCAACACATCATTGACTCAGCCTGACTGATCTTGCAGTAAGGTGTTCACCTAGTTTGGTTTATGAATCTGTATACCTGTCCTTCTCAGGTTGTCAATCGATCCACGCAAGTATCTATTTCTCTATATGTATAATTGCGTCGGTTCAATAATTTCCTAGCAGAATAAATCACGTCGGCAATAATTAAAGCTTACTTTAACATTGTGGTTGCCTTTGGATAGACTCACACTCTGATGCATAAGCTTTATATATCTCGGGGTAAAAGTTATGTCACAGATAGCATTTGTCTTCAATAGCCAAACATTTGGAGCAATCCTGTGTTTAGCTTCAAATAATCGGTTGCTGCGACAACATTGCTACTCAAATACACATCCAGCATTGACAGCAATCGATAATCACCAAGACACTATTTAAAAGCGAACCACCTAGATATCACTTTTGTAGCAAACAATATGTATATGTGTGAAAATGACACGTTTAATCTATATAACTTGAGTGGTGTATACAGCCATTTGGTGTTGGGTCACCGAGGCAAAGAAGAAGACAAATTGCATATTTTTGTTTATCAAAGACATACACTATTATGCATCTGACGATTGCTTACTATTTTTATGTGAAACAAATTCTGCTCTAATTTGTCATCATTATAACTGACAACTGGTGAAAAATTTCATTTAAAAAAGAAAAAAAAAAGTCCTGTCATAGCAAACTAATTGGAGCAAGAGTTTGTCTTGATTCTGATGGCAGGCACTGTGAGAGTATTCCTGTCCAGCCAGACCACCAAAGTCAGTTGCTATGCTGGAAAACCACCAAACCAAATTACCTCCTTAAAAGTTATAAGGCACTTAGATCCAAGCCCTAATGGCATGAGTAGTTTATAGATATTGATTTTTTTTTATAAAATGGACTGTCTTGCTGTTCCATGTGCATTTTGACTATCGTCACCACACATATTGTGTTTAACATACTACCATATAAAGACTTTTTTGCTGAGTGTGGAATGATCAGATTGGCATAGAAACCACTTTGCAATCGCTCAAAGCTTCATAAATGAGATGTATAAAAAGTGTATAGGAATTCTATTCTCTGTATCCAAATCGCCATAATGCTGTTCCTTATGTATAGGGAAAAGGATAGCATACGATCACATTGTTTTCTGTATGTTTATAAATATAAATACATTAGCTGCTATATAATACAACATAACACAAAACGACAATCTAATAAACCTGGTGCCATCTAGGTAAGTCAGCATTCGCGTTGCGTGCAAGCCTGTTACTAAATACCAACATTGTTTTCACGTCCCTGGATATAAGTACCAAGTGGAAGATTTATATGTTACATCTTTATGAAACATGGATATATTGTCTTATTGTAAGGTGTGATTGATGAGGCATCATCACTGCATATTAAACTGGCAGAATCTACTCTATATACGTTTTGTAGTCAAACAGAATCAGGAAAACATGTTTGCAAGGTGGCAAAGACTATGACAGAGTAAAATTAATGGACCAACACACATGGCCCTCCTAAGGCTATATTGTCCGGTACTCTCTGTTGTTGGAGCTGCATGTTGGCATTTTATATAACTGTGTCTGACATTGACATCTATGAATTTATCACCTCTTTAGTGACAAGATAAATAAATCTTGATGTAAATTAGAACACATTCATATGTGCAAACTTGTTTTAGATTCCTCTTGGCAGTGAATATTTTTGTAGTTTTCGTACCTGTTGCACTAGTTAGTTAGCGGACAAATTGGCACTAGGGGTCCCATGTGTGCAACTATCTTTGAATATAGTTTTACTTTCCAGCCTATGCAGCAGAGACGAATTTTTAAATCCAATTTAACTGGTGTCTAAGTACCATTTCAAATAACAGCTGTTTCAAGTGGTTCAGAGAATGCTCGACATGATAAATTATTAAAAAGAAACTCGTGAAGACTGTACAAACCATACGCCAGATTAAAAGTACCAAAACCCATTCTGTTTTTTGAAATAATTATTGCTATTTTAATCCATCATCTTGGTTTCCTTTGTATTAAACTGTATTTTGCTGAAAATAGTATGGCTCCATCACGTGTCAATGTCTTAGTTCGAAAATCAGTGAAATGTAAAGGCCGTATTGAGAAACCCGCCAACATAACCACCGCCAGGTAAAGCAGTAAGATTTCAATATCAAACAAGCGATAGACATACCTTGATTAACTGACCGTGCTAAACAGTGAATGTAGTGGGAAATAGAAGCAAGCCACAGTTTTCAACAATGACAGAGAAACTGCGCCAGAAATCAGAGTGAAATGTAGCCATCCACCATAAGAAACCTCAGCTATTGAACAAGCAAATTGAAAATCCAGAAGTCCAAAGTAGACATACTAGCGACGTTATGGTCATTTTAACACAAGCAAGTGCATATGAAATGCGAAATGAATGTACACACATATATCTTGACTTGAGACAAATACCATCGAAGGTTAGTGCCAGTTTAAATCGTTTTGATGACAGCAAATTTCAAGATAAAGATACTTCTTGCCCAAACGAAGTATATAAAATGCAGCTGTTATGTTTATATATTCATTTTGTCATTTGTATAATACCTCAAATCCATGTGATATCTATATACAAAGTTTTCACTTCTGCCCAGAAACTTCAAAAATGAAAGTTTTTCCGAGTACCCCCTCTCTACATGTTTTTGGAAGAGACGTGAACGCAGAAAAAAAAAAATAAGTGCATACACTGGCGATGGCGCTTAACATTCACAGGTAGACTATTCATTAGACGAACAGCCAACTGTGAACCTTACTGGGCCCAGCTATCAGTTTTAGCATTTCGTTGTCATATGCCAAAGATAAATTCCACTGAATGATTTGGATCCTTCAATGAAAACAGTGTACACTGTCACATTTCAATGTATGTAGTCGACTAAAAACATATACCCATTCATAAGAGCACAGCAAGAAAACAACGAGAAGGAATCTTTTCTAAATTCTTTCAAAATTTGCATCTGAAGCGAGTTTGATTAAAGATCGTGGCGTTAAGACTTATAGCTTGCACATCTTAAGTTTTACAAAACCCATGTGTCTTCAGGGTTTAAACGGAGAGTTACATTTTATACAAAATATGCCCATGTATCATGTCCAACAGCTTGCACAGTTCTATTTCTTGCATCCACATCTCTCGACAACAGCCTGCTGTATCTATTAGTTCCTTTCATTAGGACTGTTATAACACAATTCCAGGGGAACGTGCCTTTAAATAGAGCAGCATAATCTTTTATAACTGTTTTTATTGACATTTCCTTGACATGAACAAGCATGGCTCTGGATATATTTTAAGTAAAGTACAGTCCATATGGCAGGGTCACTTACATTCATTGGAAAGTGGCTCCTTTGGAATCAGGGCTCTTTTTTATCAATAAAGTGACCCGAGTTGGCTAAAATACGTCCAGCAACTTAACATCATGCAGGGATTGAGACAGTGGATTCTGACGAATCTTTTAGTATATACACAAAATGCGTTGGTCAGCAGATGATGTATAAAACAGGAAAACAGCGAGGGGGGCAGGGATTTTGATCCCTTCTAACCCTGATCAACATTTTTGGTGGGTAGCGATTTTGGCCGTCGGTTTTAATGGGTTCCTATCGACCAGAATATGATGACAATCACTCTGCTGGTTTCCCCTGTGGACCCGGTGGATCATTCCCATAACCTTTCCGACCTACACTTGATAGATTCAATCAATGCACGTGTGGGTAACAATATAGGACATAAATATACAAAAAAAAAAAAAAAAAAAAAAAAAACGTTGCAGAGGTTTTACTCCGAAAGCTTGGTGGAAAGCGCACTCTTAAATGTCCACCCCATCATTCGTATCCCTGGGTCAACGTCCACACAGCATGCCCACATCAGTTTACGCATCGCTTCCGGGCGCGAACCTTAAATTCTACTCCATCATAATGCAAGCATTTGTTCTAGGGAAAACTGCTTTTATTGATTTCCCAGAATTTGGCTACACCGTGAAATCTGCTTGTTTACCAGTTTGCATCCTATGCACTGTACGGTGGAGTCACCGCAGCTCTGAAGTATACCACGGTAAGTCTGAAGGTCAAACTTTGACACATTTATTGGGAATACAGTGTGCAGCATCCATAAATATTTGCGACCATAGGTCGCAGCATATATTATCATTATTTGACACAGAACGGGGTTTCCAATTCATGGCATTCCAATAGAATCTAAATTGCCCGAAGTTGACTATCACATAATTCCATATTTGCCTGTTATACACGAGTTACCTCTTGTGTTGAAACAAAAGACAGGCACCAATGACTTCTGATCGCAGTCAGCCATTGGAGGAAGTAATCGAACATTTTCAACAAAATAAGAAATGTTGTTAATAATAATTTGGTCTGGCCAAGTTTGAGTCTGTTCAGTTACACAGATCAGCTCATTAACACCAAGGGACCAATAATTGGAAGTGGCAGGATCTTGAAATTTACTGCCAGGCGATGTGTGAGGGTCTGTGTTCAAGTCTCCACATATCGTTTTGTTATTAGCAACAGTAGCATTTGCATAACCTATACTATCTTCGAATTTGCCGGGAAAAAAAAAAGAAAAATGTTTGGAGGTCTATAAATGTCATCAAATATATCTTATTATTATGTACCCTAACTTCACACCAGAGCATTTGAAGGTCAGGAACTTTAAGGTTCATTCGTAGGTGGACTACAAAAGGACAAGACACAAAAAAGGACCTCTCCCTTTTTGACAGAACTAGGACAGTCACGATGTATAATATTGTGAAAGCCGTATATCTTAATCACTTGAGCCTTTGAAATTTGAGAAGAAAAAATAAATTTCAAAAATATAAACAATATCACATTCTTGAGATGGAATAAAAAGTAAGCATCATACTTTATCCTGATCTAAGCTTGTGGCATTAAAATGTCAGAAAGATATATTATGTTAGTTTTGTGGTGAAACAGGATTTACGTAAATATCGCCAGCTGGCAGCATAAGTAATGTACTTTTAATCAATACTCATTGAAACGAAACGCATATTTACAACATAGAATGCTGCACGCTAAGATTATGAACGTCCAATGCCTTACATTGAATGGACAACAATTTACAAGCCTGCGCGCACATAACAGGTAAAAAGATGAATAAATCATCGTTAACACGAGAAAGTGTGAACGATTAATATTCTGTAAAAATGTGTCTGAAATAGCCGTCCATAAAAATCGTGTGTGGTATTTCATAACATGTTCAAATAGAAAACACACATAGATGAGTCTAAGGTATGCAATCCTTAGAAACAGCAATACACTATAAACCCAGTTCAGTGAAATACGTGGTTCAATGTAGATTTTGGTCAGTTTACAGACCATAAAAAGTATGGTACTAACAAATTCTTCTTGTGCCTAGCTTTTTTGTCTAGTAGCGTAGTACGTCATGGTTTCTCTCCACAAGGGATATGCATCTTCACTATTACTCCTATTCCTAAAATATAATAGAAATTAACTACATGCTTTGGATAGCTATAGAGGAATAGGACTAAATAGAGTGATCGGGAAAATGCTAGACTGGGTGATACTTAACCAGAAGATTGTCGTACTGAAGACCAAAGATTTGCAGTTCACATACAAAAATCGCCACTCCACAGTTCCATGTACCTTTGTAGTTAATAAGGTGCTACAGTATTATACCAATGCTGGGGTCAATGCGTATGCAATGTTGCTTGATGCAACAAAGACTTTCGATCGGGTTGAGTAACCAAACTTTTCAGACTACTTACCAAAACAGGTTTTTATCCATTAATAACACGATTCGTAGCTCTATTCTACACTTCACAAACCACCAGAGCGCGTTGGTCTGATTACATTAGTCACCAATGCTCTGTCAGTAACGGAGGGAAACAGGATAAAGTTATTTTGTCTATATTATTTGTATCATATCATGATGGACTACTTAGAAAGCTGAAGATGTTGGGTTATGGATGCGATGTAGGTAAAAAGTTTATGGGTGATTTAAGCTGTGCCATTGGTTTAACATTATTGGCTCCTACAAAGTTAGCATTACGCAAATTGCTGGGCATTCTAAGGGTATTTAGTGAGGAGTATAAGCTTGTCTTTAATTAAGACACAAATAAATTATTACGTTCCGGTAAGTCAGCTTGTTGTTACAATATTTGTCACGGTGGATAGAGTATTGATTGTGTTCTGACCAAGGTTCATCTTGGTTTTACAGTTGGTATTGATGTTGTGAAAAATCAAATTGATCCTGCTGTCGGGAAATTATATGGCAGATGTAACTTGATGTTAGCTCAGATTGGCAATGCGTTTTCGCATATCATATACAAATTTATCAAATACTTTTGCCTGTCACTCTATGGTGGGGCTCTGTGGGATTGTTCACATATCACACATCTCGACCTTTTATACTGCATGGAGAAAATGTATTCTTCGACATTCCTTGTGTTGCCCATTGTTACTTACTAAGCCTAATGTGAAGACATATCTGACGTGTCGACCTTTTATACTGCATGGAGAAAATGTATTCTTCCACATCGCTTGTGTTACCCATTGTAACTTGTTTAGCCTAACCTGTGAGGACATATCTAGTGAATCGCAATTGCATTCAGATTTCTCAATATTTTTAGACGTTGTAGATTAAGCTCTAATGAATATGTTCAAATATATAGTAAGTTAGCCTTACAAGAATTTGGTCGCATTTAAGTAACTCTCTTACATCAATATGCAGTATGTAGAGTTACTGAAATATGATATCAGCAATTGCAGCAATATTGATTGTATCAATAAAATTCAAGCTCCACAGATGATATTGCTCACTGATTACGCTGATTCTGCCACAGTTTTTGGTAATTCAATTTATGTCAGAGATCGGAGATAATGCTCCTATTTCTGTTTCAGCGAGTTGCAGGACATTGTGGTGACACTGTGTACTGAGTAACCGGGTTTTGTATGTTTTGTATTGTTTTCTTTCTCTTTCTTCCATTTTACTTTGTACTAATAAAGATATATATCAATATATATATATGTATTATGCTAATAATAATTCCGATGTAAATAATGAAGTGACATTAATCATCGCCCAATCTTTTGTGTTCATTATATGTCACCCCAATGGGTCGTCACAGTTAAAAGTTACAATTCAGCCAAGTATATATATCTCTGCCTTATCCAATGTGTTGATCAGTTCCAAATCAATAGAGAATAGCCGTTGTCTGTTTTTCAATGAATATGAAACCTGACTACAAATTACTTCAGTAAGCCGCGATGTAGTATGACCTGAAGGGCTCCCTTAGCGTGATTATTTTTGTACATGATCGGAATTTTTTGTGTTTTATACTTATTGTAATCATTTTCTCCACCCCTTTAAGTAGTTGGAAACGTTTTCAACTCAGATTCACTACATTTATAACACTTTATATACAACAGCCTTTTTATATTACACTACTTTGAATATATTTATGATTATATATTGATTATGTGCCATTATGTATGTTGATTATATGCGATAATGTACGGTTATTAAATATTGATTATTTGTAGAGTATTGAGTACCTCCAGGTTCAGTCGTGTATAATGTTAAAGACTGGTGTATGAGCCATGCTCAAGTATACCCTTATGTTGATAAGCACCCAAGGTCAGTGGACCAAGGTGGTGTTATCAGTTCACGGTATCATAAACAAAACAACTCTAGGCCTTAGCTAAGTTTACTGATTAAGCATGCAATATATACAATGATTATATACAATAATTATATACATGAGCCATTACATTTGTGCTTTCTAGCTCGCCGCTATGGAACAAAGTCCATAGAATTATTTACCCTGATTTTTTTTCCTCTAAAGCAATGCCAGTAATTATACAATAGTATTTGATAGAAAAGACTTCCACCCAAGGACAGTGTACACATTTTCTATCTTTATGCAATTGGCATATTTTACCAGTACCTGGAGCTCGTATCCAAAACTAGTAACTTTCTAGCTTTGGAACTCCATAACGCTCAACATTAACACTTTGCAACTGCAAAGCTTGAGCTAGAAATTTTTCAATGCTACCACCTTGCAATACAACTTATATGTTGTTTCCTTTAGTTCATTGAGCAGTCCCTGATATGACAAAGATGTCCACAATTTTAACTTATTTCCATAAATTTGATCCCAATTTGGAATAGTTTGTTTATTAATCAAGACATTAAGCTTACGAATACCTAGATTTGTTAAATCAGAATATGGAAATAGCAATGCAAATATCACAGCTCTCCATCGTGTCTCTCTTAGGGAACCTTCAATTGGAACCCAAGATACATCAAATCGTCTATCACACACCTGCACATGCAAACCAGGAGTGGATGATGCAATTGATCCATTCTTTTTTGGGTGCTCTTTTGAAAACCAAGCAATCATGCTTTTATAATATGTTGTCATCAAGTCATTTTTTTCTAACAATGCACCATCCATATATATCCATACAGATGGTTTAGCCATTGTTCTAGTTTCATAATCCATATCCAATCATAAGTCGTTATCCAAGAAGTCAGCGCTGTGTTGTATTAGACCCCTCAATATTTTAACTATATACAGCTGCATACAGGCTGAACTTCTTTATAATCAGGTCACAATTATCATAGTTTATACAATGAATAATAATAATTTGAATAAGGTTAGCTAACAAGCATACATATATAACTCAATTGTCAGATAAGCATAATCCAATACATGCATGAGTCAAGAATGTCCTCGTTCATATTGGAGCATTGACATGAAACAAGGTCATTTATGTACCCTACTTTATACAATTTATGGGATAAGCTAAGTTTGACCTTGCTATTGTTCCATTTGTAACCTAGATTGAGGGAAAGCCTCGTTACCATGTTTGTCAATCTCCATAGGCTGGTCATGTCTTTCAACATCTTTCAGATTGAAGTTCTGAAAGTATGCCAACGGGTCTTCTGGATTGTTCATCTTAATGTCATTGTTCTGTTCACCAAGGTGAGCACAATCATGACCTCCTTTAACTGGCCAGGGCAAAGTGATCCCAGGAAACTGTCCTCGCTTCTTTATTACATACACACTCATTAAAATAACCACAATTGTAAGTGGAACTAACATAAACAGTAGATCCCATGGGACATGTTGCTTATGATAGTTCCAATTAATGAACTCATTATCATCATCGATGGCTTTAATTGGTTCAAGATGGACCCGTTTAACTGGTTTCAGTTGTTTAAGTTTTAATTTATCTAATTCCCTTAAGGCATCCCCCACAGGAATGAGAACTTTGATGTTAAGTTTTAGGCTGGTATGCACCTGCATAGCATGTACTTTTACTTTACCAAACTTCCGAATCATACCAGTTAATTTCCAATATGCACCGCTTATTGTACATTTTTCTCCTACAGTTATGATAGATGTCCCAGGTCCCAGTGTCCCAGTTCTCTCAAGTGATGAAAAACAGCGGGTAGTTACTCCCCCCCCCCCCCCAAGTAATTATTACATAAGTACCCTGAGGTATATCTAATGCCCTAGTCACTCCCTGGTTGTGACTAAGTTCCAAATGATCAAATCATTGAGACAAGTCTACTGTGATAAACAAAAAACTTGATTACTAACTTCAGGTTTCATTGAATCTAATGTTGCGAACTTCAAATTTTGACTTTCACTCAAAACCAGTCATATGCAGTGAAGCATGGACTCCTTAAGATGTTCATTTTTCTGTAAATGCTGTACCACGAGTATAACGAGAAAATATATGATACTGAAATTCCACAATATTTGTTCATTAATTAATTATATGCAGTTAAATAAGTGGAGAGTTATACGTTTCAAGTAGTTTATTTACCACTTTGGTTTTCCCAGTTTGTTGATGACGTATCTAGCAGACCTTCCCACATGTTCTAAATACCTCATATTGTGGGTCCCATTTGGAGGTCAAGGTCAATGGTTTATTGGCCCTCAAAATTACTGAAGATCCCACATCTATCTGACCCGCATTTGCTTTGTTGTTAATGCAGTTTCTATTGTGTTCTCTAGAGTGTGCTAAGTGTGCTCTAGCTAATGTAAGTGCATCAGATAAGTCACTTAGTCTTCCTTTGAGTGCATTTGGGTTTCCTGTTGAATTCATGTTGCTTATCCTCTACCTAAGGGAAAAGTAAAACAAAAACAAAAAACAAAAAAAAAAAAACCCACAAAAAACAGCTATAAAAACTCTCCCTGTATTGCAGTGAACAATATTCATATAATATGCTCAATCAATTAAAAAAATAGCGTAACGGATGTGACGAAAGACATCGGTAACAGCAAATAGACGTACACTATGCATCGACAAATTCTGTACAATAATTCATTTCCCCCTAGCACATCGGGTATTGCTTGCTAAACTGCAGAATTCGTGTCAAAAATTTTGTATTTTTTCTTTATGTAAAGCTTATTCAAAATTTCAAGTACTAGTTATAAAAACTAAGCCTGCACGTGTTAAAAGTCAGTAAAAACGTGCACACGTCCATGTGTAAACCTACAGAAAGCCTATACTAAGCACAAAACTATATCTGGCAGTATTTTGTAAATGCTTTCGATGGGAAATGGTCATCCAAAATGTTTGGCCACTGTCGACAGCAGGGGATGATAGTGGATGGAGCAGAAACTTCATGCCACCAAAAGTCACTTAAAATTTAGAGGGACATCAGGGCCAAATACTGATGGTCTAAGGCATACCCATTAGTCACTCTTCACCATCGACTCTTGTGCATTACTCACTACTGCGTCAGATAACATGCATATGTACAAGTATTTGACAGAACAGACCAAAGTACGCACACTCTATTTGCATCTGAACTTAATTTCAGTTTTTTTCATAAATAATGAATACCTACCGAATACATCAATATACATCATATTACTTTCAATCTTGCTCACTGATGCACCATCTTTGTCATTTACCCAAATAATTTAAAAGTAAAAGAAGTAGCACAGGCAGACATTGTGTTGTTTTCAAATTATGTATAAATTTTGTAAAGGCTGTTTAATACAGTTGTGACTTAAATACAGGGTAATTCACAACATTTAAGGGGCCGTCTGTAAAGCTCAGCATATACATCGTTGTGGTGTCTTGCTCCACTGTCCTTTCTTTAACGTTGCCGTTAGCACCCCCCCCCCCCCACCACCACCACCAACCACACATTTTATTGTGGATATCGATCTATAATTTCAGTATGAGAAGAAAATGTCAGCAGTTTCTCGTTATTTGAGGTGATAGGCGATATATTTCAAAGGGGTCCACTTCAGAAATTTTCTGTGCCTACAAACCAGAATATTCAACATAAAAATCTACAAATTTGGTAGAATAAAACTCACTTTGATGATATTTCTAGGAGTCTTTTTCTTGTTTTTACTTTTAAAGCAAAAAGAACAATTAAAAAAATATATATATAAAGGGGCCCTGTTTTAATTTTCCACTTTGTGTCATTCAACATTAAAAAAAAAAAAAGAATACAAAATAAACAAATGTCTACAAACGGCACATACTGTTCCTAGGTAAGAACGTTTATTTTCAAGAGCTATTTATATCGTCCAAATCGGTTAAACCATTTACAAGCAAACTGTAGAAAACTTCTGAGAAGTCGGACGAAAATTGTAATTGTGAGATTAAAATGCAATTTAGGTTTAATTGGCTGTCTGGCAGCGATCAACTCGCCATTATGGAAAATGTACTCACTCTCTCTTATTGATAATTGTCTTGTGAGAAGTACTCTTATAATACCATATTTTTGCTGTGTTGTCAGGAAAATATATCTTTAAAATCTATGTTTAAAGAGGAATCTTTGATTTCTTTTTCAGGAGATCACTAAGATGTGCCTTCCTGATAGTTGGTTTCAGTCACTAAAATGACAGATTAGGCGTGTCCATTATTCTGTCCCTGGCCCACCGGTTCATTGTTCTCTCCCTAGCACACTGGCCCATTGTTCTCCCTAACCTATGAGCAGCTTGATCACTTCCCATAGCCTACTGAACCCAGGTCTGATTGACAGCTCATTTACATTCTGTTCTAAATTAAAAAAAAACAAACAAACAAACAAACAAACAAACAAACAAACAAAAAACAAAAAAACAAAAAAAACAAAAAGAACATGTGGGTGTTTGGCCAATAACATGATTTCTTTAGGCCCAAATTTCTCATAAAAAAATTGCCTTTTTCCAAGTCAATATTCGGCCGTATTGTGGATTGGTACCAAATCTTTCGTGTTCTGCAGAAAAAAAATGATTTTCTAAATACTGCAGAATAAGTTTGATAGCGACCCCTTTAATGTATGTATGTATGTATGTATGTATGTATGTATGTATGTATGTATGTATGTATGTATGTATGTATGTATGTATGTATGTATGCATGCTATTGTGAATCACATTATCATTGAAGCAATCTCAGCAGTATCTTAATTTAAACTGACTTGGGAGCATTTCTAATTTTAAATTTTGAATTTTCTCAAGTTTATTTGATACACTAGACATTTGGAGTTAACCTATAAGCTATAGACCCTCGTATTAACGTGTACTGAAATGTTTGCAATTCAAACTATATCATTTGAGTGGATTTTTATGCAAAATTCAAATTGAAAAACCCCCGACTGGAAAATTTGGTGTTATCTTCTGAATCTTCCAGTATCATTCATTTGCTATACTGTATCAAAAGTGAGTCATAAAATGTAGGTCTGACTTCTCAATCTATGGAGAATAGATTTAATGCACGCAAAACAAACATTCAAAATCATTAGTTAAACACTTTTTTGTGTAAAAAATTCAATTCTGACGATCATTCACATGTGGGTTGCTGGATAGAAATTATTGGTTACAAAGATCTAAATGTGTTACACCAACGTAGTTATGTCAATACAAGAAATGATTAAAAATGTGATATCTTGGATTAAAACGCTTTATTCAGTTTTTCCCCTGGTACACAATAACAGCATTTTAAGCTTCGGTGATGAGAAGAATTTACGACTCTTAGTAGCAGCCACACATCTTTTTATAATAACCAGGCTGGTATGCAAAGAACAACAAAAAGTCGTGGACGAAGAAAATCACAAAAAAAAGGAAATTTAGAAATGTGGTTCAAAAGACCTTGTTAAACATTTAATATAGGAATTCTGTAACGGTATTGATCAATTACACATAGCTCTTAAAGCACTATAATTTCGAAATATAGCCAGCATAAAGGAATATTGAGTTCAACAAATTACTTGCTTTGTTTGAACAGTATACAGGACTTAAATCTGAACATATGAAATTACCTTGATCAGTAAACTTGATGCCAATTTTTTCTAGACCACAAAATAATAGTACCACATCGGACACGACATATGGCACATTAGATATTGATTTTGATTCAGATTCAGATGAGGAGGAATACACCGCAGATTTTACTAACTGTGTTGAACTTGAAAGACCTGATCTATTTACACAGACCATTATTCAAAATGAAAACAGTGGGAAAAGACTATCTTTACTCCATTTAAATATCCGCAGTCTGAAAAATAAGCAACATTTTGATAAATTTATCAATCTTCTTACATCATTGGATTACTTTTTTGACATTATTGTGATAACTGAAACTTGGATTGATAATTTGACAGAATGTCAATATCTACAGATACCATACTACAATATGGAAAACTATATCAGAGATGGTTGAGGTGGAGGAGTAGCGGTATATATACACAAAGATTGTAATTGCAAGTGCAGAAGTGACATTGATATAACTGAAAGTGAAACAGTGTGGTGCGAAATAGAAACAGCTTGTACCAGGGGTAAGATCATTATTGGGGCTATTTATAGACCTCCTAACCTGAATGTTGGAGAATTTACAGAAGATTTGTATAGTAAACTGAATGATCTAAATACAAGCAATTCCAAGGTAATAGTTGTTGGAGACCTTAATATTAACATAGGGTGTGATGATGGTTCCACTTATCTAAGTACCTTAACTTCTTTGGGATTTAGATCTCTTATTAATATCCCAACCAGACAGACTGATACTACTAGTACTATCATTGACCATATGTTTACCAATATTGCGGATAATTTTGTCGACTCCGGTACAATAAGCTCTGATATAAGTGACCACAAACCAAAATTTTTCTGTATTACAAAACATCGATGCGAAGTTTAATGCGATTAGTAATAATGAAAAATATAATTTTGATAAATATGATATTGATGATTTTCATGAAAAATTGAGGGAAGTAAACTGGGATCCAGTGATTAGTAGTCCTAGAGTGAATGATGCATATATTTTTTTTGTGAAAAGTTCCTATCATGTTGTGAAAGTTACATTATTAAATCGAAGAATAAGAAATCAAAAATTTTTAAAAAAAATGGATTACTAAGGGTCTACTTAAATCAATAAATGTGAAAAATGAGTTGTATTTTAAAACCCAAAATGAACCATTTAATGTTATTGTAAAACAGAAAGAAAATCAATATAAAAACATGTTACAACTACTGTTGAAGAAAGCTGAAAAAAGATATTTTGAAAATAAATTTCAAAATAAAATTGGTGATCAAAGAAAAACTTGGGAAACAATATTTGAAGCTGTAAATAAAAGAAAGTCGAATACTAATAATATTCCTAAACAGATCCAAATTGAAGGTGATGGAGATTATCCTTGTGTAATTACAGATACTAAAGAAATGTGTGAGAATTTTAATAGCTTTTTTGTGTTTGTTGGAAAAAATGTGTCTGACTCAATTGAGTTGAGAGGTGACGAGAAAAATGTAAGTGAATATTTAGGACCACGGATGACTGACTCCATATACTTGGAGCCAGTAACAGAAGGTGAAATATCCTTATTGCTGGGTAAAATCAAGGTAAATAAATCATGTGGCCATGATTTAATCCATCCTCGATTATTGAAAGATGCAAAACAATATATTCAAGAACCATTAACTCACATTATTAACTTATCTATTGTTCAGGGATATGTCCCGGATAAACTGAAAATAGCTCGTGTTGCACCCATTTTTAAAAGAGGAGATTCAAAGATTATGGGCAATTATCGACCAATTTCTATTCTTCCCACAATTTCAAAAATTTTCGAAAGCTGTATTTCAAATAGATTATTAAAGTTTTTAAATAAGTTTTTTTTTTTTTTTTTTTTTTTACAATTTACAATTTGGTTTTAGGAAAAAATTAGTTCGCAATTTGTGAATTTTCTAATTTTGTTCAGCAAAAGTTGGAAAAAAGTAAAATTTGTTTGGGAAAATTTGTTGATTTAAAAAAGCTTTTGAGACCGTTAATCATAGTATTTTGCTTAAAAAATTAGAACATAAGGGTATAAGAGGATTATCTTTGGAATGGGATAAAAGTTATCTACAGGATAGAAGACAGTTTATACAGATAGGATCTAGCAAGTCGGTGTTAAAAACAGTTCAGTGTGGTGTTCCACAAGGATCTATTTTAGGTCCTTTAATGTTCCTTGTATATATTAATGATTTACAAAATTGTCTCACACATGGAATTTCACGATTATTTGCTGATGATACTAACATTCTTTACAGTGGTAAACATATTGATACATTAAAACGTAATGCAGAAGTGGATTTGCTTAAGCTAATAGATTGGTTCAATGTTAATAAACTAGCATTAAATGTAAATGAGTCAAATTGTATTATAATACGCTCCAAAAAGAAGAAAATACCAGCTGATTTTAATATTATGGTAGGAGCAAAAACCTTGACTTTATTAGACAATGTTAAATATTTAGGAGTTTATATCGACCAGCAGTTTACATGGAAATCGCATATTAATTCTGTTTGTAAAAAAAGTAGCCCCTATTATAGGCATTCTTTCAAAAGTTAGACACTTACTTACCTTTCCCATCTTACGTCAGCTGTATTATGCCCTTATTCACCCACATATTTTGTATTGTATTGAAGCTTATGGATCAACATATAAAACTCATGTCGAACCACTTTTAATATTACAAAAACGAGCCATACGAATTATTACCTTTTCACATCCCCAATGTCACACAGAAAATTTATTTAAGTACATCAAAATTCTTCCCTTTACAAATCATATATTTTAACTATATGCTTGTTAGTCTACAATTAATTGAGTGGTACATCTTCCACAGAATTTGGTTTTCAAAATTGTTTTTTGACACATAGTTATAACACACGAAATCGAAGCATCTTATCTCGATCCCAACATAAAACAATTTACTTTTGCCGAAGTGTACTCCATACCAGTTCACAATTATATAATCTAGTGATTTCTGAAATTAAAAATGCATTTTCTGTCTTTTCCTTTAAGAATAAACTCAAGTACTGGCTATTTGATGAAAATATTGATGTTTATGCGCACATATATCCCCATAGAACACAAGAACAGAACACAGATTAGTTAGTGTCTACTTCTTCCTGTCTTTGTTAAGAGTTTTACTTCACTTCACGCTGTTTTTGCACTATAGAGAAATTGTTGAAATTCATATACTTGCTTTATGTCAACTTAAAACTTGTTTGATTATCATTATGTTTCTTATGTGTAATGTTATAATTTAATCTTTATTAACAAAGTTTAAGCACACGTATCCCAAGACATATTTCATTTTCAGTTGTTATTGGTGGTACAAGGCATAGCCTTCTAGCCATCCTCACACCTATTATTTTGTTGTATCTATAATTTGTACAAAACTTTTGTTGTGGAAATAAACTATTGAACTGACCTTTTTCTGAACACACATTTTTTTTTTTTTTTTTTTTTTTTGTTGTGAAATTGTGTATGCCTACACACCAACTGTTTGGAAACCAGATCCTTACAGTAACAATTTGGATGAAATATTTTAGAACATTCCTTTTAAATACAAGATTTTTTGATTCCCTGAACATTCACTCCCTTTTCAAATTAAAATTTGCTCATTACATGATTCCCAAGGAACGCAAAATAAAAGATCCCCCCATCATTTTTATAAATGCGACAATAATATTAAACAAAATACCAAGAATATAAAGACATTTCTGCTTCAACTACTTTTGAGGATATTCCAGCGAATCAAAATTGTCACTGTATGTGTAACAATAAATATTTCGTTTTTATACCTCCCACAAACATGTATTTATAGGTAATTTGGATAGAAATCCGTTTAAAAAAAATTGAGCAAAAATGTTCAAAATTTTGGAAATGTTTGACATTGACAGTATTTTTGAGGACATATTGAAAAAAAATCCCTAATGTATAAAATGAGCGAAAAGAGAAATAAAAAAATAATTTCAGAAATTTGAAAGACGGTTATCAAATTTGACTTTGAAATAGGAACTTATCCCTGCAAATCGCACATTAGGAGTGTCAATATGGTAAATTTTGAAGAGCCTAAAGTTTTAAAAGCATTGAAAGAGCTACAAGAAATATTTGTGATCACTACCATTGATAAAGACGATAACAAGATTGGTATCATCTTCCAAAAAAATACATATTATCTGGATATTTAAAAAAATGAACTTAGTATTAACAATATTTTAGACATAAGAGGAAATGAAGTATATACATTACACAAACAATCCATGGAAACTTTAAAGATACACATTAAGATGAGATGAAAAGGAATTTCAATATGAAAATTTCTGAAGAGCACTCCTCTATTCCAATTGTGGTCAGAGTACTCAATATACACAAAAAAAAAACAACTTTTAAATCTAGATTCATAGCTGGTGCTTCAAAATGTACAACAAAACAATTATCAAAAGAAGTAACACTGTTTTGACTGCAATTAGGAATCATTTCCCAAATACTGTAATGCAATTTCAAGAATCTGTGAATATAGCGCTTTTGGAGTATCAGCAATTCCTCAGAGTAAAGATAAAAAAAATGAAATATAAAAAATATTAAATGTTTAAATTTTTGACACTGTACACAAATCGACCCATAGATGAAGTCAAACCTTCTCTCCTAAAATTAATCAGCAAAATGTTAAAAAAATTATTGATAAGTAATAATTTATTGTCAAGGAAAGTTGTTGATTGCACAAAATATGCTAAAAATTAATATTAAATTTCACACTACTGAAACTTTCATAGACCCAATGAAACTTCTTTTGGATAATGTTTTTGTTAAATGCGACCATTGGTTTTCAACATATAAAAGACTTTGTGCGGGCTTTGTTCTCCGACCCATAGTTATAGTGCAGGTAGGGTGTGTTTGTGATGTTCCAGATTCATAAATGTCACAAAAACGATGTAGGCCTACTTTACTCTTTTACTTTAAACTGAGCTGACTGACAAGTCGGGAGAACTAAAAGGTGATAGGCCTAACAGGTCTCTTTTTATTTTTGGCAGGAGAAATGAAATTTGTGTTTTGGGTGGTTAGGCCTATACATTTTAGAAAAAGAACTAGTGTCTGCAGTTAATGATGAATATTTCTATGGTTGAGAGGACCGGTGTAAAACCACCAGTTGCCTTTTATGGGTGACTGCCTGTCTCAAGTCAGGAGTGAAATTTGTTTCTTCACATTGGTGTTGGAAAAGAAATGTTGATACTTTGGCAAGTCTGAAATCTCTTTGCCGTCATTGTTGGGTTTGGAATTAATGAATGTGGCTCATGTGTTTCTGTACTATAACAATGGGTAGCAACTTCTCCCTGTTACCTGCAGATTTATATTCAACCTGGACTGAATTTACTATGGACACTTTGAAGAAATGGGACTTTCAAATGGCTATACAATTATCAGATAACACAACAAATATTGATGACGTTGTTTGGGGGGGGGTGTCATCATGGAGTTTGTTTTACTTTTCTGGTGCAACATGTCCATTTTGGCAGTCCTTGTTAGGATTTCCCTCGGTTTGTACAGGTGGTCTAGCTGCAACTGTTTATTTTACAATCACTGGGACTGAATATAATGCCCCATCTTGTTTCCACTTCAGTAATACACTGGCGGGTGGCTTAACTATGATAAGCTGTCCAGCTAAAAAAGGTACATATTGTTTCAGGGGTAAGTCAACTTGTTCTTATATGAACCTATACTATACAAATTTAGGAATTATGTTTTTTATGACAGGTATTCTTCTTTCATAATGAACCTCTCCATTTATAAGCAAAATTTTACGTATTTAGCTAATTCATCATTTGCCACGTTCATATTTATTCATTATTATGTGATTTGTCTGTGCTTAATATTAAGCTTAGACATGGGGCTGCTACTCAGAGAGACATGTACGGGTAATAGGCTCCGAAACATGTTGAGTAGTTACCCGCTGCAGACTTTTTAATTTATTTGTGCTGATACAGCCTATGTCAAAATTTCACAGAGGAACGTGTGCAATATGGACAATAGTAATTCCATATGTATATAGGTTAGACAGGGACAGGTTAGCCTATGGAGAGTAAAGAGTTCAGCCTGCCGAATAGGGTAAGGACTACTAGAAAGTAGTTCTGGCCAAAAAGACACAATCAGAATTGCTTGTACAAAAATTTCAGTGAAACTGCTAAAGAAATTTACCCAAAAGATACCCCTTTGGAAGGTAACAATTGAGATGGTTTCAAAGATGTGTTTGGTCACTAATTGCATCAAAGTCTATCACAAAATGGATGAGTTTCACTTCAAAGTAGCAGACTATCCTTTTCCGGACAATAACGTTTCGGAAGCTTTTGGATATGACACATTTTTATCAGAAATTTTGAGATTTGGTCATATTTCTTCTAAAATTCAGGAGTTTGCAAAAAAAAAAAAAAAAAAATATATTTACAATAAACTGAGTCAAGAATATTATAAGATGGACTTTTGATCAAATATTGTTACAAAAGTTATAGATATTTTATACTTGCCTCTTTTGCCGCTTAATTGTATCATCCGGCATCATTATGCCTTATATTCACCTTTCAGGTCATTTTAGGCTAGCTTGTTTTCTGTTAGGTTCAACCCCCAGGGGCTATTGATAGGAAGGTGCAGCCTACGAAAGTTACAAGCTTCCTTAAACGTATTTAATATCTGGTGAAGCAAAAAAATAATATTTTGATTATATTTCCTTGACTTAAAAACTAATGACTTCAATCCTTATGACTTTCTTTGTTGTCTGACATGCCTGATACACATCTGGAAATGTCCAAAAATTACTCAAATTGGACAGTATTTACTCAAATGTCACAAACCAGACCCATAAATTCTGTGCCAATGACTCAGGGCTGGCGACAAAATAGTGCATCACTGTTTGCAGACTTTGGAAGTAAGGAGTAGGTGTCATGGGGTTTGTATTACATTTCTGGTGCAAGATGTCCATTGTTGCAGTACTTATTGGGCCATTCCTCGGTTTATACAGATGGACTAGCTACAGTTGTTTATTTTCCAATCACTGGGATTCAATGTCATGCCCCAGTTTCTTCTTCAGTTATACAATGGCAGTGGGTTTAATTAAGATGTGCTGCCCAGCTAGAAAGGGCACATACTGGTTCAGAGGTTTGTCAAATTGTTCGTATTAACTATACAAATATGATAATTATGCTTGGTTGGACAATTATTCGTCATTCAAAATGAAGCTCTGCATTAGTAATCAAAACGTATTTAGCTAGTGCATCATTCGCCATATTCATATTTATTCATTACTATGTGGGTCGTCTTTGCTGAATAATTAGCTGAGAGGAGGAGCTGCTACCTAGAGACACTTGTACGAGTACAGGCTCCAAAAGGTGTTCTAAGCAGTTACTTGCTGAAGACCCTTTACTTTGTTTGGGCTAATACAGCCTGTGTCGAAATTATACAGAGGAATGTTTCCAATATGGGCAGTGGTACTTCCATATGTCTACAGGTTAGACAGTGACAGGTTAGCGCATGGAGAGTAAAGAGTACAGACCGCGAGGACGGGTAATGACAACTAGGGAGTGGTTCTGGAGAAAAAGACACGAATACAATACTGCATATTAATTATGTCAATAAATGGGAACTGCATATGTAGCCCATATGCAACTGATACAGGCACGCAAAAATTCCCAGCTCTGCTGAGACCAAAATCACCTTCATCTAAGCTAGGCTGAGCATACCTGAGTCACAGGTAAAGTTGAGCTGGTAGTTTATGGATATGAGTGAGAAAAACATGTATCATAATGCCCTGGGTTTACACAGATTTCACCAAAGTATATCTGCACCACGTTTCAAGTAGATGTAGATCTTGGCTCAAAAAAAAAAAAAAAACATAAGGTCCACATGAGCTCTTGATTTCCTGTATCAACCATGCTAACATGCATGCTTATTGGTTTCTTCGTTTTTTTCTTTCGTATTTTGTTTCAAACTCAAGAAACAATAGTAGCGCGGCTTCATATTATACTGCCAGAGGCGATCATATCAAGTTTTATTCCAACGAAAGTTGAAGAGTGTACATCATATGAACTGACAGAAAAGTGGAAAACTATACACGTAAAATTTGTATTGCAAAAACTTGTGTGAGCAGCCCACATTCAGCTCACCTTGGCCCACTCAGAATAAGTATGAACCTGTAATAAGATGTGTAAAGGTTAGGCAGCCTTATAATAAGGTGTGTAAAGCTTCAGCAGCCGTCACAGACTAATAATGCTACAGGTAAGCCTAGCTTTTCTTTAAACTGGTGATATATGTATTTGTGTTATCCAGATACTAAACAGAGCAATTACGTTTTGCAAAAAAAAATTATTAGGTAGATGCATTATTATTCACTCCATGTGAACGCCATTTTTGAGATCTAAAATTTTGGACAGAGGTTTTTGGATGGTTATCCGGCAAGGGGAAGTTTGCATATCGAATATTGTGAAAGTTGTTGTAGGCAAGCACTGTGGGCACATTTTTCTATTCTTTGGGCATATAATCTGATGGATCACTACGTCATTCTTCTTTACTAGTTATCCAGATCCTGACATGCAATTTGGCACCTTGGGTCATCAACAATGTAGGCTTATTGTCTGCCTTAGTGAAACATGTATTGGTATTATAATTCACGTTCGACAATACTCAGTCGGTAACATGAGCATCACTTCTAGTTTTAATATCTGATTGAATCTGTATACTTGTTGGGATTGAATACATTGATTTTCACACTACCGTTATGCGAGACTAATATGTTGCAAAAATAGCTGACAAGAACAAATTTTGAAAGTAATATATATCTGTCCAGGGTAGCATGAAATAATATGAATGTAGCAAAATATGTTTATGCCACCTTCCAGCAGCATGGATTCTTTTTCCGTATGGCAATTTGTAGACATGATCCCTGCAAGCGTGGTAATAGTTTGTGATGAAATGAGCACATTTCACTCTAACAAAGAATGCGAGAACAACGGCCTCAGTGGTAAATGCTTATTGTTTTAGTGGTATTTGATGTTCATAATGTGAGTTTAATATTTGTTTCTCTTCTATGCAAGTTATATTGTGAAATGAAAGTCAGCTGATTTGTGAATGCGCGATTTTATGTAAGCTAAAAAACCCTTCCATAATTCTAAACGGAATGCAGTGCCGCATACCAACTGATTTTAAGTGACACCAAACGTTATACCACCGGATGTACACAGGAAATAGGTCATCATTTTTTCTTGAATGATCGATGAGGTCTGCAGATGCATCCAAATTTCCCTGCTGTGATTTTGTGGATTCGCTGCATTGCACCCGACTGTGGCCTGACTTCCTTAATGCATGTTGATGGCAACTGCAATCAATGTGTAGCAGCTACGCTTTTGTGCATATTGGTTGCCTCCACCCAGAATGCCATAAAAATCTCAATGTTGAGTATTTGCACAAACAATGTCACCTAACTTGCCTTGAATAGCTGTACGAGAAAGATATAAGTAAAGACAACTGCTGCACCTTTGCCGATAGCTTCTTGGTTTTCAATTGATGACACTGGCAGATTTTACTGTAACAAACAATGTTTCTGCTGAAAAGTTGAAATAAGTTAAACATAAACCGAAACGAAAGTGTTACACTAAACTTTGTATCAGAAGTGAAAAAAGTTACTGTTGTGTTTACGGTGACGGTACTTCCTGTAGAAATCTTGTAACGATTGAATTGTTTTTAACAGACCCGTAGCAGCAATAAATTCCAGCTTAATTTCGAGTGCCAACTACTTTATTCTCAACTTGTTGCTATTATTTTGTGCTTGATAGGGACTAATACTAGTGTGCCAACATAGAATATTGTTTCAAATTAAATTTAGCGGATGGCCAAAGAGCTGCATTCATATTTTAGAGCAACCAGCCTATCAATCAAGAGAACCTCTATACACAGCTTTCAGCTTAGAAATAAGGACCTTTCAACTTATCAAAATTTCTTCCAAAAACAAAACAAAAAAAGCAGCATTTAAAAAGTTAGAGTAAAGAGCCACCAGTCAGTATCGTAAAATTTCATAAGAGTTAATGGATTTAACTGGCTGTTTTGGCATTACATGTATGAGTTTCACATAGCAAGCCTGGATGAATTTTAATGAAATATATGTATATATATATATATATATATATATATATATATATATATATATATATATATATATACGATTATATGTTCTTCTATGTTAACTTTAGTTTTTCCTATTTGCTTTGGTACTCCTTGAATAAAAGATTGATTATTAAGTCAAAGTGACTATATCTTTCTTGCTTTATCTTGATACATATTTTGTGGAAAGTGTTTCATAAAATATGTGTATGTGTTAAGGAGTATTAGCGTGAGCGTGATAATGTACATCTTGTGATAAATGTCACCTGAACAAGCATGTGTCTTGTACAGAAACAATGTGTCACAAAGTTATTCTCGGGGTCCATTTAGATTCATATTATTATACATTCACTTCAGTTTGTTGAAAATGTCTTAACTTATATGCCAATTGTAATTTATCCGTCAAGCCAGAATGAGGTATTTGAAAATAGAAGTGACTGGTTTTCTGTGTCCTCCTAATGTGTACTCTTATGAAAAAACACTCGACAAAACAGTTCTCAGATGCGTCTATGTTATTGGCTTGTTTGAGATAAGCCGTTATTTTTGAATGAATGTATGGATGATAGTTGTACACAACTACTGAGCTAACCTAGTCAGGTTAATTTCCATATGGTCTCTAAGATTCTGTCACATAAATGGATTGGAGGGCTCGGGGGTGGGGTGGGGGTTGCTACCAATCCCAAATCAGCATTTCTGGTTTGGATGTCTAGTGTTTGCAGGCATCAGCTTAGATTGACATTTTGAGATATCTCTTTAAAATGGCACAATGCATGCATGACACAATGCATTTCTGTGCACAAGACACTGAAAGGCAAAGTTAGCTTTCAGACAGATTACACATGTCATTTGTATAATTTTAAATGAGTAAAGTAGGAGCAAGAAACATCGAGGTGAAATACTCTAGCCTTTTTAGATCCTCCACACACATCCTATCTATCTATCTATCTATCTATCTATCTATCTATCTATCTTTCTATCTATCTATCTATCTATCTATCTATCTATCTATCTATCTATCTATATATCTATCTATCTATCTATCTATCTATCTATCTATCTATATATCTATCTATTTATCTATCTATCCATCTATATTCCATCCATCCATCCATTCATCCATCCATCCATCCATCCATCCATCTATCTTTCTATCTATCTATCTATTTTTATGTCTGTCTGTTTGTCTGTCTTTCTGTCTATCAAGATATGTACCTGTCTATGCGTGTATACATGCACACACACACACACACATATATATATATATATATGTGTATATGTATAATTATATATATATATATATATATATATATATATATATATATATATATATATATATATATATATGTATATGTATGTATACCCCCTCTTTGTAGGAGATTATCTTTCAATTGCAACCTAATATAAATACATGATCGCAATAATAACATTTATTTTATCACAAATAAAACAAAAGGGAAACAAAACTCCATTAAGAGGCCTAATAACATTACCATGCACAACTTTTAGAGTCATATTTATTTAACCAGCAAAAATTGTGCTCCCCCACATAGGCTGATGTTCTATCATGTAAGGGTAATCGTTACAGGTGAATGTGAACATGCCATATGGGTGAGTTGTCATTTTTGCTACAGTGTGCGGTTCCGAATCATTTAGAATTCTTCTTCAACTACTTAGAAATATAATGTAAACAGCTATCTAATTAGCAGCACATTTGTGCAATCCTGTTGGTCATAAATCATTTAAGGTTCTCTGCTAACCATTTGAGATTACAGGAAACAAAACAAAATCACAGAAAATTAGAACAAGGCAAATATGGATATGCTATGATGCATTCCCACAGCTTAAATTCAGGAAGGTAAATGTCTAATAACTGTGATTAACGAATCGTAGTGTCCAAATATGTAGTCACAAGGGTAGCAACGCTAAGGCAGATGTGGCTCAATGGTTCTTTATGGTGAAGGCTAGAGGACTTTTGAGTCGATTTGTCGACTCCCTCGCATTGTTCAGACAGAAGACCTCTGAAAATTGGATGAGTAACAAGGAAAATATTTTTGCCATGCGCCAGAAATTATTGTACACAAGACTACGACACAGACAGCCAGAGCTGTAATGTTATAATGCTATTCCGACCATGAGGTAGTTACACCAGTGTAGGATGAAGCCAGATTAATTTACCATGCTTTAACAGCTTGTGTAACATCAGTTCATTCTGAAGCTGAAAACCTGCTCGGCTGAGCTCAGTCTGGCATCTAGTTTGACGTGAGTATAGCTAAGTACAGTGAGCATGGGCTGTACACGCACTGCTAAAAATGGCATGAGATTAACTTCATAAGTGGTAAGTCCAAAATTGCACTCAGGAGATAAAATACACAAATATTCATAAAAAATGTCATATCAGTACACCCAGATGTACAGTGCAAAATTAAAAAAAAAAAAATAACAGTCGGTAGCAGCTACTATAATGTTCCGGTAATTCCAATAAACATTCTTCTGTACACACCTTCAATGTATTGTTTGTTTTTTTTTTTTTTGTTTTTGTTTTTTTTTTGTTTATGTTTTTGTTTTTGTTTTGGTTTGGCTTCTTTTTTTTTTTTTTTTTTTAATTTTTTTTTTTTTTTGGGGGGGGGATGTGCAAATAGTTACAATGAAACAAACATTAGCAGCAGAGAAAAAAAAAAATAGAATAGCCTACCCTGATAAGTAGTCCTAATCACTACACAACCTGACTCATGACTGTACTGCTTGATCCAGACGCACCAGAAAACAAACTTTATTGAAGAGCAAATCGCAGACTTAGCTTTTCGTATTCATTTGATTGACAGCAGCCAAAGTGAATAGTTCACACAAACAAACTGAACGAAATCAAAATGGCGTCATCTTTGGGTTACGGACAAAAGAAAAGTCACTTCATATGAAATCTGATGTCATCCCTGCCATGAATATTATATTGGAACACTTATACATTGGAATTATTCTGGTGACACCACCACTGAAAATTTACTCCAGTTACTATTCCATAACTGAAGGAGTATGCAGCTATTATTCAAGCCATATGTGAACGACTTATAATATATAATATATATATATATATATATATATATATATATATATATATATATATATATATATATATATATATATATATATATATATGTGTGTGTGTGTATATATATATGTATATATATGCATATAAATAATATCTACAATTTGATGGGGATAATGGTATGGAAAAAAGTACATTTAATCATTATTGCAATAGATCACTCTAGTGTGTTGCATACAGGTATGTACACTTATTATCTGGAAGTTGGGTTATCCTTTACATATCACTAGGCACATCTTATGACATGGTGTTCTGGTGCAAAGAGGTCACTGCTGAATGAAAACTCAAAACAATAACCACCTGGATCCACATTACTTACAATGCAAATTACACTATAGAGCTTGTAAGAATCATCAGTGCAGATAGTCGAGCACCGTTGTACTCAGTTTTGACTGCAACACATGGCACAAAGGGAAAGACGTCACCTCAGCAACGAATTGTCTAGAGGCATGGACATGTGGCAAGCTGGTGCAACTCAGATGGCTGTTACAGAGCAATTGGGTGTAAGTCATAGCGTGGTCTCTGGAGCTTGGATGTGCAATCAAGATCACAGCAGGGTGGCACACCGACCTGTTGTTGGCTGTCAAAAAGTAACAACTCCCCAGCAGGACCATCTTTTCATTAGACATGCAAAAGCCAATAGGTTCCAAACGGCATCTCAATTAAAAGATTTCTTTCAAGAGTCAGAAGGACGTGTTCTATTCCTCCAAACAGTTAGGAACAGACTGTATGATGCTGGACTGCATGCTCGAGTCCACCTGTTTCAATTCCTCTTATTGACCATCGAAAGGAAGAGAGGACTTAGTGGGCATCGAGGCATTTGCAGTGGACACGGGAGGATTGGAATAGCATTGAGTTTACTGACAAATCCAGATTTTGCCTGGATGCCACGAATAGACGTGCTAGAGTGTGGCGACACGCTTGAGAGTTTACCTCTGCAATCGTTGTTCAACGTGACTGCTGTGGAGGGGCCTCAGGAATGGTTTGGGCAGGGATCTCTGTTGCTGGACACACATATTTGGTCAACATAAATAGTACACTGGGCAGCGTCCAGGATATCCTGAATCCTATAGTGTGTCAACTTGCATGAGCTATCGGGGATACGTTTTTGTCAATGGACGATAAGGCAAGACCCCAATTGTACACGGATTGGGACACAATACCTGGAAAGCAAGATTATCAAGAGAATGCATTGGCCAGCTCATTCACCGGTCTTGACTCCAACTGAGCATGCATGGAGCATAATGCCACTGCAAATCAATGCAATATATATATATATACACACACACACACACACACATATATATATATATATATATATATATATATATATATATAATATATATATATATATATATATATATATATATTCCTTTTCGTTTCTGTTTGTTGGTAAGACACAGATGTGCACTCAAGCAACTTACACATGTAGTTTCACAAAGAACGACCAGCTCAGATGTAAATGAAAAAAAAAAAAACAGTTCACCATCAGAATGAGTAATGAGAGGAATGTGCTGGCGCAACCCAGAACACTGCGGCCTGATCTCTGGATACTGATGATATGGCAGTCTATAAGAGCACTTGACTTCTTAGGATATGACCTTACCCTCCCACGTGTTTTGGGTGTGGCAGGAATAAAGGTTTTGTGATCAGTGATAGCCCCAAAATGTGTGAACATTGAAAATAAAAACGTCTGGAGAGAATGGAAGAAAAATAATTTACAGCAAGTATCCCATTCATAGCCAAAAGTAACCCAAAATTACATCAAGTGCATACATTATCAGGTAGTCAATTATAGCATATTTGGGATATTCTGATCTAAAGATAAACCAGATGGTAAAACTCTATCACATTTTCGCTTTGACATTTACTTCAATACTTCGAATATATATATATATATATATATATATATATATATATATATATATATATATATATATATATATATATATATATATATATATATATTGAATTACAAATACACTGTATTGTGCGAGAAAAAAAGAGAGAGACAGAGAGAAAAAACACTTCATATATGTGTCAGTCCTATCACATTTTGGAACCGAAATGGCTAGCCATGACCAAATTATCGACTGCTTTATATTGTTAAACATTTTACCTTTGTTCTCAATTTCAATTCAACAGCAAGAGCAATGTTAAGTACTACAATAAGAATAGATTCAAGAATAACCAAAACATCAACATGCATCTTGCAATACCAATCTGGAGAAATTCATTTCACCCCTGACTTGAGAGGGCAGTCATAAAGTGCAACTTCTGGTTTTAAACCAGTCCTGTCAACCTTTGGAATATTCTTCCTTTACTACAAACATTATATTGTTTCCAAGACATATCGGCCTTACCGCCAACAACTTAAAATGTATTACTTGCAACAAAGACTAAAAGAGACATGGTAAGCATGCCACATTTTGGTCTTCAAAACTAATCATTCAGGTCAGCTGAACGATATAGAAGAAAGCGTTAAGAAATAATGGCCTATCAGCAAACTTTCCATATAAATCAGTTTAGTTACAATCAGACGAAGCAGATCTTTTAATGGGTCGAACGCTGTATTTTTTAATAAGTGGTTCATGGACGTAACCTTTCTTGTGTCTATTGACTCAAATGTTACGAAAACTGCAATCCATATTCCCTCACTCAACAGGCGGCCTGGCCCCTTTTATTTAACTTGACTTTCTATGAAGGTTTGCTTTGTGTCAACGCAAAGGCTATAGTAGCATCACATAGTTAAACATAAGTCCGAAAACACAGCTAGGGTGGCAATAAACCATCAGGTCTGCAACCAAAGAAAACACTGAACTATTTTCGGAGCAAATAAGTACGATTTTGATATGAAGTTTTAAGTTAGGAGGGGATTTGGACACTGAAACGGTTCATATTTTAACAACTTGAAGAGCTGAGTTGCATAGCGCCCGACTTGGCGCTATGCAGTTCAGCTTGTGTTAAATTTTGTATATTATCAGCGTGTGCTAAAACTGGTAGCAAAGTTTGCTGGCCAAATGGTTTGTTTCGGCAATGCACAGCTTAGTGGATCACTTAGAAATCATGTTATGCTTCAAGTACAAATTGGAGGACAAACGGCATTTGAGGTTCTGTTCTCTTTGGGAATTGTGTTTTAAGGAATATGGCAACATACATTCAACCTTAACCTCAATGGCAAAGCCCCAAATTGCATACGTGTGTGCACAGATTCCACCTCTCCAGCTGTCTGTATATTGTTTCTTGGTCCATATCAGTTTATTTGCTTTTCAAGTCATTACGGAAAACAAATCTATCGGCAACATGTCATCTTTCCCACAAGTAGAATATGGTCAGTAAAAGGGTAGGTCAGAATGAGGAGTTGTCCACTTCGGTACATTTACTCCACTGGCAGGTCTGAGACAAGGACACTTCCCAAACAGAGACGTTCATGAAGGAAAGTAGTGGAAGATCTGGGTGAGAAATAGAGAGCTGACTTTATCATTGGTAAAACTGATGAAATGATGGTGTCAATTACAAATAGAGCGATCAACCACACGAAGTGATATAGCAGTAAGCCAACTTATATAGGGTATGGAGCCACTTCCAATTTACCATGAAATGATTTAATAGCATTTGGCTCATACTGCAATATAAGGCTACCCACATGGCGATATCACAAACGACCATACACTAAGATATTATATTATTATTAAACCAATAACTGATCCACATTTAATCCCATAATAGTGATTTTGCTTTTGTCCTAAGAGTATTGCCATGCAGGACATTTATTTTTTTTTTGCAAGAACCTAAGATTGGAGATGTCCAGATGTTGTTGTTGTTGTTGTTGTTGTTGTTGTTGTTGTTGTTGTTGTTGTTGTTGTTGTTGTTGCTGCTCCTGCTGCTGTTGTTGTTGTTGTTGTTGTTGTTGTCATGGTGGTGGTGGTGGTGGTGGTGGTGTTTTGTTTCCTCTCTCCCTAGGCAAGGAATAAGCATTGACAACCATGTGCATATAAAAATATGGACGTAAAGCTCTGATTTATCATTGGGTTATCTTCCTGAAATAAACTGAAACATGTCTGTATAATTATTCTGGTTGCTTATTTTTTTGCAAAGTGCTTTCTGCATAACCGTTCGACACCAGGCAACTTCTGACAAATTGACCAATTTGGTTATGCTTTAATTTGTTCACATTTGATTTAAATTGGCGCCATGGGTGGCAGTCATTGACATTTCTTTTGTTTCTGTGTTTTGGGAGGACAGTGCACAGCCAGACACAGGTGTGCACTTGAACAATTTGCGCGTGTAATTTCTGAAAGTACTGCCAGCTAAACTGTAAAGCAAAAAGTTGATCGCATTATTGCTCAAGTAAAACAATTCAGTTATATTTAAGAAAAAGTGCATTTGCACTATATGTGGAGGCGCAGAGTTGTGCATGGCCTCAGATTGGAAGTGGTAAGCAATGATGAGTATGCTATGCGGTAATCGGAGAAAGACAAAGATTGCAGCCACGACAATGAGCAATTTTGTGAGCACAGCTTCCTTGATTTGAGTAGAAGTTTGAGTATCTTGGGACTGACCCTCCAGCTGGCGTTTCTGCTCTACTTGCAAACGTTTAACCTTTAAAACGAGCAACAACGTAAAGACTCCAACCATTACACTTGGTATGATCATACCAGCCATGTGAAGAATTACTAGATTCCAAATTCTATACTCTCCTAACGTTTTGACTGAACATCTGCTGGTCAACTTAAGCTTGTGAAGCAACCAATATGGGAATACCGTTACTGATGCACAGATTAGACCTGTTATTGAAATTGTAATTTTTGCTTTCAACGGTGTAGATATGCGGGCAATTTTTAAAGGGAATGTCACAGTCAGGAAACGCTCTATTGTTATGCAGACTATAAGGTAGCACGAAAGTACTTGGCCAGTGAATCTCATATGAAATGCAAAACCACAAGATTCTTCAAAATATACAAATATTCTTAAAACTGAAAAATTAGCCAACCATTCAAATATTTCTCCAATCAAATACATGTTGTCTGCAACAGCCATGGCAGTGAAATAGTGACCTGGAGTAGTTTTGCGCATGGGAGATGATATTATGACGACGACAGCAAGCACATTCAAAATCACCCCTGGGAATAGGATGAACGGCTTGATACACATGGTCGTGTAAAAAGACACCCCAAGCAGCCAAACCCATTTCGAAGTATAGAATCCTACGGGGTATCGTCGGAATACAGTGGTAATATTTGGTGCAAATGTGATGGCTGACGTCAGATTTAGCATTGTCCTTGCGATTGAATAATTCATGTTTTGTATCGTTTACCTGAAGCAAAAATAAAACAAGTGTGGATGTATTTATAAACTCTTCCAGTATTGTAGTTAGTCATATTATGAAAAAAATAATTATATCACGAGACAAAGTCCGGTGTCAGGGCACTAAACCACACATCATTTCTGCCATCACAAATGCTTACACTCTGTTACAGCCACCAACTCCGAGTTTCTGTTGCAAAATTATCGCTTTTTGTCGAAAATGTCCCCCATGTGTGAGTTACGTATTAATTTAAGTGCTATTTATTTACTCCTAATCCTTCACTAACTTCATGACAATTACCTTAGTTAAATTTACAAGGTTTGGTACGAAAATAATAGTGTATAAATATGGTAAAGGGGTACTGAAACGCCTTCTGATTGCTACGCACTAAGACCCCGTGAATATAATTTATACAGGTATAGTCTCTCTTCAAAATGTTCTTGTGGAACAAGGTGTGACAAAATTATAGCCACTGCAAGTTGATGTATTTATTACTTAGTCTTTGGCAGACTGAAACCAACAAGAGTCCTATGAATTTCACACAAGGCAATGTTATATTGATAAAATGGCGCAGCCAGTTACAGGTATCACTATAATTTCAAAGTATCTTCCCCTTGATATTTGTTTCTTGTAGGTGAGGACGCCTGGGGTGTACACAATATATCTTCATCCATCGATAAAAATATTACGAACCACAGACAAATACTTGCTCCCTTGTAAGCAATTACTGCACTGGGATGCCCTGGTATTGCAGCACATTATTTTGGCTTTGAAGGATTAATTTTAAATGCAGACACAACTGACGTATTCTGGATAACCATGGGGATGTCTTTAATACACAGATGTTTATATTTTGTATTCCAGTATGATGGTACAAAAAGAGACACGAAATGGGACAGCTTAAGTAAAACACATATTAAAATCAAAACTTAAATTCGTCAATACTCAATCACGAATTGGTTCCAGTTTTGATAACTTATTGAGGCCGTACATTTGCGTGGATCTAACCTACTTGGGCTCACATCCCGGTCAAATGAGACTAACGTGCTCCAATATAGATTATTATGAACAGCTTTAGACAATTATATGAATCTGCCGGGGGGTAGCCTAGAATGATCTGAAGGTAGCAAGATATGTCGATGGTGCCTTGTTGTGCATTGGATTGTTTTTAAATCTTTTGATTTATATAGATTTATATTATATTTTCCTCGAAGCTATTTATATTTTTTTGGTCATATGAACACCGCTTACTTCAACAGAGAAGCCAAGAATATTAGAATCTGAAATAAATGCTGCATGTTTATTTCGTATTTGATGTACATCATGGTGTGTAATTTTTTTTTCTCCTCTTCTGTGCTGGTTGAAATGAAATTCAGGTAATATATAAGTGCGTAAATGTTTAAGATATAAAATATAATAGGAATGTAACGTTTCTTCTCTTCCCTGCAATATTAAACGAACTTCCGCTGTGGTATGTATGCATGAATTATCAAGATTTCAAAAGTTTCCATAGATCTATACCTAATGCAGTGCCACAAACCAACTGGAGTTAGGTGATACTTACCAAACCATTTTCCAACCGATTCTCACAGGGAAGGGGTCAAGAGTATCGTGCAAATCACTATGACGTCTATTATATGTACACCCCTACCAAGTCTATTTTTATATTTGGCACAAGTGATAAATTTGGTTTTAGTAAGTTAGGTCTGTATATTAAGGACTGGTTTAAAACAACCAGTTGCCTTCTATGGTTGAATATATAACTCAAGATGGGGTGAAATTTGTTATTTTCCTTTGGTATTGAATGACGCATGTTGATGTTTTTGTAATTCTGATATCTCAGCATATTTCTACATTTATCTTTGCTGTCATTGTTGGGTTGAAATTAATGAATAAGATAAGGGTAATGTTTTTCCTGAATAATTAGATGTAAAGTGGATGAGATGATTGTGTAATGATCGGCGATGGGTGGAAATGCATCCTACGTATGGTAACTTATATATATGTTGTGTTTTAATAATAAGGGGAGAAGTGAGAAGGAGATATTGCACTCTTCATCAATTATTCATATATATATATATATATATATATATATATATATATATATATATATAAATATATATATATATATATATATATATATATATATATATATATATATATATATATATATATATATATATATGAATAATTGATGAAGAGTGCAATATCTTTATATTGGGTTCGGCTTCGCCTCACCCAATATAATGTTTCATTGTCCCGTAAACTTCATATTGGACTCCCTGCCATCCAATATCTGTATTATATATATGTATATATATATATATCATATATATATATATATATATATATATATATATATATATATATATATATATATATATATATATATATATATATATATATATATATATATATATATATGAAAAAATCTAAAAAAAAATAAAGCGTGAATATGCATATGTTTGATATGTTAGAATCTCTGTGCATACATCTATGGTCAAAAGATTTAAATTATGTTGAACAAGCGCTTAATTTAACCTACTTTCTGGGGAGACGCTAGTTATGCAGTTTTAAGAATAGCAACATGCTTGTACATGTTCATTACAGAATAACACATTAAATCATAAAGAATTGCAATACATTCGTTGAAAATGATATGATATAATTCTTGTAAATACCAAATCATCGTTATCAGTTGAATCACGGTAATGCACATGCTCGTCAGGTACATGCACTTTACACCTGCACGTAAGGAGTGCGTCAGAGTGATGTAAGGATTTTAAAACTTTAATTAAAGCAGGATGACATTACATAGGATCTTATGTAAGGTTTTGTGCATAAATAATCCGAGAGTCTACATGCTATATAAACTAATGCACAAAAGAGTCAAAACCCATTACAAATTACGGCATACAATATCATATATTTGGGCTTTTTCCTCTTACTTTTTTATTAGATAACATTTTACATGATTGTTTAACAATGCGTTTAACTTTGTACAACACTTTGGAAATCAAAACATACAGGGCCTATCCTGTGTGAATAAAAACTCATTTATCTTATTTAATAATTTTGTGGCTCAAAGATGAGATAACAGCTCTTTGTTCTTCCACTAAATGGTATTGGATACGGTTTTCTATGTTTATACAATATATCCTAATGTCTATAAAGCACAAAATAATAGCCAAGAGTTAAGGAAAAAGTAATTGCTACCTCAAATTGAGATTGAGCTCCTTAGCTGCTGGTGATCGGTTTTAAGCAGTTCAATTGTTACAAGTTCAAGAAGGAGCACCATGGTGAACACAACAGTCAAACCTTGCTTGATTTACTCAAACTTTGTCACAGCATTGATTTCAGTTTTTAAGGTTTTCAACTTTTCTGCACAAACATTATCCATTATTGTAAAATCTGCTTCTGTCACCGAGTGAGGAAACAAGAAGCCACCGACAAAGATGTTGCAGTTATCTGTACTTAAGCCTTTCGTGCCCATAGGTTAAAGGTAAGTACAAGATGTTTTTTTTCCTGTCCCAATGTTCAACATTGAAATAGTGATGCCACAAGAGTATTGCAACGACAGAACAAGATGCATTGATACTATTGAAAACGATTGCCAGTAGCAATCAAAATGGCAGTCGAGTCAGAAACAGTTGCTATGGAGAAAATCCACAAAATGAGAACAGAGATATTAGTACCATGCGTAGGATGCAGCTATCTCTATCATCGATCATTCCATCATCATTTCAACAATATTCTGTACATCGTATAGTTCAGACCCACATAGCCCTCATTCATAAATTTCAACTCAACAAGGACAGCAAAGATCCATACAGAAAAAGGCTGAGTCTTAAGAATCACCAAAACATCAAAATGCATCTTCGAATACCAATGTAAAGAAAAAAATCACTCGTGTCTTGACAATGGTATTGAAGTATAAAGGTCAACTGGTGATTTTGAACCAGTCCTGTCAACCTCTGACAAACTGTAAATTAGATTTAAAATATTTTAAACATATAGGCATAACTACCAAAACCTCCAAATTTATCACTTGCACCAAAGATAAAACTAGACGTGCTAGGCCTGTTTGTTTCAAATACGTCAGTGATATTCACGATACTGTTGACTCCTTCCGTGTGCCAATTGGCTGGAAAATGCGTTGTTGGAAATCACAAAAGTCCAGTCGGCTTTGTCCCTTATCTCTTAACTTTTCTTCATCTTGCTCAGTTTAACATTCAGCCCTGCAAGGTTTATTCCCCTTTCCCATTTGTTTGAGTTCCCGTCTACGTGTTTCCAAAACTTTCTTACTTGTAGCAAATTCTGGGCTAGTCACCAGGGAATAACCATAGCCTATTTCTCCCAATTTCCTATTAATGCCAGGTGAAGGGAAGTCAAACTGTAGGGCTCATAATCATTACCAGTTTTCTTTTTGAGATTCATAAGGAAGTCCGCTACGCAGCGGTCCATGCTAGAAACGTTGACGTCTTTCAAGTTTCGACTCTCTCCACGCGGTGGTGCTAAAAGCCACTCGCGGAAACGGCTGTAACTTAACTCGGTTTTCTTGGCAGTATTTTTTATTTCTTTTTGAGTTCAGGTAATCCAAAATGTCCTCGCGATCCTGGACTCCAGCAGTTGTACTACTGCCAGCCCGCGTACCAGTGCTGGGATACACTGATGGCTCCGGCTGGGAACTCCTAGGCCCATGGTCACGTGGGTTCTCAATTTCGTCTGCTTCACGGGTCACCATAGGAGGGCGTCTGTGATCAATGTCCGGATCGGCAATGTTGACATTCACAGCCGCGTTCAACAACAGAAAGTCCTCTGGTTCCGTTCCTGTGTCAGATGGCACGTTAGGATCAGCAGCAGGGTCATGCAGGATAACTTCTGCAATTGGCTCCATGTCAGCAATTGTGACTGATATTAATTCCTCATCAGGGATCTGCTCCTCTGCATTTTCAACATATGCTAAAATGAGACAAAAAAGAAAACACGTCGTGATATTGATAGACACTTCGTTAGTGGAAATGATGATTAATTTAAACAAATTGATATCCCATGTTTTCATAATAATAACTATATATAATGAACTTACCTTGCCACATGATTTCAGCAGAATTCTGTGTAAGATCCGCTAAAACAATCTCAAATTGACCATTTTGAGGAACATTTAAATCCATGTCTTGAATTGCTTGCAGGCTGGGAAGGTCTGCTGCTGTGATGACCTTTGACCCAGCTTGCTTTCCAAATAAGGAAGTATGGCCAGAATGTAAACAAAGTAGTCCCCTACTAGGACAATACGGCCAACCTGAACTCATAGTCTGTATTTCCCTCTGTTTCAGTGTAATACAGCCTCAATTACTGGATAAAACGGAATATCAGTCCATGTGCCACGGATATATCATACTTTCCAGACTCCATGCAAACTCGTACAAGCTGCAAATGCTTAAAGAGTCTGTGTAGGACAAACTGCCCCTGCAAGAAGGCTAAACGTCCATGTAGCGTAGCCAATAAATTTGAAGGAAAGGCAGACAAACGTGGACAAGCTCTCAACGAAGACTTATCAAGTAGTTATGATGAGGCATCAGACTATGAATAATACACCAATTAAATGTTTTTTTGTTTTTTTTTTTTAATTGCGTGCATAATTGAATTAGCTATTTTAGTGACAGAAATATTGGTTTTATGTGTCAGAAGTTTGCAGATATTGTATAAACTTTGTTCCTATACTCACATGGTCAGTGCGAACCAAATGGACATTTTTTTCTATGATTTGCGTAATGTTGCAACTTTTTACTGTTTTTCTTGAGGGATGGGGTTGCATTCAAAGTTTATTATCACTTTTTGTGTAGGTAAAATGCTTACTAAATTATGTTCAAACATTCCTATATCTATCTAAGGGACATATGGATGGATACTCAACAAAAAAAGTTCCAAATGGTGTTTGATATCAGTGCACCAAACCTTGTAGGTAACATGCCAAAAATTATGCGGAAATTCTACCATAAAATATGCATTATTTTACCTCAAAAATGGAGCAACACTATGTTTTAAAACTCCTTCGTGCTTATTTTGTCATACTGGATACAATAAAATATCCAAACTATACTGAACCCCAATGAAAAGTATCCACATAAAAAAATTAACACATTAATTTTGTAAGTTACTAAGTACTGTGTGTGCATATATGCATGGTTTGGAGCCTACATCAGGGTCATTCAGGACAACTTTTTAACTTTTGCTGGGTTGTTACATAATGCATGTGACTTTTGTGCACCGAATATGGCTTCTGACCACCACTCCTATTGGATGGCTAAAATGACCTGATGTTTTTAGTGGCTTTAAAAAGGGATGTTCAGCCAAGAAAAAAGCCAGTGGTCTCAGGTGTGTTGAGGCGATCATGCCGCGTCTGAGCCAAGGTCAAAGACACCATGCTTTGGGGCTTGCAGAGGGTGGAGTCCCAATCACTCAAATCGCACAAAGAATGCGGTGTACTCGGCGCACCATCCAACGACTAATTGAACGGCAACAAGAAACTGGATCCGTAGATGATCGGCCTAGGCCTGGTCGAGAAAGAGTGACAACACCTGGCCAAGACCGTCACATCCGGCTGATGCACCTGCGAGACCGTTTCCGTACAGCAGCCCAAACAGCCCGTGAGACTCAAGGGGTGAATCACCGTCCTGTCAGTAGTTCTACTGTGGAGAGGCGACTGAGGAGCAGTGGCCTAACAGCCAGAAGACCTTACAGGGGTAACCTGCTGACCCAACCCAGAAGAGAAAGACGACTGCAGTGGTGTAAAGCACACTCCAGGTGGACTCGCCAGCAGTGGAAAACCGTCCTTTTTACTGACGAGTCCCGTTTTTGTGTCAGCAGAGCAGATGGCAGAGAACGTGTGTGGCGCCGGACTGGGGAGAGATATGCAGATGCCTGTGTCCGTCAGGCAGATCGATGATGTGGACCCTCTGTCATGGTGTGGGCAGGCATCAGCAACCGCTACCGGACACCCCTAGTGGTCATTCAAGGGATCCTCAATGCTAGGCGGTACATTGATGAGGTGCTGGAGCCGCACATGGTCCCATTTATGGAGCAGCATCAAGATCTGGCGATCTTTCAGCAGGACAATGCACGTGCACACTCTGCAAGATTAACAATGAACTTTCTCAATGAGAACAACATCAATGTCATGGAATGGCCAGCGTTCTAACCCGATCTGAGCCCTATTGAACATTTGTGGGATCAGTTAGGCCAAGGTATTCAACGGAGGACACCTAGGCCTACTACCCGAAACCAGCTGATCCAAGCTCTGCAGGAAGAATGGAATAATGTTCCCCAACACAGAATTCAAACCCTGGTCAGCAGTATGCGCCGCAGATGTATAGCATGTGTTGATGCTCGAGGTGGCCACATCCCATATTGAACAGAAAAATTTGTGTGACTTTCAATTAGGGCAGTTAATGACATTTTTTGCCTGTAAGTGACGTTAATGTCGGTAGAGCGTGACATTATTTTTACGCCAGAAAAGTGAATGCTTTGTTAAGTTCTAAGCACGTCTAGGTATGAAATGTTTCAAGTATAAACAATAAAATACTTCAAAATTGGCATGTGGATACTTTTCATTGGGGTTCAGTATAATATTTTTTTTTTTTTTGGGGGGGGGAGGCTTTGATAGCATAAGTTAAAGAAATGTTAATAAAAGTGCATGAAAACTCCGAGCCCACCAATGTACCCAGAAATAACGCCAATTTTCATAGTGAGGTACACTGAACTGAAAGGGTTGCCCTGTAGATTTTAATCCGCCATCATGTCTAATTTATGAAAAAAAAAGGGCCAGAACAAAAATAACATGTATCCACCTACCCCCAAAATGGGCCCTGTGTCCCCCCCCCCCCGACTATTATGGTATTCTTGGTGGAGTCGATCATCGTGCAAAAGAGCGATGCTATTATACTGTAAAAGTGCACATAAAATATTGATGACTTTTGCCAGTAACAACCATTATGGGGATCGAGTCAGAGTGTGGTGTATAGCATCAAATCCCCAAAATCACAACAGAGAAATACAGTTGTGTGATGTGAATGTATCTGCAATATCTGTTTATCATTCCAACACGTTTAATGACTTTCATTTTCTTTGTAAACCTGGTGGTATCATGGTAGGTATCACTTAACTCCCATTGCTATGCGGCAATGTATTCTGTATAGAATTTTGGAAATATTTACTACTTTACATAATTATAATTCTACATTCAAACATAAGCTGAAGTTCATCTAATCATATAATTTGCAAAGAACAGGGGAAAATATTAGTCACATTATGTACATAAAATACCATGAATCATGTAGCAATTACTACTGGCGATATTGTTCTCAGGTTCTTTGTTAGGAAAAATTGTGCTCATTTTTCATCAAAAAATATTACAAAACTTGCGGGAAGCAATCTATAAGTTTACATAATTATGCAAAAGGAATTCATACCACAGCGATATCGTAAACATATTTTGCGACTAGTATATTATTCCAGGCTACCCTAAGCAGATATATATGATTTTCAAAATCTGTTCTTGTGAGCTTTATTGCAGCATATCAGTCTCGCTGAACGCTGATGTGAATTTCAGTATATTTAATCAAAGCAAGTATAGTTTAGTATAATAAGCACTTTTAATCAAATTTTGCAATCCAAAGTGATGCTAATTTTCCCGATTAATTATTTTCGAGCGTAAATCTTAATATGAAAATATTTTTTGCTGACGCTGTGCAAGAAAACAGAAAAACACACACACACACACACACACACACAAACACACAAAAAAAACTTCACTTTTGGTGATCTAGGGAGCAAAGTTGCAGAGCAAGATTTGGAGACCTGGTAAACAATTGATTTGCGACCCAACAGAGTATATGCCTAAAAAATAGGACAAGGTACCAGTGGGAATGGAACTATCTTTATCTACAATATATTTCAGAATGTTCCATACACAAAATTCCCCCTTGCCTGATGAACAACCCGAGGCCTCTGTACAATGTTTCTGGATATCAAACAAGTTGCTTTTGCGTGGATTGGATAATAATTCTTAATAATGCCTTTTTGTGTCATACATGTATCCAACATGTCCAACTCCTATGAATATCAAAGAGCTAAATATGTAAACATGAATATGTTCTGAAATAATTTAAATTGGGTATTTAAGTTTAATTGGCAAGTTATGCTTCCCAAGACAAAAATAAAACACTCATCACAGTGATCGCACATTTATTTAGCAAATTTAATATCAAGTAATATTAATTATTGATATGTTTGTATTTCAATTAAGGGAATAAATCAAGCATTATGAGTTTGATTTTGCTGATGCTTTTTTGTTATGATTTGATAACAGGAGTCAATTTTTACCTCACGAGATATAAGTGCTGAGCCTAATTAAAACTTAAAATGTGTAAACTATATGCACCTGCAAGTCAAATTTGGAAGAAAATAAAATACAAAAGATTAAACTTACAGCTCATTTTAACAAAGAGTATCACATATATTCTGAATTGAAACACTTCCCACAAACTGAATAAATGTTGACATATTCTACATTCATCTTTATTTATATGGGATTCACCTATGTGGTGATATGGTAATTCCCATTATTCTCCATTATTACATTTATGAATCTCTTAAACTTATTTCACATATCTAGATCTTTTATGTTGCTTAGGGTTTAGTCTAAACAAGAGTTAGCGCACACACATGGTCGTGTCCTAATTGTAGTACAGAATGTGTGTAAGGGTCAGTGTCACAGTTAGCATCATACGACGTTCAACTTTTAGACCCTGACCCCCTACGTTATCGTCGAAATGATCTTTCTGTGACAATTACCATGTGCATAATTCTTATGAAGCATGATTGGTCACTGTTGTCAATTTGGGCCTCGTGCACTTCTGCTTCAAACTCACAAATTTGAGACAGGTCAAATAAACATTTACTGTAAGCGCCTGAGAGACCTGTAAACTATTTAGTTGGTACATGTTCTTACTTTCAAATGTGTAGGCTTATGTGCATGTTACACATACATATAACTTTTCAACACACCGTTCAAAAGTGGGGAATGTTTTTGTAAGTGCAATTTGTATAGCTTATAAAGTATTAGTACATAAACTCTTTAGAACAGGATTTAAATTATTATTACGGCCACTGAACACATGTTGGAACATGCTATTCTGACTTCTTCTTTTTTTATATATAAAACATGCAAATAAAATACAGGAACTTTTTTTAGCATTGCTGTTTTCATGATAATTTGAGTAGATATTCTCAACTAATTTTTTTAGTTCCTTTGATTTATTCTTGTTTAAGTTGAGGACCCAGTCAACAGCTTTCCTAAATTGTATATGCTCTTGTCACGGTGCAACTAAAGTGTCCTAAGAATATGCTATTAATATCAAAGGGGTGACAAAGATAGGTTATTTGCACATGCTTTTACACAGCATGTAGCTGCTTTGTATGCCTTAATTTGCAAAGTACACCTAGGGATAATATGACATGGATGCTTCACTTAAATGGATTTATCTGAAGTTTTTATCACCGTTTTGTGAAATAAATGTTGGTAGCTGTGGAAGCCCCCCTTCCCATTAATGTCCTATGACATTAACTCTGACATTGATATGATCTCTGAATGCAAAGAGCTAAATGAAAAAATAATTAGGCCTAGGCCTACATTTTTTTTCACACCTCAGTTGTGCTTAGATTTCTTGTAAATTGACCATTGGAAACTTATTTTAGGGAAAGACTACTTTTATTTCTTGCTTTATAAAGCACTGAGGGCCAGCTTTGTTTTTCATTCTCATCCAGCATCAGACATCATATGGAATGATCCTGACCCCCACCTTGAACATCTGTGACTATTCAATGACAATAGGGTCACATATATTCAGCCATTCTTTAAGATAATTCATGAATAAGCTTACATTGGAAAACCAATACCTTGTACATAAAGATTATTAGTAATTTACGTCCAATATGCTTCATTTGTATCTGGTACCATGCAGTTTTCCCCTCCCAACCGGAATGTCAATAAATAAATGATCCCTCCAAAGCTTGGGCACTGGGCGATAATTTACTAATTAAAGGGTATCGACTTCTTTCGTCAGCTCGCTTTCAAGGTTATAATTACCGTTTCAGTATTTTCCTGTTCTTCTGAGGAAGAAACCTCGTCCTCCGATTCTGGGTCTTGCATGATAATGCAAGCCGCCTGTTCAGCGGTGAACTTTTAAGCCTTACGGCTCATCCTCTGCACTCTGTCAACTCCCAAGTCAACACAGGCAGCAGGGTCAAAGGTAATTGGGACGCTGTGTTGTGATCATGTGACCTGTCATGTGATTGTTCGTACGGTAGTAAACAAAAGAAGACCGATATTTACTGACGGTGTTGGTAAAAGTCGAATTACCTTGATAAAGGTATCTTGACAGTGCAAGATACATTGCATAGGGCAAAATTCCACAACAGTCTCCTCCGGCAAGCTACCGTTGTTCGCCTGCAGTCGCCTCCAGCATTGAAAGAGTTAAGCCAAACAGTAGGGAAATTCAAGATGGCGGCTACATCACGTGACTTTGATTGTCCTTGACCTGCAACTGACCACACAGAAGACAAAGACTAGGTATATCCCTTGTGTGGTTGGAATATCAAAACCTACAATGTTTTTGTTCTCCCACTGGAGGACGGGTATGTCAGGCCTGCCTATACTAATGTTACCATAGATCACAAATGGTCAAACAAGGAAACCTGTTGTGCAGTGGGGGCCCATAATATGCATAAACCTTCCTGTATTTGATATATTTTGGGCCCAAAACAATCTACATTTTATAATTTTGCATTTTTTCTGTACACCTTGCCTCTTGTGACACAAATGTTGGTATTTTGTACCTTATCAAATAAAATACATGCCAGTTAACATTAAATTTAGCCAAATATTGGAAAAAATCAAGATGGCCGCCAGATCATGTGACCTTGAATGACCTTGACCTGCAGCTGGCCAGGCAGAAGACAAATACAGGGTATAGCCCTTCTGTGGGTGGAATATCCAAACCCAAAATTATATTGTGTTCCTATGGCAGCAAAGGCACCTCAACCTTAGCAATTGTAGCATCACCATGGATTATATACAGTCAAACCAGGAAACCTGTTGTGTAATGAAAGTTCATATCTTGCGTTAACCTCCCTATGTTTCACATATTTTTGGACACGGAACCATTTATATTCAGTAAGTTTGTCTATTTTCCCTGTATCCTGCCTTTTTTGACACACATCTTGGTATTTTGTACCATATCCAACAAGCTAAGTGACAGTCAATGTTAAATTTAGCAAAAAAATGTAAAACTCAAGATGGCCGGCAGGTCACGTGACCTTGAATGACCTTCACCTGCAGCTGGACTCATAGAAGACAAATACTGGGTATAGCCTATCTGTGGATGAAATATCAAAACCCAAAATATTGGTGTTCTCCTATGGCAGCAACAGTACCTCAACCTCACCAATTCTAAAATTACCTAGATTTCCTATGGCCATACCAGGAAACCTGTCCTGAAATGGGAGTCCTTATCTTGCGTAAACATCCTTATATTTAATATATAGTGGACCAAACACCATTTCTGTTTTTGTTAAATATGTTTGTTTTCCCAGTACCTTCCCTTTTTGACACTTTTGTTGGAATTTAGTACCATATCGAATTGATTTAGAGCCAGTAAATGTTAAATTAAGCCAAATATTAGCGAAATTCAAGATGGCGGCAAGGTCACGTGACCTTGAATGACCTTGACTTGTAAATGCCAGACAGAAGACCAATTCTGGGTATAGCTCTTCTGTGGGTGGAATATCAAAACCCAAAATGTTTTTGTTCTCCCATGGCAGTAAAGGTACTTCACCTTACCAATTCTTATACTACCATAGATCACATGTGGTCAAACCAGGAAACCTGTTCTGCAATGAGGGGCACACAATTTGCATAAATCTCCCTATATTTTATATTGTTGGGCCAAAACCCATTTATATTTGGTACATTTGTTTATTTTTCACATATCTTGCCTGTTTTGACACATATGTTGGTATATTGTATCATATCCATTAAATTAACCGACAGTTAATGGTAAACTTATCCAAAAATCGGAGAAATTCAAGATGGCTGCCGGATCACGTGACCTTGAATGACCATGACCTGCAACTGGATTTACAGAAGATAAATACTGGGTATAGTCCTTTTGTGGATGGAATATCAAAACCAAAAATGTTGGTGTTCTACTATGGCAGCAAAGGTACTTCAACCTCACCAATAACAACATTACCATAGATTACATAAAGACATATCAGGAAACCTGTCATGTAATAGGGGTGCATATCTTGCATAAGCCTCCCTATATTTAATATATTTTGGGCCAAACACCATTTCTGTTTGGTTAAATATGTTTCTTTTCCCAGTGTCCTGCCTTTTTGGCACTTTTGTTGGTATTTGGTACCATATCCAACATATTAAATGCCAGTTAATGTTAAATTTGGCCAAAAATTGGATAAATTCAAGATGGTGGCCAGGTCACGTGACCTTGAATGACCTTGAATTTATTTTTAATGGCCAAAGATTAAAGATGAACTAATGGGCTGTCAATGGTGAAAGTTTGAAAGTAAGAACTTTTTTCTTGTTTCAGTGGCATTTTGAGACATATCATATGGCTGAATTTCTCTAAATTTGGCAATAAATCTGGCAATGGGGAGGGGGGTACATTATATCAATATGGCAGTGAAAGAGTTAACAATGCAACAAACGATAATTTGCAATTACGTGTGTCACATGGGCTGCATCGCCATGATTACATAAATAGTAATGCTCCTGTGCAAAAGGGTAACAGAAATTAATCCCTGTCAAACCTTTTAATGTTTGAATTGCATATAGCGAACATGAACGGTGCCCGGTTCGGGATCGGTATTGTGTCCCCAGTACCGAGTACCTGGTTCAGTCAGGCTCTAATATATATATATATATATATATATTTTTTTTTTTTTTTTTTTGATTTGTTTTCGTTTTTTCAACGAAAATCATTCAATACAATACAGGAAATCTTTGCAAATGCATTCATGGTCGCTCCTTTTTTACATTTCATTTAGTTGAACCTTACAGAAAATAAATTCTACAATCGCATGGACAACCCTGAATATGACTTCACCAATGGCGTTTTCTTGGAGCGTTACTTCTGCGTTCAAACGAGCAGTCTCCTCTCCTAAAGGGTATCGGCTGTTTTTAATTAGTACTAGAATAAATCAGTATGTTAATCCTTTCATTTTGATACCTAGATTGCTTTTCAACATACTTACTTTTGTCATCATAATATCTTCTCCTATGCTCAAGACTACAACGGCTCACTACTTCATTTCCATGGCCATTGCAGACAACATACATTTGTCTGCCTAGATCCCTGAGTGGTATGATAAATTATCCAAGTACAATGTGTATCTATTTTTGTTGAACCTATGTTCTATGGATTTTTGTCTGGCGCGAGATTCTTTGGTCAACTGTTCTCATGTTATCTTATAGTGTGGGTACCAATTGAACGTTACTTTACCGTGACATACCCTCTGAAAATTGCCCGCATATCAACACCATTTAAAACAAAAATTGTCATCTTGGTAACGGGTCTAATCTGTGTATCAGCATCAGTTTTCCCTCTTTGGACGCTTACAAATATACCAAGTGCAAGTTTATGCATAACCAAAAGGAGAAAAGAGTATCAAATATGGAACGTGGTGATTCTTCTGATTGCTGGTCAGCTCATTCCGATGTTATTAGTGGGGGTCTTAACTACGTTGCCTATAATAAAACTGAAACGTTTTCAGGTAGGAAGAAAAGCGCAGCTTGAGGGTCAGTTGCAGGACAATAACACTTCTACGGATGCTAAGGAATCTGTGCTGACCAAACTGCTCATTGTTGTGGCTATAATCGTTGTTTTATTCCGACTACCTTACAGCTTAGCCTTCACTCTTCACCGTGCCTTTGGGACCGATCTTTACTTATATGCGGTAATTCTTTCTGCGTCCATTTTGAAACTATTTGAGTTGTTTTACTTGGGCAATCATGCCATCAACTTTTTTCTTTACAGCCTAGCCGGCAGTTCTTTCAGAAATTATATGCGCAGCTTGTTCCGGTGCAAACCTGTATCTGGCCGTGCGCAGTCCTCCCAGAAGACAGAAACGAAAGAAATATCCATGAAACCCTAAATAATGCTGCAAACACAATGAAGACAACAAAGCAAAACAAAAAACAAACAAAAAAACAAAAAAAGAAATGTAGCCAATTTTCCAAAAGCCACATTGTGTAAGAAAGCAGATAAATTATCAACAATTCTTAGCTGCATGTCGGCAAGAAAACCATGTGTCAACGGAATGATTTACGTCCATTTTTATGTGCAAACTTGTAATTGCCCACTGCTTGCCTCAGAAAAAATCATTATTCTAGGCAAATAAATAAGAACATCTAGAAATCTCCAATCTTACGCTTTTTTTTTCAAAAAACTACATTTCCTGCATGGCAATGCGCTTAGGACAAACTGCAAAATCCATATTATGCTACAAAAAAGGTTATGGTCAGTGGGTCACCAGAAATACTAGAGTGCCTTTGTGTATATATCATCTTCTTGTATGCAAATATGGTCCGCTTGGGTTAAATTTGTATATGGGAAGAGAGTGCAAATCAGATAATACGTTTGTAGCGAAGTAATAGGGTCATAACTTTGAGTCATAACTGTAGCCGTGTTTTTTTTTTCTTTTTTTTTTTTTTTTTTGGTTGTTGTTTTTTTGTTTGTTTTGTTTTGTTTTGTTTTTTCGTTTTTTGTTTTTGTTTTTTTTTTTCGGGGGGTTGCTTTTTTTGTTTTTGTTTTTCACGCAGTGACGGGAAGTGGATATACACACGAGTCATATCATATAGATGAACTAACCAATCATTGTAGCTCTTGTAAATTGTGTAATAACTGAAATGTATTGCAGACAAATTATTCCTCAAGGGACAAGTCGAGTGAGCCAATGAAAGTTTGGCTGTTTGCCGAGTGAAGCCACGACACCCAACAGTTGTTACTGTGCATCATGTAGCTGAGATATCAAATTTCATGGAAGTGTACAATGAATAGCGTGTGTTTGGTGGAGTGGCGGCAGGATACACTGGGTGGCCTGCCTTTTGTGGCTGCACATGCTGCAACCACCTTTGACACTATTACAAAAACCGCAGTGCACCACGAACTGCAATGCACCAATTTGATGGACCTAAAATAATAATGATGATGATTATGATGATGATGATGATGATGATGATGATGATGATGATGATGATGATGATGATGATGATGATAATGATGATAATGATGATAATAATAATAATAATAATAATAATAATAATAATAATAAACAAAGGTTTTAGCGGTTGCCATAGGGAGCTTCCTCATTCTCTGCACTGTTGGAACACGCCTTATTAGGTGGCACTGTGTTCTTTTTTTTCCATCACCCTTTCCACAACAAACATTGCATGATGATGGCTCTAAAACCTCTTAGGTGCCTCACTTTCAAAATTGTATGGTCCTTAATTAGATATGTGAATTGTTTTTCTTCCATGCACATGAAAAAAAATATATACATTTTTGACATGTATTTCTGAACCTCCAATTGCATTCTAAACAGTCATCCCTTTTTGTAACCTCCCATCGCCACGTTATCACAGTAAATACTGCAGGTCCACGACACTGTCAATCATCAAACAAAACAACTAATATTCATGCCTGAATAATGACGGTTGCTCTTTGACTTCAAATCAGGTATTTGCTCTCAAACGTACACACACCATTGTGTGATATTAGCAAGCAAGCTACATAACACAAATCTCATACTCAATAAAATGTTTCAGTCACAACCATGATGTTACAAATGAAGAAATAAGGAAACCAAATAGTATACATAAAGGAATGTGAACCAGCAAATTACTGATTGCTTTAAATAGCAATGATTAGAGTTAAGAATGCTCATATGTAACGTTTCAGAACGTGATCTAATGATTTAATTGTTTAGATTTTATAAATGTCATTTTTCTGTCTTTGTGGTTGCTCAATTATAGATAATAAACGTTATGCCTGGTAGTTATGCTGTTTGTGATTCATTGTCCAGCATTTACTCCACAAAATGCCTACCTATGTAGCAACTTTGCTAGATATATTTGAAGTTGACATTGTTTATTTCAACTTTATCTCCTGCCATGGATATAACCGACACAAAAAGCCATGATATCAGCATAAAAGTAGTGCAGCAAGTCTAGAATATATACCCCCCCCCCCCGTCCAAATGGAGAAGGGGCATATGGCAAATAATATGTCCGTGCGTGTGTCCGTGTGTCTGGGCAGTTTTCACACCATGACTCAAATGGTATAGGCACACTTGTTTTACATGAATTGTGAAAGAAATCCAGCATTGACTTGTCGAGTCACTGTCCATGGCACAGATGTTGGGCCTATACGTCCTACCTTGCCTGTGGTGTAGGAAACCGAAGAACTCGGAGAAAACCTTCGTGCACGGTTAAAGTGGTAAGAACTTTTTCCACATGCTGCCCAGGACGAGTATCAACCCGGGTCGTAGAGGTGAAAGGCGAGCGTCTTACCGCTTAGCCAACCGTGCACATAATGGCTATTGACATAGGGCTTTCATATATTTTTTTATTATAGCAGCATATCAGCTTTCCCGCGAGTTGGAAGATGGGTGACATTGACTTAATTCCCGAAGCCATAGAGCCATTTTAGCTAATTTGGTTTTGATGTGATAACTCCATACGTGTTTGATGCAGGGCTTTCATATTGCACATGTTATTTATCCTGCATCAGGTCTGAGAAAAAAATTAAGGTTGCTGACCTTGATCCAATTCCAAGGCCACAGAGCCGTTTTGTGAATATAATTTTAATGAGATAACTCTAAAAGTGTTTTATATAGCGCGTCTACATAGTACTTGCTTACTTTTAGCAGTTTATCATTTTTCACACGGGTTTGAAGATGGGTGACATTGACCAAATTCCTAAGGTCACCGAGCCATTTTAGTTAATTTGGTTTTCAAGCAATAACTCGAAAGGTTTTTGCTTAGGGCTTTAATACTGTGCATGCTTTATAATCCTGATTAAAATCACGGACTAACATGGGCGGCATTGACCTAATTCTCAAGGTCACAGAGACATTTTAGCTAATTTGGATTAACGGGAGAATGTGAAAAGTGTTTGACATAAGCGTGTCAAATTGCAGGTGATTACAGTCCTAGATAAGGTTTAGCACGAGTTGGGAGATGGGTGACCTTAACCCAGTTCCAAGCGTCACAGAGCCATTTTAGTCTATTTGATTTGTAAAAGATAACTTGACAAGTTTTTTGTTTGTTTGTTTGTTTGTTTGTTTTTTTTTTTACATAGGGCTGTCTATCCTATTTGCACATGCTTGTTGTCCAGCATAAGGTTTCAGACAGACTTCAAAGATAGGTGACCTTGATCAAATTTCTAAGATTGCAGAGCAATTTTTGTGAATATGTTTTTCACGTAATAACTTGACAGGTTTTGTGCATAGGGGTTTCATATCGCACATGCCCATAATCCTGTATAAAGTATTAGAGGAGTTCGACGATGGGTGACCTTGTCCCGATATCAGAGAAGTTCGGAGATGGGTGACCTTGTCCCAATTCCCAAAGCGAATTCGAATATGATTGACCTAGACCCAATTCACAAGCGAAGGTCACGCAGCCGGAGGAATAGATCTAGCAATCTGTAATTGCCTTTCAATTTGATTCTATTAAAATTGTGTTTATGTTATGGTGTATCTTAATACTTTTGTACTGATGTTATCACACCTGTACTATTGATAAAAAAGATTCACACACTACATGTTGTTTCAATAGCTGAAAGTTTTCCATTTTGAATCTGCCAACTGCAGTTGCAACGACTTGGATCGATTGCATCAGTTGCTACCACTTCAGTGTGTCAACAGTTCTGTCCATATATATAGTGGCGTAGTTTTCTTCCCCCCCCCCAAAAAAAAAAAAACACAAATTAAAGTCTTTAGACACCTTTACTATCTTCGCATAAAATACAGTGTTGCCTGTTACTATCCACCTTAGCATGACAACCTGTTTTGTTTTACCTGTATGAAGCTTGTGGTTCAAAATGAGAATCTTAGAAATAGATAGCTGCATAACATTTTGGTTACATCTAAGTCTGGTGGTCTTAAGAAACCACGCTGTTTTGTAAATACCACATACATGTATTATTTATTTTTTTTCAGATACTTCTAAGTTTATACTTTGCATTATGGTTTTGGAAAACCACTTCCAAACCTGAATAAGTATCTTGAAATCAGACGTCACACACATCAAACTTATTCAACACATCGTTTACAAAGCTACACCAAGGCACCAAGAGGTTCTGAACATGGTATGATGCAATTCAAATATGTTGAGCAACTGTTATAATTATGCGTTTTAAACCGTAGCTGACGTGTGCCCCAAACACAACTTTCCTGCCCTTGACTTGACAGGGATAAAGAAATATCCTAGTTCAGCACACGAAATGCAAACAGTTCATGCTCTGATACCTGGTAACAGAATTACATAACTACAACTACAGCAGATCCAATAAATCCATATTTTCAAATCCCAAAATTAACACCCGTTTAGCAGTCTTTAAGTTGTAGAAATATGTCCGTGTGGTAGTTTCTATTCAATATGTACACGAAGAATATCGAGGCCTTTCGATCGTGGTGTACGAAGCTTTGTAGGCCTGGCAGTATTAACATTGTTTGCTTGTAGCAAAGGAGCCACAACAGTACCAATTTCGCCTCTTCATTAGTAAATTTTGTCACTTGTTCTATCTCTTTTTGGAATTAGCCCCTAAGCCGTTAAGAAATGTCACCCTAGATTTAGCTTTGCATGATGTCTAGAGGACACCATGCAGACAATGTGACAAATCGATCACGTGTAAAGTTACTTACATAACTGGCTGCCGCAGTGATAAGTTGTAGAAAGGTTTATCTGGACAATATGCTGCATTGACAATGAGTTCTATTGACTGTTTTGTCGACATTTTATCTGATCATGAAGACATTTTATGTGGTTATAACGACATTGTATATGGTCATAACGAAATTTTATGTTGCCATAACGACATTTTATGTGGTTCGGACGACTTTGAAAGTGGTCATGACGACATTTCATCTGGTTGGGACGACATTGTTTCTAGCCAAAACGACATTTTAACGGACGACTTTTTATCTGGTCGTGACGACATTTTGTGTGGTCAGAACGACAAGTTTTACCTATACTACCGCAGTAATAAACAAGACAGAATATATGTGTGTAAATAGTAAGCTCACGCTTGCTGTTGAAGTTTAATAGATGGCTGGACAGGCAAATAGTAATATACAAGTCATGCACATGGTATACAATAGCATATGGGATAAATGAACAGGCAACTGTGGTCTGCAAATTCATATTCATATTCATATATCAATGAAGAGTTGACAGTGCTCATAAGTCTTAGTGACCAGAAAACAAGACAGAAGATAAGACAATTCGGTTGTCCCAAAAGTACATGTAATGAGATCCTATAATTTGTAAGAATGCCCCCTGCACTAAAACCAGAGATACAACCCCAAACTAGTATTTATGAAGGACCAAAAACTCTGGAAAGCATATGGCCAAACTATCTACAAAATAACTTACACAGAGTGGTCAAATTAGCTAAGCATACGACGGTATACGTGAGCGTAAATGAATTCCCTCCGCCCAAGGAAGTCTTTAAATACTATATTCAGTGAACCCGAACCAAATACACAAAAGGAAAAATTATAGTTCTCTCAGAGGAAACCAATTGAAAACCTGTACCTAACCTACGGTGTCACAGCGTTATTGCGTAAACGAACCTGGAAAACAATGTTTTATATCTATACGTTGTAACGACATAAAACCTTATTTATGTGGTCAAAACGACATTTTATGTGGCTCGGACGGCATTCTGTGCTGCCATTACGAAATTACATCTGGTTAGGACGACAAATGTTCTGGTCATAAAGACATTTTCTATGGTCAGAGCGACACTTAAGATGACAATAACGACATTTTATGTTGTCCGGCCGACATTTTTGTGGTCACAACAACATTTTTTCTGGTTCGGACGATACTTTCTTTGGTCATAACGGCATTTATTACGGTATTAGCGACATTTTACCTGGATCACACGACCTATTATCTGGTTATAAGATTTTATGTGGTCGGAATGGCAATTTATGAGGTCAAAGTGACATTTTGTGTGGTTGGGGCGACATTTTATGTGGTCATAACGACATTTTGTCTGGTTAGGACGCCAATTTATCCGGTCATAACAACATTTTTTGTGGTCATCACGACATTATATGTGGTCGACGCATTTTAATCGGGTGATAATGACATTTTATCTAGTTTGTACGACAATTTTTCTGATCATAACGACATTTATGTGTTCATAACGACACTTTATTTTGTTAAGACGACATTTTATGTGGTAGAAACATTTTATCTGGTTCCCTCGACCTTTTTTTGTCGTTAAGACGACATTTTATGTGGTCGTAATGACATATTATCTGGTTTGGGCGACAATTTAAGAGGTTAATGCGGCATTTTATGTGGTTATAACGACATTTTATCTGGTTTGGACGACATTTTTTTGTATTTTGTTGTCATTACATTTTATCTTGCTCGGGCGACATTTTATTTGGTCGCAACGACATTTGGTCTGGTTAGGACGGGACGCCAATTTATCTGGTCATAACAACATTTTTTGTGGTCATAACGACATTATATGTGGTCGACAACATTTTAATCGGGTGATAATGACATTTTATCTAGTTTGTACGACATTTTATCTGATCATAACGACATTTATGTGTTCATAACGACACTTTATTTTGTTAAGACGACATTTAATGTGGTAGAAATATTTTATCTGGTTCCAACGACCTTTTTTTGTCGTTAAGACGACATTTTATGTGGTCGTAACGACATATTATCTGGTTTGGGCGACCATTTAAGAGGTTAAGGCGGCATTTTATGTGGTTATAACGACATTTTATCTGGTTTGGACGACATTTTTTGTTGTCATTACATTTTATCTTGCTCGGGCGACATTTTATGTTGTCATAACGATATTTCATCTGGTTTGGACAACTCTTTGTCTGGTCATAACGGCATTTCATCTGGTCGTTACGACATTTTATCTGGTCATAATGACATCCTATCTGGTTTGGATGCCTTTGTATCAGGTCCTAACAATATTTATCTGGTTAGATCGACATTTTATGTGGTCTGAGAGATATTTTTTTTTTTGTTCGGACAACACTTTATATTTTATCTTTTAATATATTGCAAGCTAATACATCACACGATTCAAAGATGAAACATGGTTAAATGTACACGAAACACAAAATATTGATTGAATGTAATATTAATGTACTGCCTTACAGTGTAAAATAAATAACAAATGTCTTGCAGTATGCGGGGGGGGGGGGGGTTGTACACAGACATCCATGGCTGCACATGGAGTTATGATGAGCCTGGTCTGCACTGTTTTTTTTTTTTTTTTTCTTTTTTTTTTTTTTTTTTTTGCAATCCAGGCTATTCACAACAAGCTTTCGGAAGGCTTTTAGCTTCTACCTGCAATTCCCCCCCAGGCAATGACTGAATGTATGGCTTGAATTTCTCCGAATTTCAACAAATTAATGTGCATGAAATGACAATGAAGCATATGATAACATATGAAAGGATATCTACTTTCCACAACAGGAACAATGGTGTACCAGTATGCTAGCTATTGGACCACAAACAAAGGGAAGGGGGGGGGGGGTAGTTATAGTTCGAAACCGGTGGATAGTTGCCTGCAAAGCAGACCAAGTTTTTTGTTAATACACCCAGCGGAGTAAACAACACACGCAGCTTGGGCCTTCTTTGCAGGCAAGGTGGATCGCTCTTTGGCTGTAAATAATCAGTCCCATCTATTTTTTTTTTTTTTTGGTTTTTAAGATAGTACCCATGGAATCAACATTATCATATATATATATATATATATATATATATATATATATATATATATATATATATATATATATATATATATATATATATATATATATAATAAAGAAATGATAGACACTATATGTAAAAAAAAAAAAAAAGTCATTTAGCTATGCAGATTTATCAATATCAACTTTGCATCTACCAAAATGACATATGCTTTTCATGTTAATATTTTGCGCAACATACAAAAGGACATATACTTGCAACTAATGTGTACTCTCATGATATGTTTGAATTAGACCATAATTAAAAATAACCAAGTGTGTGCCCATGTTGACAGATGAATGTGACAGCGTCAGGCAACATACATTTTTAAGCCGCTTGACACTTGCTTATCGCCTCTCAGCTGTACGAAATCAATCAACTGACCAATTGATAGTTGTCCGGTCAAGGAAAAATGTTACGATCACATAAATTATTGCGGTATCTTTGCTGCCTCCTTGTTTTCATCCAATGCCATGGTGGTTATATGATGTCACACGGGACACGCTTCTCACTTCACCAGCGTCCCGCAGATAATTAACATAATGCTGCATATTCAAACATGGAGTCAATGCGAACGTCACACCAACCACCTGTTAGCACTAGATGACGCGCTGGTATAGTGTAGTATGCGTGCCAGATCACGTGTTGTGAATTGAATGTGGCAAAGTTTCATAGTGTATGCAGGTAAAAAAAGGACAAATTAGTTTTCACGATATGGCCTAGTAAACATATACACGTGCCAATATTGCGCTGTAATTTTAACAGGTCCATTGAAAAGGATTTCAAAAATATAAAAAAGGCCCAGACAGAATGATAACAATAGGCGTCAGCTTTGACCACAAAACCAACAAATGCGCATATTGCAGTACCAACCCATCTCTGCTGAACTGAAGAACGGGTTGCAAAATAGGAAAAAAATGATGCATCTTAATCAGTTCTATTTGACAAAGCCTATCGTGTGGAAAATGCGATTAAGTAATTTAAACGTAAATGTCTCGTGTTAGTAAATATGCAATTTTATTCAGTTAAAAAGTAGTCCTTGATTGATGTCTTGATACTAGACTGACATGAACAACGTGCTCATTTTAGGACAAATGCATGATATTGTAACTGATGTACAGATATAGCGATGTTTTATGAGCGATGCGTGCCATATCAACGTGGTCAATTACTTATATCAAAATTCGTGATGTGTACATTCCAGCGACCAATAAAAATAGATTTTTGGCCTCCATGTCTCTTTTCCCAACTCAAGTCCAAAACTTTTTTTTCTGTCAGTTATGGATTCGCCATCACTGGTCAAACTGTGAACATCACCATGCCAAGGCTATCCAAAATGGACAGGGCAAGAGCCATAGGTCGCATTGAAGCTGGTAAAAGTTGCAGAGCTGTCGCACGGGCTATGGGTGTTAACCACAAATCCATCAATGAGCTGTGGAGAAAATACCGAAACACAAATGATGTTGCAGATTCAGCACGCCCGGGAAGGCCAAAGCTGACCACCAGGAAACAAGACCCTCTCATCGTCAATGCAGCACTGAGGAGTAGGAGCCGCACAGGTCCTGATATTCAGAGCCAGCTGGAGAGAGCCAATCCTCACCAAAGACGCATGTCCACCCAGAATTTTCTTAACAGACTGCATGCTGCTGATTTAAGGTCCCGGAGCATGGTAAAAAAGCCGCTTCTTACTCCACGTCACAAGGTTGCTCGGTTGCAGTGGGCAAGAGAACATGTCCGTACAACACATGCAGGATGGAGCAATGATCTCTTCACTGATGAGTGTCGCTTTTGCCTCCACAGAAGTGATGGACGTGTTTGTGCGTGGAGACGGCGAGGGGAGAGAAATGCTGCTTGTTGTGTTCAGCCCACAGTTGCATACGGAGGGGGCAGCATCATGGTGTGGGCGGGCATCTGTGCTAATGGCAAGACAGACCTCGTCATCATGGAAGAAACAATGACAAGCAGACGGTACATAACGGATATCCTGGAACCCCATGTTATTCCATATGCGGGTGCCATTGGAGACAACTTCATGCTGAAGCACGACAATGCCAGGCCACATGTTTTAGCTGTGGTTCGTGATTACCTGGATTGTAAGAGTGTTGAGGTGATGGAATGGCCAGCATGCTCACCTGACCTCAACCCGATTGAGCACCTGTGGAGCCATATGAAAAGTAAGGTGTACCAGAAGATGGGTCCTAACTAACACTTCGCAGATCCACGGCGTTATCCTCTGGAGGAGTGGGACAGTATACCTCAGGCACTTGTGAGAAAGCTCGTCTACAGCATACGAAAACGCTGCCAGGAGTGCATTGACAACCATGGTGGCTACACATCCTAATGAATGGACATTTAAAGGTGCTTTATGTGACACAGTAATGAGTCAATTTCTGCTGTATTGAACTCAGAAAATGCCTTATTTTTAAGTACAGCCTGTGATCACTTTTGATGCAACCAATCACCATCTGTGATAACTTCTGATGGGACTCTGCACTCAGTTCATATGCATGTTTGAGCGCTCCACAAGTACTCTTGCGAACTTGTGATTCAGACTTTGTCTGCTTATTGACACTGTGCAATGAAGTGTAACTTCATTTGATCAGAATTTTCTTTACACATCTACTCTAAAGTATATACAGATTAAAAGAAACATTGAATATATTCAAAATATGTGTTTGTTTTTTCATATAAGAATTGCTTTTAGTCGAGGGTAATTAATTTTGCCTAGTTTAGTATTATTGCAAAAGATGTGAAGAAATGCCACGTATTTCGCATTGATATCAGAAGCATTGTTAAAGAAGAAAAAGTATGCTGACACATAGGATATGTCGACGCAGGCAAGGTCATTTGATAGTTCAAGTATTGGTAATTCATTTTGCCAAAAGTTTGCTATGATCATATATATGGGTGAAAACATAATCTGTGTTTTATGTGTCGCATGAACTGTGTGCTTAACTCAAGTAAACACATGATTGGCACAAGTGGTACTATTAATTTTGCATTGTACCACAGAATATAGGGTCTGTGGACATGTATGTCCTTAAGTACAAAGGGTTTAAAAAGATAAATATGTCTGGGTGTCAACCCAGACATTGTGTTTTTTTCATAATTTTTTATTTCTTATCTTCCTTCTTTCTTTCTTTCTTTTTTGCTTTTTTCTCTCTTTCTCTCTTTCTTTTTTCTGTCTTTCTATCTTTCTTTCTTTCTTTCTTTCTTTCCTTCCTTCCTTCCCACCCTCCCTCCCCCTCCTTCCTTCCTTCCTTCTTTCCCCTCCGCCCACCCTCATCTATCCTTTCCTTCCCCCTGCCTTCCTCCCAACCTCATTCCTCCCCCTCCCTCTTTCCCTCCCTCCTTTCTTTCTTTCTTTCTTTCTTTCTTTCTTTCTTTCTTTCTTTCTTTCTTTTATTTCTTTCCTCTCATTCCTTGCGACCAGATTTGTCCGGAGTTTTTCTCGGACCCTACTATTCCGAATACCAACAAACTTGCCATTCCGACTGACCTACCAGTGACATTAGGCACCTGACTTGGAATAGTCATGATGTTTCAAATGATGCAAATAATGGGCATTTCAAATTGTAAAAGCTCCATATCTTACAAACTATTGCAGAGAGACATAAATGCCTACCTTACACATGTAGGTCTGGGAAATCTGTCAACTGAGAGTGAACACAAGTTCTGGAAGTGCAACTAAATCTGGCACGTTTCAAGACTTTTTGTCATGTTAATTGTCTGAATATAGTCTTGTGGAAGGGCGAAAAGGAGGCACATTGTGTTGAATATAGTATGATTTGTTACATTGACACAAAATAATTTAGACTGTTATCATCAATTATGTATGATGTCAAGTCAGATTCACATGTTGAAGTATTTAATGGTACAATCATCACTCAATACTTTTTGTGTAAGAAAGCTCATAATCACCATGCAAACCCTGTAAGGGAACCCCATGTTTGGGTCCAGTGTGGCTACAAAGTTCTGCTCACTGCTTGGTGGCTGAAGATCAGGTTTTAAACACGGTCCACTGAGCATGCAAGCATGCCTCACAGTGCTCTTAACTGAGCTCCGTGGGGTCTGCCTTATCACTGAACATGTATGTTTGTGCAGCTGTGTGTGTAGAAAGATGGAAGACAGGTTGGTCACAGCAACATTTTCTTGCTTTGAAAACTGTTAGGCAATTTTTGTACGTGGCTGGTGGCACAGGCTCTGTCCAATTGTCAAAGACCCTTGGTCTGCTAAACAGGCATTACCTTCAACAGGGACCCACATGTGATGAATTATTCTGCTATCAAAATTTGAAAGAGGTGATGACTGGGCTCTCTCTCTCCCTCTCCCTCCTCTCTATTCATGGAACCAAAACATACTGTTTTCTCAAAATACTTTCTTTCTTCCTTTCTTCTTTTCGGCACATAGTTTGTCAGGAGCTTTTCTCAGACACCGTGCAAGCTATAATGTTACATTTGGCATAGTAATAGAGCTAGTAAGGAAGTTAACTATCTGATTTATAAAATATTCAACATGTTTAATATTAAAACAAACAAACAAACAAACAAACAAGAAAAAAATACCAAAAAAAAAAAAAAAAAAAAAAAAAAAAAAAACAAAAAAAAAAAAAAAAAAAAAACAAACAAACAAGCTGTCTTGACACACTCATGGCACAGAAGGAATATCATAAATATTGCAAAAACAGCAAACAAATTTACAAATACATGATATATGATCAATTAAACCGATAGTAAATCCCATATCTGTCATACAACTATCAGTTTCAGAGCTGTTTCTAACTCCCCATTCTCACCGTCTCTGCAAATAAACGAAGTGGTCTTCACATCTGGCATCCATTTTGTCCAAGGCTCTTAACATGCGATTCCCTGGTGTGGTCGTATATGTATAATGGAGACACAATCCTCGTCCATGAAGGCAGGGATAAAAAGAGAAGTATACATACTAAAACTCATACAAAAATGAAGAACAATTGCTCCTCAATCTGGTGTAGAACTAACACCTGTGGTGCTCTTAGATTGTCCTTGTATGATTTTGAAGCAACTGGGCGAATGTTTTTTTTTTTCAGATTTTGTTTCAGATTTTGTTCCCCCCCCCCCCCAAGCTAAGCAGAGGACTGCTAAAAATGCATGGCTTTTGCAAAATACATACTAAGGGTGCCTCATGAAGGAACTCAATGCTCACCTATTTCATACAAAATACACTCAAGTGATATTACAATAAACAATCACACTGAAGTGAAATACAGCATGGCTTTCTTTTTTCACGCAAGTACATCAGTGATTAAATACTCCACGCTGAAGTGAAATATCAAAGCACAAATATTTATTTTTCATCCCGAAATGAGAAATTAGTTAAGAATAAGGAGAAATCTCATTGGTTGAGAAGGACGGCACGAGCCGGTTCTACCAGCCCGTATCACATCTACATCCGTATCTACGGCTACGAGATATACTCGCTAGATGGCGCGTCAGTATACGCTGTGTCATGCTTGTGGTACGCGCGTGATGCAGACCAAGCAAGCAGCCTGCAGGGGGAGGCATCATGGTCGGAAGCCTGGTTTATGATATATTTAGGCCTACAAGATGGGCCTAATTGTTTCTTAGTACGGGATAAAATCGTTATTCCGTGAAGGAGCCCGGGGAACAGAAATATACAGTGGTGGCCTCAGCAGATACAGGTCATGCACCGGTGTATATTTCTGTACCCCGGGCTCCTTCACAGAATAACTGATAGTATCCGTGCTTCAAAACCACATTGTGTGTATCTGGTTTTCTTGGTGTCTCATTTTCCTTCGACTGCAATCATTGTATGCAATCAGAACAAATATGATCAAATATATTGTCAAATATCTAGCAATACATAAACAGTAGGACAGCTGGTGTTGTAGTGCAAAACTCTGTGTGTGTATGTGTTGCTATCTGTTTTAATTTCTTGTGAACAAGTCAATTTTCCCTGGAACTGCCTCAAGTTGAATGGAGTGACGTCACCTTGGCCTCCAACAACGATCACATGACCTTCCTCAACCTGCGAGATGGCGAAAATTCAAACCTGCATTCACTGCAAAATGCATGGAAATCCACAACTTCATATTCCAACTTGTGAATCACTATTCCGATTCTATTGGTGTGTATTAGAACAGAACTTCCACTCTCAACTCATGCATTTACGATCTGCTACAAGGACCTTCACATGCATTATTCACATGTACGTCAATCAATAGAAATTTTCCAATCAATTTCCGAATTTTGATTCCAAATGTCCAGCCGTTGTTCTTGCGAATCCTGACACCAGCGCTATGGAATTGACTACTAACCTTCTATCGATCCGTGCATATAGGAACTGATGGCCGTCGCAGACTGGCAGCTGACACTTTCCTGGGAGTGGTGTTGTAGCACAACCGTCCAGGAGGAACCTTTCTCGATGTCTGACCCAGTTCTTGCTATCTGCACCAGTTCTCGCTGTGACGTCACCCACTACAGTGAGACGAGACTTTAAACGTTTGGTCTAACAGGATTGGTACATTGCTCCCATTGCAGCTCGGCACCACAGTTACGCAATGAGGGATGTTCCACTTTGAGTTCAGGGGGGAGGGGTTGCATCTTAGTCTTAAGAGAACAGCAAACCGGCAGCGGTGAAAAGGTTCCCTGATTCTGTACTTGCGTATGACGCACACTAAGACTTTCTTGCAATAAAACTGGTACTAAAAGTGCGTGTTATCTATGGGGATTTACGGTAGTCTAGATAAGCAAAGACTGGTAGGATGCTAGAGATCGGTGGCGCCCCACCCCCACCCCCAATAACAACAACAACGGCTGGCAGTAGAAAAATATAAGAAGGAGGGATCCAATTTTATTTTTCTGTCGGCACTTGTTAATTAATATGGGCCCATCCGTAAACCTAACCCCCCCCCCCCAAAAAAAAGGGGTGGGCTAATATATCATTCGTGTTATCCATGGGGGAATTATGGTAGTCTTGATAAGCAAAGACTGGTCGGATGCTAGAGATCACCCCCCCCCCCCCCCCAACAAAAATAGTAGAAAAAAAATACAACGGCCGGCAGTAGAAAGAAAAAATAAAAGGAGGGATCCAATTTTATTATTCTGTCCGCACTTGTTAATTAATATGGGCGGATCCAAAAACCTGACAATCAAAAAAAAAAAAACAAAAAACAAAAAAACGGTGGCCATATTTCTGTATTTGTGACAGGCAGGACATGTTTATATACATTCATTATTCTGGCCACCCCCATGTGATATCGATCCTCATCACATCCAAGACAATGTAATCCTGCAGTGTAGGACATCATATGTTTCCGGGAGCACACGACATGTTTACCTTTGGCTGGTATATTTTACTCTCTTTCCTTGAAAAATAGGACCCCCTGCTCTATCATACGCACAGACTGGTAGTATGTCATAGCTCTGACCAATTTACTGCGTTAAATTCGGTTTCTTGCTTTAATAGATTGCCCATAATCGTCACTTATTTTCATACAAATGTGGCCTATCTTTCAATCCAGACTCCACAACAGGAGGTAGCGAGTGCTCTCGCACAAATCATGAGTAGCACAACGACACATCTGATTAGACAGCGAACACCATGTGAACCCGTCAAAGGTTGGCAGATGCTGGGCCAACATAATATCAAGGCCTAGTCACGGCTGCTATGGAAGCAAAGTGTCTGGTATCCCCTAAGAAGGTATGGTCTAAAATTTTGGGGCGGCAGCATTAGCTGGTACAATTGGAGTTGGTCAGGCAGTTATGACAACACTGCATTTGTAACATTACGTACAGTAAGGCGTCTGGAACATAAACAAACTTCCAAGCAGTCAGTGCATAATTATATCATAAAAGTAGAACAGGAAAGCACCAAGTGTGACAAGATAATGCATGCTTCCAATTGTGCGATACCGCCCAGAATCCAACGCCGACAGCAGGCAGTTAACGGCGAAGCGCTTGGAGCACCATCTGACAGGAATGGCTTGAACAGCTATTGGTTATTCAAAACATTAATAATTTGTGGAGAAGTGGACAAAAAACGATAAAAGTCAACAGTGTGCAACTATGATTACTGGGTAACTACTGTTGTTGCGTACTATGACAAATTACAATATCCAACAGGAAAATTCGAAATAACGAGTTATCAGGATCTTCTTGAGCCAAAGTCGATTGGTAATAAGGATACGAATATTAGCATGATGTTTAAAATACATAGATAATATATTGTGGTCCCAATCCCATTATGATTAGCATTCAAACGATATCAACAAGGTTATGTATATGACTGTTGGAAATATAAAACGAAAAATGAGATTTACAAAATATAAAAATATGTTTTGTTAAATTACCTATTGCATGAAAATTAATAATTAATATGATCTGGCGTAGTAATTTAAACATTTTATTTTAATGATAAATTTAGGTCTGAGCAGTGAAATTACAGTTTGAAGTATCATCCCCGACTTATTCATGCTTTGCATTCGTTCTTCTTTTATTTCTCCAACATCCATACTTGCAGGATCCAAATTTACCTACAAGTCCGAATACATTTTACGCTGTAAGAAGGGTATCAAGTCCTAATATACTTGCAGAAATACACAGTGATGTAAGTAACTGTACACACACAGAGACACACAGAGACACACACACACACACACATATATATATATATATATATATATATATATATATATATATATATATATATATATATATATATATATATATATATATATATATATATATATAATATATATATATATATATATATATATATATATATATATATATTGTATTTGTGTCTTTTTGGCCAGAACCACATCCTAGTAGACATTACCCTATTCCGCAGTCGGAACTCTTTACTCTCCATAAGCTAAGCTGTCCTGTCTAACCTATATACATATGAAAGTAGCATTGTCCATATTGTGCACGTTCCTCTGTAAAATTTTGACACAGGCTGTATCAGCCCAAATAAATTAAAGGGTCTTCAGCGGGTAACTATTCAACAGGTTTCGGAGACTTTTACCCGTACATATCTCTCTGAGTTGCGGCTCCTTGTCTAAGTTAAATATTCAGCAAAGACAACGCACATAATAATGAATAACTATGAACGTGGCTAATGAAGAATTAGCTAAATACGTGAAGTTTTGCTTATAAATGTAGAGCTTCCTTATGATTGAATACCTGTCAAACAAACCATAATTACTAGATTTGTAAGTATAGGTTCAGATAAGAACAATCTGACTTACCCCTGAAGTAATATGTACCCTTTCCAGCTGGTCAGCTTATCCTAGTTAAACCCCCGCCAGTGTTTAACTGAAGTGGGAACAAGCTGGGTCATTGTATTCAGTCCCAGTGATTGTAAAATAAACAGTTGCAGCTAGACCACCTGTACTAACCAAGGGAAAACCTACAAAGGACTGCAGTAATGTACATCCTGCACCCGAAATGTAAAACAAACTCCATGATGACCCTTGTCCTCAAACAATTAAGATGTATTTCACTGCCAACCCTGATTCAATGTATCAGTGTAGTGTGTCAGGTGTGTGACATTTGAGAAAATACTGTCAATTTTCAGTAAATTTTTAATATTGAGTAAATGTGCATTTAGGCATGTCAGAAAAGAATGAAACTCGTTAGCACTTATGCCAAAAACAAGCTATTAAAACATTTTTTTTTCTTAACAGAATTTTAAGTACAAATAGGCAAACATGTAACTGTCGTAGGCCTCTGCTTGCTACCGATAGGGGTTAACCTGACAGAACACATGTAAGCCTAAAATGACTGAAAGTGAATATTAAAACACAAAGATGCCAAAAGCTAAAGTTAAGTAGCAAAACAGACAAGTCTAAAAACTGTATATTATTGTAGCCAAACATTCCAATAATCTTTGGATATTAACAGCAAAATATAAGGCAGGTTAGTAAAGAATGAGACTGGTTCGAATTTAAATCAGGAGAATGGAATGATAATATAATGTTAGCCGAGCCTACAAATTGAAGTAGGAGAGCACCTGTATGTACACAAGTTTTGAAGTTGTTTAAGATCATAATTTGATGCATTCATTTAATTTGTATAAATTAAAATTTCACAGTTTTGTTTTATTGGATGCGTCTATGTAACAAACCTTTAAATTGAAGTTAGGATGGCACCTCTTTCTACAATAATGTTGAAGTTATTCAAAACAATTTAAATTTTGTGCATTCACCTTAATTGCAACAATTAAAATTTTATAAGTTTGGTTAATGGTTCATTGGATTTGGCTAGGTTACAGACATTTTTTTTGAAGTTTGAACGACACCACTATCTATAATATTTTCAAACGATTCAAGATTTTAATTTTGAATATTCACCTTATTTGCATAAATTAAAAGCCTACCACTTTGCTTGGCTGCGGCTTTGCCACAAGCCTATAATGTGAAGTTCGAACGGCTGCTCTATCTATAATATTTTTTTTTCAGATATTCAACTTCTAAATTTTTCAATGCCCCTAATTGGCGTACTTAGAAATTTTCGTTTTTGTCCATTTTATTGGCCGGTGCCACAAACCTAAAGATGCACATTGAAATGTTTTGTCTATCTGCAATCATTTGGAAGTTATGGAGCTTTTAAAATTGTAATTGCCCCTCATTTGCAAAATTTTAAGCATCATGACTATTCCAAACCAGATGCACAATTTCATTGGTAGGTCAGAAAGAAAGAAAGAAATAAAGAAAGAAAGAAAGAAAGATAGAAAGAAAGAAAGAAAGAAAGAAAGAAAGAAAGAAAGAAAGAAAGAAAGAAAGAAAGAAAGAAAGAAAGAAAGAAAGAAAACAATTCTTGGAAAAACGAAATGTCTGAGTCGGCAACCAGACATAACAAAGCAGGGGGCGCTTCCCGAAGTGACCGAAAAAAAAACGGAGTCCCATGAGCTGGTGTATGGCAGTAGACTTGTATCAGGTGCTGTGGAACTATCCTAATAGTTAATAGTATTACCAAGCAAGAAAGACAAAAGTGTCAACTAGTTTTTCGAAGGTGAAAGAGGCCGAAGAAATGCAATATAGTATAAGGGAAAGCCCATTCCAACTTGGACCCCCTCCCCTGCTCCTCGAACGAGGTCAGAACAAGTGGTTCCGGCAGTTCCGTTCCGCCTTTTACCATATGCCCCATATTCATTTCTGTAGCATCACACCGTGCCAATGCAAAAGAAAAATATTCCTGAATCTTCCTTAATGATTGCAATATTGTATGACCTATTCTTACGAATTTAAAAATGAGACCCCACAATGAAATGGAATGGGTTTTAAGATATTTAGAAAAGCTTAAGTAAAATGCAAACTGGTCATGACCAGGTAGTGTATTTCACTCCAATAAAATCATGGAAGACAATTTATGGTAATGTTCTGTTTTATATCCAAACAATCGCCAGGTAATATTGACAGTATCAAAGTTATGTGATCCATTAAGTGACAAAAATAATAATCATGTTTTTTTTATATACAACACTCTCAATCAACTCCAATGGGGAAGTTTGTGAAGCCAAGCTTCATCATATCTACAAATTAAACACAAAAATACATTTGTTGTGTACATGTTATGATGACAAGAAAATTAATATCCTTCTGATGTGTAGCTATGATATAAAGTTTGATACCATGTTTTACAGGGTGAAGCGTTCAGTATGTAACAAGATATCCGATCAAATCTGAATGTTGATACGGAAATATCGATCTCGTTGAACGCAGACAGACACAGACACACAGACACACAGACACACACACACATATATATATATATATTTATATATATTTATATATATATATATATATATATATTTGCAAAATGTGATTGTGTTTATATAAAGAACTATAAGACTCTTCCAAAGAAAATGGATCGTACATTGTACACAAATTCAACATGAATAAAAATAATGCAAAAGGATAATTTATTGTCATCATAACCCAAAATGTTTAAGATGTTTTTGACCGAATTTCAGAGCCACGATAGAGATTCAAAATATTTAAATCCATTGTCATTTTTATCCTATCAGTAATACTTCTGGTCATCTGTACCCTTCTGTAGGCTTTTCCTCTGTTCCTTTTCAATTACATATTATGAAAGTTGGTTTGTATTTTTGCACCATATTACCTAAGCAAATGTAACTTGCTGAACATTTAAAAAAAAGGAAAGCACTTTTCTTGAAAATTCTTTGATATTTGATGCAGATTTTTTTTCCATGTCGAACACTTTTCCGACCAAGTTTACGGCATCTAATGTATTCAACTAAGGTGTATTTAATACTATTCACATTTCGTGGTAGTTATCATGGATGCTCTGAAAGCCTCAGTACTGAAACATTGGTATGGGCTGGATTGCTTTGTCATTGTTGCACCTTATGGATGATATTTTGTTCATTAACTATAAATATATTTTAAGTTGTCCCCGGCAATTAATAGTGATTAGTGTGTAATTATTCGGCTGAATGTCCAACCGAATATACAAAATTATTGCAGACTACATCAAGGTTTTTGCCACTGGATTGCATGTCAAATTCACGTCAAATAAAAGTATGAGGCGAGCCTTGCTCATCTAGCTAGGCATGCAGAATGCAGGGTAGGGTGCTGTGTTCCATGCTCATCTAGTTGGATGTGAGGCATGCTACACAGTACATAAGACACGGTTTAAACTATGGGGTTCCTTTTTTGGGAAGCTTTTAGTATTTTTAGCAACCAGCTGTCTGTCTTGTCATTTGTGGGACCAATAGTCACACGCAGTGTGTAACAGAGAAGAACACTACCCACTTGAACGGACTCAATAAATATGTTCACCTCATTGACTCTGAGCTTTTAATGATATCCAGTAGATCTCACACGGCCTGCAGCTGATGGCATTTTTACAAGACACATGTGGAGCTCGTGAAACTGGAATTATTTAGTGCAATCATAAGTAAAATGAACAAATCGCTGCATCAAAACACGTGTTACCTGATTATGGTTGATATTATTGAGAGAATAGTGCTCCAAAAAGCTTTATATACTGAAGTTTCACAAGAAACACTGATGTGGCTGCCTTCCTATCACACTTTTTTTTTTCGTTGCAAGTCTGTTGCTTTCATTTCAATTACTCACATTTGAATAGAATTATGGGTCCAGGGAAACACAAATATAGCCAAGCTTTAGAGAGACAGTCTTCGGCAGCCAGTGCAGTTATTTGGGTTACTCCAGAAATGGACGCAGAAGATGAAATTACACAATTGAGGCAATAGTAGCAAGATGCACAGTCAGCTGCTGCTGACGCTTAAGAAAGGGCCGACCACACTGATAAAAATAATGGCTGCAGAGTTCTAGAGAAAAATGGATGAGACTATGTTTACAAAAGTAGATGCACAGATGAAGGCTATGGAGACTAGACTGATGTCAAGAAACCAATGCACTACCAGTGGGGAATCACAAACATAACAGGCAGCATTGAGCTCAGATCCTAGATTCTAAGCATGTGAACCAGCTTCTAATTCTGCAGGCCTCGGCACAATAGATCAAAAGATCCCAGTTCTGGAGGTTATAGATAGATGCAGTGCACCATCATCTCATGAAATGCCTCCGCATACTCCAAATAGGGATTTTTTCACAGCATCTCACAAGTTTTCACTAAGGAGCGATACCCAGTCTCAAAAAAACATCACTGCCTACTCTAGACGTGGATTTTTTCACTATACCTCCAAGAGCTTCAGTGAAAGGGGATGGTACAAGGCGACTATATGATATTCCCCTGCCAAGTCGAACTTTTTATGATGATAAAACATCATGCGATGGATTTATGAAACATCTACAGTCATTAACAGAGGCGTGCAATCGCTGCACACGAGAAAGTCTGCTTTGCATGACACGTACTTCAAGAACAGATTCCAGCTTCCACTTGAGGGTTATGTTTTCAGCCAGCTGACCAGTGAAACAATGCGGTCTTATGACATATTGGTGTCGGCTTTCGAAACCAGATTTCAAGACCGGCACACCACCAGTTCCTATTTGGCAATGCTGGACAGCAGGAGGTTGAGGTCACGTGGACCGATATCTGAACATATAGCATATATCAAGCAACTGGCGATTAAATTGGCGGCGCCGAGCGCAACAATCCAGCTACTTTGGTGTTGCATACATGAACAATGTTTCACATTTCAACCACAAAACTGTACATTTTGTTTATTGTACATCACATTTTGTTTGCATTTCGTAAAAAATAATCGATGGAAACGTGTTTCACGTGTGTAAAATAAAAGTATAGACCAATACGCAGGAACTGTATTTTTGTTCACAACTGAAATACACAATTAAAAAATAATCAAATGCTTTGATCATCATTTAAGCAGCAACAATTAATTATTTTTATGAGCTACAAAAGTCTCGGAAGGAAACATTTGACGGAAACACAAGAAAACTTTCTAGACAATATATTTCTCTTTCAAAAGACCATTATTTAAAGCAGCTCGAGCAATTAACTTTTAATCAACGGTGTCTACAAAATTGATTGATAAACAAAAAAATTATTTCCGAGAAATTGACGTTGAAGGATTTGAGGCCCTTATCACTCACATTGTTGGCCAGAATGACAACATTGCTCTCCAACCGTGGTCACTTTTCATTGCAATTTCTCGAAGGCCTGTCAATGGACACATATGATATATAGATTCTAACATACAATAGTAATTATTGGACTAAAAACAGCTATTTACCCTAACGACATCAAAGACAGTCATAAATGCATGCCTGTCACTATGGTTTGACACGCGGTGGCAACAGCTTTCGAAGAGGACTCGAAAGCGGATCAGCCACGTGACCCGAAGATGCTATCACCTTGACACTAGCAACAATGTTTGCAAATGGCGCTGTTAGAACAAGATGTGTTTGCAGTATGACCGCTTACTTCAGTAAAAAGAGTGCTCGACGGACAGGAGTTGCGGACTCATTTCTACACGTCTTGGATAAAAGAGCAACATATCTTTGTTAATGATGCTTGTGATCATACAGCCAAAAAAAAAAAAAAAAAAAAAAAAAAAAACAAACATGAACAGGGAAGAAAACAGAAAATGAAGCGAGTTGATAGCCATGTGCATGAAAAAAAAAAGAAGTTGACGACCAAGCATGCCGTACTTTGGGGGACAGGGTTCTAGGGTTTGATTTTTCTCTTTATTCTTATAAAATTTACAATTGCCATTCCATACAAGTTGGACCTTCACTTTGATGCCATTCTCTCCATCCCTCTCAAATCTTTCTCTGAAAATGACAAGTTAACTGCTCCTTTGCTCGAGGCTGACGGCAGTATGTCTTGCTTTTAGCCTTTTCTATTTTGTGAAAATAAGTTGTAAGATTGCTGGACAGAGAGAGATAGCGAGAGAGACAGACAGACAGACAGAGAGTACCTTGGTCCCTATATACATGTAGATGGCAGTCCCAGCCCTGTTCTATATGTTTCAAAATATGCATATTGCCATTTTTTTCATGTTATTCCACGTACAGTCAGACATGTTTGTTATTTTCTATATAAACAAAGAGAAGAATATGAATTATGACTTCTTTTTAAATCCTCTTTTTATCCCCCACCCCCTTTAGAGAAATAAACCATATCAAAAACACACGGAGAAAAAGAGAGATGTCATTTTGCATGCACGTTCCATTCTGCATACACTATACCAGATGGGGGTCTAGATGGACGGTCTTCATAGATCATGATCATGACGAGGTGACGACTGAGACAAGTGTCCTGTTAATGATAAACAAACATCAATCCCAGCATATACTAAAATTTAACAAAATGAAAAAACAAAAACAAAAACAAAAAACAAAAGAAAAAACACAGAAAGCCTTATATGTGTTGAAAATACATTAGTTTCAACGTTGTATCAGTGATAATACTGTGCATTGTCACATATGAATAACTAAGTCTCTCCGTTTCCTAGATCAGACACAGAGGTTAATAGTACACTATGACCGAGGTGATGATGTTACAGTTTGGACGCATGGGGGATTGTTTCTTGTCAGCCAAGGCGAAATGTGTTTGCTTACATAATTGATCTGACAGTCTAACACCCACTTCAATCGCCAATAAACAATAACACAAAGTAAGTCTGTTTTGCAGACAAGAAAGTTTCCAATTCCCTCAAAACGGAATTTGAAAAGGGATGGGGCAATTAGGGCAGAGTTCAGTCTTCGCGGCTTTGGCTTGGGTACTGGTATGTTAGGTTGTCAGGAGTGTTATTTATATGCCAAGCCTTTTTCACTCGTTTTTCTGCAAATTTTGGTCTTTCTCGTGATAAAGGGGACCATACACACTGCCATGCTTTCCCCGGGTTTTGTCATATATATAACTGGGCCTAATGTATTATTTTAGTCTTTAGAGATATGAAACCAGTGTTGCTTTACATATGAAGATCTGCAATAAACTGATCGCAACACAAAACCGAAACTTTGTGACTGGGTTGCAGCGATAGCGCGACAGATCGCTCACACACACAGACAATAAACATGACCGATCGACCAAGCAAAAAAGCAGTGTGCAGAGCCACTTTGTAGACAGACTATGAAAAAGCAAATACATGAGTCACAGCTCTTTGATAGAAATGTATATGTACCTGTTGAAACAAACGTGACACCGTAATTTTTATGATGTATAGTACTTTTTCTGACAAGACCCTGGGCAGCACACATGGCGTAAATTGTTGTTTGGCATTTGAATGTGGGTGGGTTTCCGTGTAGATCTCCATATGCATTCTTTGGAGTGACATATCTTTTAATATTGTGGTCTCCTGTTAGGGTTTTAACCCCCCCCCCCCAAAAAAAAAACGATAAAGCAAAATAAGATAAAAAATACTCAGTTTGTAAGTTAAATGCTTGATCAGTAGAACTTAAAAAGCGATGTCCAATATGGAAGCAAGTTCGATCATGCGCAGCCACCTCAATTATGCTTAAAACTTTTCCTTAAATTAATTAAACATATATAAATCGTAAATGCTTTACACACTTCGTTGATATGATACCAACAATTGATTTAATATTTTGCCAGATGATAGATGCATATAAGAGCATGCACTTTAATCACATGCAGAAATGTAGCTCAAGACATGTGTGGTGGACTTTATCGTGTAGAAAAGAAAAAACTCTTCCATAAAGAGCTCAATTATGTATTACATTGAAAACTATTATATAGCAATCTTTTAAGTGATCGACCACCGAACCGGAGTTCTGGGACTTATGCCAGTGAACTTTGTGGATACGTTTCGCTGTATCATGCACACCTTGTTCCAGCAATAAATAGTGAATGGCTTTGTCTGTTTGTTTGTTGTTTTTTTTTTTTCGTATGACATGACATCTTGGGTGGAAATATTAAAACTTTTATGTCAAAACACTGTATGAAAGACCTATTTTTTCACCGAACGATTATTTTTCCACACGAACACTACCTGTGAAGGACTTGTCCTCATGATCCTTGGCGCTGATAATTTTGTCACCAGGATTTCTATGAATCAGCATCAATTTCTTCACACATGGCTGGCTCTAAGTTTATTTCTTTGTATTCTTATATGCTTGTTGGCCTGTGTACAGAGTTTAGGTCAAGGATCAAAGTCTAATATTTACCTTCAATATCATCATTAATGCAAGATGTATTAAAATGTGCTTTCCAATACCAGTTTTACCTGTTCGCTCGATCTTGGTATCATGACCGTCCGCTAAGCAGTTCTGTTTAGTAGTAGCGAGATATAATAATAATAATAATAATAATAATAATAATAATAATAATAATAATGATGATGATGATGATGATGATGATGATGATGATGATGATGATGATGATGATGATGATAATAATAATAATAATAATAATAATAATAATAATTATAATAATAATAATAATAATAATAATAATAATAATAATAATATAATAATAATAATAATAATAATAATAATAATAATAATAATAATAATAATAATAATAATAATAATAATAATAATAATAATGACAACAACAACAACAACAACAACAACAAAACAACAACGAGATATAATAATAACAATAAGAACAATGAATTTGGACAACTACCCCGTTACAACAGGGGCACCAATTAAGCGGGATATTTCATGGTGCGTCTACAAATTTCCTTTGAATTCATTTGTAAAATACAAGTATAAACCGTAAAAGGTAAAGTGTTCAGTAGATTAATTCCGTTAGCTCACATGAATGCTGTACATACATGCATGATATAATAATATAAATTTCATCTAGAAAAAAAAAATACAGGTGAAATTCTGAAAAGTCTCAAATAGCTTCCCTTTTCCAGTTGTGACATTTTGGATCAAAGAAAGAAAACAGTAAAACAAGAAAAACGAGAAAACGCTAATACGAAAATACGAAAAGGCCAGTGCACAACACGACATTATTTCTGTCTTATTTTCGCGATTGTGTTTTCGCATTTTCGTCTTCGTGTTTTTTATTTTAGTGTTTTTACATTTGTGGTTTCTTGTTTTCGACCAAGGGAAGAAAACAGTAAAACAAGAAAACGGGAAAACGCTAATACAAAGACACGAAAATGCGAGTGCGAAAACCCGACATTATTTCTGTCGTATTTTCGCAATTGTGTTTTCGCTTTTTCGTGTTCGTGTTTTTTACTTTAGTGTTTTTTTCGCATTAGTGGTTTCTTGTTTTCGACCTAGGGAAGAAAACAGTAAAACAAGAAACCGGGAAAACGAGCTTTACGGGATCCCAGTCCTCCCACTTTGGAAAACACCCACATTCATTTAAAGAAGGCTTAAACAAATTTAGCCCTTAATTTTAATGTACAGTTGTAAAAGGTAATTACATGACCATAGTTCACACACATTATCCAAACAATGACAAGGCAATTAAGAATTTGAAGTCAGACTACACTATTTACATTAGAATTGCGTAACATGTCAAAGTTTGAATAAAAACACCAGAAGAAGGTCTCCAAGTGAACACAGGATAACTACACTTGATACTGATATTATATTTATTATGAAACATGTTTAAGATCTTGACAGTTCCTTTCTCAATTGAAGGTACAGCACAATAGGCCTAAAATTCGTTATAAAAATATGACTTATATCAGCTGACTAAGTATTCCCTAAATTCTGTCAATATATCCAAAACGACGAGAAAAAGAAGGCCTGTATTGTTCAACATGATGCCTGAGAACCAAGATGGTCCTTATTTCATTGTATATATGTTGTAATTATAATAAATTTGGTGCTCCAGTATAGAAAGTGTGATCAAATTCAAGGTAACACAATCTCAGTCTCATCATTACAATATCAAAACATATTTCTATGTGTTTTACTGACACTTAAAAGAAAACCTTATTGATATGTTCATAGAAATCAGCATGATGTTTCTGTAGAACCTATTATATTTTTCTTTAAATTTAAAAAAAAAAAAAAACTTTTCTAATCTTATTCTGAAAAAAACCCTGTTTTATAAGTCTGTCAAAAAGTGATTTATGTCTAACAACAAAATCTTTAACGTCAGTACAGATTCTTGCGAAAGCAATTTGTCTTCAGACATAGACATCATAAGCAGGATTAATAGGAACATTACTACTTATGTATGGATAGTTCATTATGTCACAGTGGAAATCATATCTTTTATCATACACTTTTGATTTTAGTATACCACCATCATTGAATAAGAGTAGATCTAAAATGAGCATGTTATGTCCGCTTCAGTTTTTTTTTTTTTTTTTTTGAGTTCCAGATCACTAGGTTAAATTGATGTTATGTACTCCTTTAAATGTTTGTTGTTGACACTTAATAAATCATCTATATATCTGATAGTAAATTATCTAGCATGGTGATTTTTATGTTTTGTCACTTTCATTAGAAAATTATACTCGTGATAAAATAGAGATTGGCCAAAAGAGGCGCAAAATTTGTACCAATGGGAATTCCTATGACATGTCTAAAGACACTATCACCAAAATGTATATAAATATTATCTATCGAATATTCAAACAGCTTTATGAACACATCATAGTCAAATGCATGTTGACCATTCTTAGCAGAATCACCAAAGAAAGCATGTTTATGGCCAATTATGATTTTCTAAAATTTATGTTTCTCCAAACTTGGTTGTTTAGTTTTTTTCAGTTTATCAAATTGTCCATCCATTATGCTATTTCGTTCGTCTGCTCAAATAAAACTGAAACATCACAATTTTCTTTTTTGGCCCGTATTTTGGCATAATTCTCAATAGCTTCCATTATTATTTGAGTAGTATTATATACCTTCAGGTTCTGGCACACATGGTAAAATGTCCCTCGCGAGCTCTCAGGGAGACACCTCACTTATCCCTGGGAAGAAATATCTTGCCTCTCCCTTCTCTCTACTGTGCTCCTGGGCCACGTTACCGTCTGTATTTTGTCAAAAATAATATCAAAAAATGAATAAAGTATGACTTCTCCAGAAAATTTAGGTACATTTTCCTCCAGTATAAATGTATTCGGCAGAGCGTGTTCCTTCTATCCGTCCTTGGATTTGATGTTGCTTTATCTTGTTTTTGTCAATGATTTTTGCACACAGCTAGCAGGAAGACAAAGCAAAAAATCATCTTATAGTTGTAAATAAATAAACTTACCTATTTGATTTTTTATTGGAAGGACGTGTCATTTATTATTTCACTGGCCAGAAACAAACGTCATATGTTGCAGCTGGACTTCTAAATGACTCTTCTACTGAACTGTTGCATTAATTAATAATTCCCCAGCCGGATAGAGTTGTCATATGGTACTCATGGACCTTATTTATTTTCTTCAGTCTCTAGCATCTTCATTTATGGCTGTGGCATCTTCATTTATAGTCGAAGTTATTTTCCAGTGCTCAAAATGACTCTTTTACTGAAATGATGTCTCAAATTCACCAGCCAGATAGAATCGTCATATGGTGCCCTGGACTTTACTGGAGGTTGTCAGCTATAATTTTCATTTCTTAAATGAAAATCATACCCAGCAGCCGGGATGTGGACCCCAACCTCCGTGGCCGCCATGCTCCCCCCGTATGCTGTATTATGAAAACCTCGACCAAGTTTATGGATGAAAGTTGTATTTGCGAACCTCAAATGTTTATTCTGTTTTCACAATAAAATTTTAGCCATAATAGTTGTTTCTGGATGAAAGTTGTAATTTTTAAACCTCAAATGTTTCTTCTGTTTTCACAAAAAACTTTTAGCCATATTAGTTTTCATTACAGCATACCGCATTACTCCTATATGATTATCATCAATCACATAAGAAAGGTATCGTTGTTCACCACACAGCTCGTAGCCTGATTTTAATACTTTTTCCGAAAGTTTAGGACTTAAGGAAAAAGCATCCCGGGAAATAAATAATAAAGAGAAAAATATATTTGATATATTTCTTGATGAATTCGGTATACAAAAACATATTACATAGACACAGCATCCAAATTATAAGTGTGAGCCAATGTGCCGTTATAATATTTATATGTAACTGGTAGTCACATACACATATAGATGCAGTCATCAGCATAGATGTTGTCTCTCAATCAAGGACATGTTTACAAATTAACTCGCGCAAAATCTCCAGCCACTGGAAACCTAAACGAAGGTGCAATGTTTGTTCAATTCAATGAGCCGGCACCCTACCATCAAACCTTAAGTACCATTCCTGCACCTACTATTTCGACGATTGGATGTCTCACCTGTGACTCACGAGTCCGAGTTATACCTCACTTTATCTTTAATGGTGCAATATGCTTGCAATTCAACTCATTATTTAAGTCATGATCAGATTATATGCAGCTTTGAGAGCTTTATGTAGTTACCACATAAATCATCAGCTATCTATGTGAATACATAATGGTACATTCAACAGAGATATTTGTTCTCATATGAAGATTTCGGTATGTGCTTTTAACATATTAATTAATTATGCAATACTCTTACAGTTTAATTCCCGGCAACCAGGGAAATTTCGTCATTATTCAATTCGAATTTATTTCACTGAAGATGTCATGTTGTTGACATATCTTGTGTATTCACAATAATCACGAGTAAATACTTCAGATAAAATATCTTCATTAAAGCATGTAAAAAGACGTCATTCAATGATCAGCAGATCAAAGAGATATCCACATTATTTATATCTCACTTGAAGATGTTTGAAATATAGTTGGTATATATTCTGTATTCATAATAATAACGTGTAAATACTGCACATAAAATATCTTCATTAAAGCATGTCTAAAGACATTCAATGATCAGCAGATCAAAGAGATAACTACATTATTTAAATCTGATGTGAAGATGCTTGAAATGTGGGCATATTTTCTGTATTCATAATAATCACGAGTAATTACTTTAGATAAAATATATTCATAAATACATGTCTAAAGATATTGTTCAGATGATCAGCAGATCAAAGAGATATCCACATTATTTTATCTCACTTGAAGATGTTTGAAATGTAGTTGGCATATATTCTGTATTCATAATAATCACGAGTAACTACTTCTGATAAAATATCTTCATTAATACATCTCTAAAGACATTAGTCATTGATCAGCAAATCAAAGAGATATCCACATTATTTCATCTCACGTAAAGATGTTTGAAATGTAGTTGGCATATCACGAGTAAATGATAATATCTATCTTCACTAATACATGCATATATCTCTACATACATTACCCGGGGCCATCGGCCGATCAATTTTGGAGAAAGCATGGATTATATGTTTGTATCTTGATAAAGTCTTGCATATTTAGGTACAAGTATATCTGCCCATGGCAATACTCAATTGAAAAACTGAACAGAGGATATAGCTAGATTAGAAAAACAAGGAAACAAAATGCGTTAATATTTACCCGAGATAAATCTACTCATGACAATACGCAATTGAACTTCTGCACAGAGGATATAGCTAGATTGGAAAAAAAAAAACAAGGAAACAAAATGCGGTAATATTTACCCCCAGATAGATATATAATATGCCAGCTTTAATATTCCTTCGCGAGTAAAAACGCGGAATATATTTTCCCGGGGTTAAGGAAGTAAATCTAAAGTGCCAACATTATGTTTTCTTGTAATACTTTCTTCGCTAATTCGTGTTTTGAAGGTAGATGACAGCTAAAATTAATCCATAAGAGTGTTTTATGATTACATCTCTTGACCTGGGACCCATAGATTCATCTGTCCTCACAGTAGTCCGCTCCCGTTGCCTTAACCTCTAGAACCGCGCGATGTTTCACCTAGTATTCTTAAGTCCGAAACTTCCACTAATTTGCTGTTTTGCAGAAATTTCTCCAGTATCAGTTGTGCTATGCGAGTTTTGGCAGGCAAATCAATCTCGAAATGGCTTAAGTTTTTTAGCACAACTGAGAGCGATCCTCTTTAGTGATTATCCACCACACCTTCCAGTACAGTTAGATATTGTTGGTAGGCCAGACAGAATCTGGCGGCAATGCGACCGTAACAGCCCTTGAGTAGTTTGATGGCTATGCCGTTATCAGCAGCCGTAGTTGCACAAGCTGGTATATGGTTTGATGGCTATGCCGTTATCAGCAGCCGTAGTTGCACAAGCTGGTATATGGTTTGATGGCTATGCCGTTATCAGCAGCCGTAGTTGCACAAGCTGGTATATGGTGCTTGTCAAATTCTACAAATCGAAACCTGCTGCCCCCTTTGTCCCTTTTTTAGGCTCGATGGCTTCACTGTCACTCTTGTAGAAATAAACACATTCGGCTACCTTTAATGGTCTGGTACGTGCCATGGTTTCAACGTTGTAGATATATGTCTTGTTAGCAAGGCAATATCGTATATTTGTTTGTCTGTGTGAAATTCCTCATTCACTATGTGGTTTACTGCCCAGTCGTTAAGTTTTTGCTCCGTGTCGAACGTGTTCACAATAAAATTCATACTTTTTCCTGTGCATCTTTTCCATTTTATAATAAATACAGTATTGTCCACAGACTGAAGGAAAAAAAAAAACCTCTGTAATCTCTTCTTGTTATATTTATACTTAGGTCCCAGGAATCGTTTTATTCTCTTTATGTTTGGCGGTAGTCCATTAGAATCAAAATATTCGTTACCTGTCTGATCACAAAATAAAGCAATCCAGTGAGAACCAGGTAAATGACTTGGATCTAAATTGACGACGTATGCTTTTGGGTTCCATAATTATCATAGCATGAAGGTATGGTACTTGGTCTGAAGAGTATACTCCTTGGAAAATATTTCTGGTGGTGTTATTACTTTTCAAGGCTCTATAAACGTCTTTGCTGTCCTTTTTGTTAATCAGCAACAGAATAATAAAAGTTTCTGTCTTTATCCATCTCCAGAATGCTATCATAGATCAGATAGCATATAATCGTTGCTCTGTCAAGGCGGTAAATAGTTTAATATCCAAGCTCATTTTTCCTTCTCTTAGCAATTGGAGATGGCTTCCCTCGTCTTGATCTGGAGTTAGGTCAAATCTATACAATGCATTACCCTTTGGATAATCAAGGATGGGATGTATTCCAATGTCAGAGTTATGAAACAGTTTGTTGCTGCAATGCAATAGCGATAGGTACTCTTTGAGGTAAACATTACTGTAGTCCGTTTTTATTGTTTCAAAAGGCGTTGCTACACCAGTTTCACGCAAGATAATTTCAGACACGTTGAAGTGTTTGAAGTTTAAAGGTGAATGATGCAGTGATCCATGGGATGCTGCAGACGACACCAGGCCAACGATAACTTTTCTCGGCAAAATTCCAGTCACCAAGTTATTTTCGGACAAATCCTGTCTTCCCGTGCCCCTGGTGAAATATTTCATTTCCACCCTTGGCATTACATATTTAATGATTTTACTCTGTAATGCTTGTTCATGAGCTAATCTGATGGGGGAACTAATCTTCTCTTGGCGGACAAACAAAATTGTTTCGTCCATGGAGATCCTATACCTGAAGTTTCTGTCCTTAGACATCAGCGAAAAAAGGGGGTCCGCATGGTGAAATCTGACGCGCACTTCGCAGTTGTTAGGTAACAGCTTGTCTTGTAAAAATAGTTCTGCATGTATTCTTCCTATGCTTTCGAAGCTGGAAGCATTCTTTGTTTTGTCAAATCTTGCTTCCGCTCCTTGCACATTTTCCCAGTTCCAGTCGGTCAAAACTTTTATCATCCAACTTGTTCCTTTCTGCTGCCCACAAAGCTAAACTTCGTTGGTTTTCTTTAGCATCAGTACCATGACTTAACAATGTTTCTAAGTATGCTTTGTATGCATACATATTATCATGACCTCCTATCAACTTGTTATTTAAGAATGTTTCTACCATTTTAAACCTGGTTGCATGAAAATAGTTAATTGGATACACAAGAGCAGAGGGATTTGTACTATTGTCACTTAGCTGTGCTGGGTTTTGGTTCCCCTGCATATCCAGGATTCTGATTTTGGTGTATAAGAATATCGACGAGGGATCAATGTAGTCCTCATCCCCGGTCTTTATAGAAAACGCTATAGGACCACCGCGGTCAAATGATGTAAACGGGTAGAACTTCACAAACTTCCCCTTTTCTATACTTGTTTGGGAAGGTGGAATTTGGAATAACTCGAGTTCCGATTTCGCAGATTCACAACTGCCCTGATATAAGAGTGCCATTGTCTAGTCAAATATATCATGCAAATGTTTTTCTTGGACGTTTTTGTTTTACCTGTTTCCTACTCTTGAGCCTTTTACTGCCTGCGCGAGGAGAATCGTAGTCTTAGATTACATCAGCTACTTTTCTCTCTGCAGTTTGCCTGCTGCGTTCTTTTAGAGACTGTCCAAAGCCTTTATTGTCCAAAACATCGCCTAAAACTTGTGCGTCAGTTTTAAATATTTCTCTACCTGCTGTTTTCAAGAGCAGCGCACCAACTTTTTTTAATTATAGGTAAAGCAGATTTTGCGAGACTAGACAATATACTCCCAAGCCCAAAACCTTCTTGACGCAATCTGCCTTGATGAAACGGAAGTATGTAACCTTCCGTCTGATTACCATAATGACATATATAGATTTCTGGATCACATTTATATGGTACTTTCATGATAAAATATTTAACTGTTTTTTTCTTTCTAAAGTGAAGCTTTACAATGACTATCCCGTATTCAAACCGTATAGGCTCGCCTTGGTCATCACAGATAATTATCCTTATAGAATTGATGCTATGTGCAGCGATTTCTACATAGTGCAGATTCTGGAAAGGTATATAAACATCGTCTCCGAAATAACTAGCGACAGTTATTACCCTTAAAAGTGGCACAGACCTATTACCCACTAAAGTCTCTTTTCCCAAGTTACTATATATATATATATATATATATATATATATATATATATATATATATATATATATATATATATATATACATTTGATGAGTTGCAGCGTTTAAACTGACTTTATCCGATTTTATTACCTTTTTCTTTTTGTTCTATTTATTGTCGAAACGTTTCTTGTTAAACCCCAAAAGCTCTGCCAGTGATCTTGTGAATCTAATCTCTTCGTTCGGCCCTAGAATTAAAGTGAGATGTCCAGAGGCTTTTTCAAAAATGACCAGACTTTTAAAATTCTTGAACCGAGAAAACTGACTATTCAGTTCAGCTGCTACGTCAGTTCCCGTACAATAACCGGGTCTGAGTTCACAGTGATTAATGTTTTTAGATCCACATGCATTTTGATATGCGAAACTAAATGTGTTATTTTTAGAAGTTATATTGTGCCAGGTATGAGCGAAATGGAGTTCAACAATACACACTTCCCATATACCATGTTTCAATTTCAAAGGAGTTGGGAGTCCAGTGGCATGATTACTGCTCTTGTCGGTATATTCGTCAGTTTGCACGATGCTGGGAAGCACAATATAAAAGTCCCCCGTTACATCCATTATTTATTTAAAGTGATATCGAATTCCGACCTCGACCCCTTAGTGGATTTTTCCGGAGTACTTTAATCCATGATTTTGGTATTTTTAAATTTTCTACTGCATTTAAAAAGAGATCTAGTCCGCTTGGAATATCGACGTCTAAAGGTATTATTTTCTCATTTATGAGATATCTCATAAGGTCAATGATATCGGACTCGGGGTATTTCATTCCATGTACAGTGATCTCCATATTTTCCCCAATGATATAACATCTTCGTTATCCAAAAATGTCCCTAAAATGCTATTGACAAAAGGTCCGTCTTTCACAGCAAAAAGTTAAACGATGGAGAAACATCATTTTCTTTTGCTACTCTGTGATCTTTCTCACCCAGTTTTACCTGTTTAACAATAACTGTTTTTTTCATTTTATCAAAATATAATCTTTTATGTTGGTTATAAAGTTTAATTTTTGCGTCATCGCTTTTCACCTTTCGATCGAAAAGGAATTTACTGGCCCTCACGATAGATTCGTCATTGTCCTTTGCACTTGCATTAGAAGTAGACAGAGTTTCATTTTGTTTACTTTCAAAGTTACATTTTTTAAACGTGGACAATGGAATAATGATAGATTCTAAATAGTCTGCCATTTTGCACAATATCAAATTACGCATGACCTGAGCCAAAAAGTCCGCCTAACAAACTCAAGGCCATTGGTTGTATTATGGGTAAAATGCCACCTTGTTGTGTTAAATTATTATTTTTTTTTTTTTTTTAGTCAAAGGGCATTGTTTCTGACATAGTTCTCTCAAGACATTTTTATATTTTTTTCAAACGATTCTTTTGAGCTCCCGTGAGTTCTACGTTACCATGAAGAACATTGACCAGTATTTCGGACAGAGCCTTCATTTCTTCCTTGTCCGCCATATCAATCAGGGCATTTCTCGTTTTTTGCTTTTCTACTTTTTGCCAATAAATTTAAGTAGTCCCTCCTTTTTTAATTGCTCTTACGCGTCATCTTGCCAAATATTTATTTAACTAAATTTCGTTGCTTTCACAAGACGACATTGCTTCAAGGGAAAGCAGCGCTGGACAGGACCAAATATATCTGATCTATATCTAGCTTCGTCAGGAGTATCGAGTTTCCCGTCAAGCAGTACATATCTGTGTTTGGTGAGAACATTAAATAACATTTCAGTAGCTCGTTTCCTTTTCGAAGGTTCGAGCCTTTGTGCTAAAGTAAATATTACTGTAGCATCTAGAAGGTTTCTAAAGATGACAAGATAGTGTGAGGAGCGTAAACAATTAATTCTTTCTTTCCCTGAAGTGAATAAATTTTGTAATACTAAACAGATACTCAAATTTTCGTCGTGACCGCGCTTGGTGAAAATATCTTCAATTTTCTTATCGTCAGCAGATTGCCTCATTAGGTCGTCTACTATAAATAATCCCAGTTTGCTTTTATTTATGAAAGGATCGAAACTTTTGGGCAAATCCTTAATGATTGAAAGTTCCCCTTTAAAGAAAGGTCTCACGTTTTCGAAGAAAAGAATCTTCACTACCGATAAAAATTACGACATATTCAAACTCGGTGTCGATTAAACGAGATGACTTACGTAATAAGTTATACAGAAAGATAGACTTTCCACTTTGCGAAGCACTAGAACACAGAAGAGAAAAGGGAGCTTTAAACGCGTGTCAAAAATTGGAAATTTGTCTTCAGATATTATTCAAGCAGAACTTTGTTGAGCTCTTGAGAATAAAAGGCGCCTTTCAAAACAAAATCGTCTTTGTCTCTGATTATGTAAGTGGGAGAATTTTTGTCTCAGTGTTCGGAATCGAAGAACACCTCAGAACTCCAAGAACCTTTATAACCTTTCCTGAACGTTTTAGGATACAGTAAAATTCTCACAAGTTGCTTAATCTCAAAATTATGTTTTGCTTTCTTTGTTCTCAAGTAGTTTCCATATTGATGCTCCCAACTTCGTTTTTTATTTTTTTCTGTTTGTTTGTTTACTTTAATCAGCGCAAGACCTATTGTTCTGTGTTTACGTCTATTATAGCTATCCACTAGATCTTGATATACGTCTATGTACCGTAATGTTTGTTTTGAAGAAAAGTATCTGAACATTTTGTCACGCAACGTACGATTACATCTTTAAACAATGGCACACTTTGGATCTTGCTCCGTGGTATAATGCATGATTTTATTTTTCTTTAAAAAAGTCTGGAAATCCTGGTTTAAGAACTTCTTACCAGAATCCGAGTGGATTTTGCGGCATTTTACTTTATATCTGCCAAACACGCGTTTAAATGCATTAATTATAGCTCTTCCCGTTTTAGTTGAACGGTTCCACCATAGCAGTACGTGAAAAAACATCGACGATAGACAATAGATAATTAATTTGCTTGTTTTCTTTTGCACTTTGTGAAACTCTGAGCAAATCACATTGCCAAATATCATTAATTCCGCGACTTATAGCTTTACGTGTTGTGAATTATCTAATTATTTTCTTATGAAGAGTGTAAGTATCTTCACTCCTTAACCAGTTTTACAACCTGTTTTGTCTTAAGGTCTGGACTTTTAGATTCTTTACGAGCTGCCAAATATAAAGACTGAACAGAACCAACACTAGCAGGATGACTGACATCATAATAGATGCGTTTTTAGCAATTTATCAATTCTACCTGGAACGTCTCTTGTTTTATTAACCATGACTGAATTGTCTTAAGGTTGGATGCTTACTTCCACAGAAAGACTATATTGATGAAATCCATCTTTGGATGTTGTACTTGCTGTTGTACAGGCGTCTTGTTATGTTCCTTGCACATGCTTTCGATCAGTGTACATATTTGTTTTTGAAGCAAACCAGTCTCCGGACATCCTTTCACAGGATGCTTTCTTGCACGCCGGCGTCTTTGTGGTTTCCCTGCTGGTGATGTAACGTTTTTCTGTTTGCCTGCTTGAGAGATGTTGCTTCTTTGGGCTTTCGGCATAGTGGTTTCCTCGCTCTAGCTGGGGTCGTGCTCACTCAATGCTTGTGTTTTCTTGCTAGATCCAGCAACATTTTTCTTTTTTTTTTTTATACAGGTTGGAAGTCATCAGGATCGCTGTCATCAATTAAATATTCTGTCAACTTCCTGTTTACACCTTGTGTGTCTCCAGTAGTGTCGCTGTCGCTGTTGTATTCATCTGCCCGTCGTTTGGAACTCACAAGTGAAGCCATGTTGAGACTGTCTTCGTTAAAACGCACGCGTTTCTTCTTATTACAGCAACGTTCTTTCTCGTATTTCCTCGTGCATGCATTACATCGTTTTGTAGATAAGGAATAATAACTAGGTGAATTGAAAGGTCTTTTACAGTGAAGGCACTCGCGATACCATAAATCTTTACTTGTTTTACAGTGCAGCTTTCCTTTAACCAGCGGACCGACACCACGACACCAACAACAAATCATTTTTTTTTAAATTAAATATTGTCATTCTGCAGGAGGTATCACAGTAGTATATGTTAAGTTTTAACCCTCATCAGAAGAAGTATAAACAAAAAAATTATGTTCCTGTACACCTAGGTCCAAGTGGACCCCAGAATGTATTGCTGCTAAAATGGAAGAGCAAATATGCAGCTGTCAGTTCTGACAAAAGAATATTTCAATACAGTTCCTTAATTATGTGTCTGTTTGCATAATTTATTCCCAATATCAATTTACTTGGATAAATGGTCCCTAATCTATATAAACCTCAGTATCAACAAGGGCAAAAGTGGTACTGCGCCTTTTCACTATGCTATGGCTTAAGTTTTACTAACAATTTTATTTCTATGGTTGGATATAATGAAAGAAGCTTGTCTCATAATGTTTGACCGTTATTTGTAATTTTTATGTAACGAAAATTAAAAAAAAATGAATATGAGCTTGGGTTCCATTTGGACCCAAAAGAATTATGTACAAAAATGCCCTTAAATGTCGATTCCAGACAGCAGTGCTAACAAAATTGGGAATATGAGCTTTGGGTCCCAAAGAATTGTGTACTAAAATGCCCTAAAATGCTGACAATATTTTGGGGGTAATTCGATTGTTTTTGGTGGTTGTAATGGTCTACATGGCAACACTGGACAATTTAAATTGAACTGTTTTGGTACCGTTCAAGTTTGAGAAACATTCATTGCCTCGAAACTCGGGAGTAAAATGCCTCGAGCAGGGGTACATCTTTTAAGGTGCATTACTCAAATACATCTGATGGAGACAAAGTGTGAATTATTATTGGATGTATGCATTTAATATCTTATAGCAGAAATCAAATTAGCAACACTATCTATATAAACCCGACAATTACCTAAAAGGATGCAAATATCAATTCACTTTTAGGAGAATTATGCAACAAAAAGTGGCCCCGCCTCCATTTGGACCCAGGTGTACTGATTAAAGTTAAGGCAAATCTTTGCTAATGACGAGCTTAATGTCACTAATTAGCACTTTATGCACGACTTATTGAAGTGAGCAGTATCGGAATATGCAACAGAAAATACTGGAACTCCCGTTTATTTAACCAAATACCGACACTAGTTGCATTATTTCCAACAAACACGCGGATATCGATTCGAACGTTCCCATTATGAAGGCAAACATTTACACGTTTATCTTTCCAAATTTGAAACACCTGTGTAAAGCTACAGTTAGTACCTTTAAATGTATACTCTACTGGATCTCCCGCAAATGAAATATTAATATAACTGGCCTGATATGCAACTTGCTGTAATTTTGCAACTTTTTGAACGTAAGTGGATTCTAATTTCTCCTGATCTACTTGGGAAACAATCCCTGTGAGACTAAAAGCAAATATGCACAGGAAAGAAACAAAAAGCAGAATAAACATGGAATTTAATTTTATTGTTTAATTTCCCTTCTAAACAATATACTCCACAGCAGCACGTGTGGTTAGTTCTTCCATGTTTCGTCAAGTTAATCTAACAATCAAAAGTTCAATCACAGTAACATTTCCAGAGAAGTATATTCTCGTCAAACCCTATTTAAATATATATATATATATATATATATATATATATATATATATATGTACATATACATATACATATATATATGTATATATATAAACCATCCACTCACCATCTTCATCATCATCATCATCATCATCATCATCATCGTCATCATCCTCGTCATGCATATCCACGTCAGAATCCTCGCTGGTGTTGCTGCTAGTATCTCCTGGATGAATCGACCTAGTGCTCCTGCTCTTTTTTTTCTTCTTCTTCTTATTATTATTCAGGAACTGTTTTTTTTATTTAAATTCTTACCGCATTGCTGATCTAATTATTTTTTTAAAAAAGCCGAGTAAAATCTACTTTGGAAAAGGGTACAGACCTTCCTTTGCTCAAGTCATTAATGTGAATATAGGGTTTTCCTTTGAAGGCATTCACGGTGATTCTCAACTTCCCTGCTTTACAAATCTTGTTGAAAGCTACTTTCCTAGGCATGATGCAGTGCAAACCAAAATAAAATTTAAGAAACAAATGTGAAGAAGATTGGCTCTGTAGTACATGCCTTGCGTGCTAATCACAGGAAAATTTAGTTTTCTTTCTAGGAACTTCTTCTGTCGAAATTAAACATCTCTCGTGACCCAATGGGAGAGTGTGTTTATCATTTGATAACACGTATCTTTTATCATCATAACAGGATAAGCTTTTTTTCTTTTTGTGCACAGTAGACACTTCGTGGGATTTACTTTGTATAGAATGGAATTCGTGTTCATTTCTGTGGAATTAAATAGCGTATCCAAATAGTCTTGATGAGAAATTGTCTTTAAAGTGGCTTTCTTTACTCCTTTTGGTGGTTTTGTTAGTTTATCTTCAGGAAATAGTATGGAATACATTTAGGATTTAAGACCACAAAATTCTAATGGAATTTTACCACCAGCCACATCCTTAAAATATCCGGGTTTTCTTTTATATTCAGTGCTGTATAAAAAGTGATTTTTTGGATAGTTTGAAAAATCAAACAAATGTTTACTTTGTGCCATATCTGTGTAAACATCTGGGGTTCAAATGATATACGTGAGGCTGACAGTGTCCATGAAACACAGCCGAGCCTTATCTCTGTATTTTCGTTTGATATATTGATAATGAAACCGATACATAATTATTTTACTCAACTCGAGAATGCATACCCCAACAGAGATGGGACGATTCAAATAAATTATGGGTTTACTCATTTGAACGCCAACCAGATGCTTGTTGAATATATAAAATGAACAAAATGTTTGTTTAGAGCACAACCTCTCAAAAAAATTTCGATTTGCTACTAACTTACTTAATTTTCCATGCGTTTTTCAACTGATTCCATACATTTCCCGTAGACACAATTCTGAAATAATTTAAAGAAGGCCACTTCGATTGAATTTATAGCAGCCGCTCTTTTGCTTGCATTGAAATCGATGTAGGGTTTCATCCAAGCTTTCTGTCGAAACGAAACTGCACTGTTAATTTTCTCCAATTTCAATCCTTATTCTAAATACAACTTAAGATTTCTATAATGTAACACGTACGATTTCTTATCATATAAATTAGGTACCAACTTTACAATGTTACACGTATGCTTTAAATTCAGCCGACGGAATATAAATTCAGAAGTAGGAGATAATTCTTTCCAGGTGACTCTGAGCATGTCCAATGCCAAGGGAAATTCGCAGTGAGCAGACTCATCGTGTAAATGTTTTGGATAAACAAATTCATATTCAAGCAAGTAACCAATCTCAGCATCGTCGGGTACCGACATGACATCTAAACTTTCAATCTCTTGCCTACTCAACCAACGAAAATTTGATGCAGGGAGAGGCATTGTCATGATTTTTCCATAGAGACTATTACTGTCTAATTCTATTATAAAACTTTTAGCTCGATCTGGATTGAAGTTAGGATTTAGAATGTTGTTTGCCGATGCATACTTCTGAGGTATAAAAGATATACCACCCCGCACGGCTGTCTCGAAAAAAATGTAGATTTCTACTTGAGGAATTAACTCAATTATAACATTCGTAAATTTTAAACAGGCGTCAAAAGCCAACTGTGGAGCTTACAAGTAATGGGCGGGGTCCAATGAATAATAATCGAGCGACAAATTTCGAAATGACTCAAATACGTCTGCTAATTGTATCGTGTCTCCTAATAAATAATAATTTAGATAAGAAGAAACATTTCTGCATTGGAATACTTTCCACACACTTTGTGCATGTTCGTAATCTTCATCAGATATATGCTCACTCTTTAAAGAATCATAAAATTTCGATTTACAAGGTAAGTAAGGTAATTTCAACTTTGATATAGAATCTAAATATTTATAGCAAAACACACCCTTTCTAAGAAGTAGCTTCCGTTGCTCTACATTAGTTACATATTTTCGAAACAAAACAAAATTTTCTTCTCCTTTATTTAGTAAATTGGACACTAACGTCTCTAAACTTGCATTTAGAAATTGACAAATATCGAGGAACCTGAAGTTGCCTATTACTATACACACATATCTTTCTGTGTTCCTGGGAATCACCTTGATCTCCTCACCTTCCACTACTTAGTACAGCTCTTCAACAGTGCAATATAAATCATATTTCTCGGAATTGTGCAAAAACAACAGGGATCTTAAAATTATTTAAGCTAGCGTGAGTGAGATTACATGTTGAACACAGGGCTGAACGGTATTTACCGGTAATATGACAATGGTCGCGAACTTTAGTCAAAGTGTCATTATTATTTTTTTTTTACCGAGAGTACATTGCGTCTGTTCCTTGAACACATTTTCGCAGGAAACATTCCATTTCATAGGTTTTATGGTTATTAATATTCGAAATATTTTTTGTTTTTCTCTCTGCAAATAATTGAAAAATTCCAGAACTGAATTTTTGCCATTATATAAGAATGGAGCACTCGTGTATTCATCGGCTATAGAGCAAACTCTTATTGCACAAAAGCTGGCAGGTTTGTGAATTCTTTTACTCAAAGTTTTACTTTCTTTCGATTCGACAGGTTTGAGATTCAAAGCTTCACACTCTGCATAAATAATCATTTCACATTTCATTTGTTTCCTGAAATTTTCGAATTGCAAATAAGTACTCTCCTTCGGCATTTCGTATCTCTGCCCATCTTTAGCACAGAGGTCAAGATGGAAATTTAATCTCTCTTCAGACACAAAATTTGCAAGGCAATCATTACAAATGAATCGTTTCTTCTTAGCTTTACGATAATATCCGAATAAGAGTTCAGACAATTATTTAACAGCTAATAATGCCCATCGTGTAATAAAAATATTCTTGTGGTGTTTCTTATCTCTTAAATCTGTTACGTAAGAAGGTATTACAATACGCCCATCATAAGAATACACGTTCACCGATATAACGTTCTGCTTTTCAAATTTAGGTATATTTTTAACAGCGAGAGGAATTGTGAGCCCCCGTATATTTAGTTTATCAAAATGATGATGATAATTGCTACATCGTTGAGGATTATTCTTTGTTGGGAAATTTTTGCCAAGATTGAGTACAGAAAACAAAAATTTGCTGTGCAATGGACAGAGATTCGTGCTTTTTTGACGAGCAAATGTAGAGGTAGTTTTTTACCCTTGCAACACCCGCTAAAACTAATTGTATTAGCGTGCTTCAGTGACAATTCTAAAACAGGTAAGAGCTCCCACCCCTAGCCTAAATGGAGAAAAGATCATAGAAGGCTAGGATTTCCTTTATAGCCTTCCACACTTTCGATTCCACATTATGTGGAAAAAAGACTTGATAAATATGCGAAGGGAACCAAGGTTCTATTTCAAAGTATTTCTGAGAAACGAGAGAATATTTGCCAAGTTTTAGTCGCGCATTTAATTGAAATTTAACAGATTTATCTTTTTTAAATGCCCTTTTAATAATAGATACAACTCGGGTGCGTTTTCGCGACAAGAATAATTCCAAATCGCTAGCCGAATGTTTGCTTGAGAAGAAGAAAGGTTCAATACATGCTCTGTTTAAAGCACTTCACATTACTACTAAGTAACTGGCGCCCAGTGGGGATATACGGGTTTCATCTTATTGCAGATTCTTTTCATTGCTTCTTGTACTTAAATTTATGAACATATTTCATATGAAATGGACGCAAATCAATTCCTCTTTGTGCATCACTACGTCGCCAGAAAGAAGAGTCTGAACTGAGTGTATAGTCAAGTTTGCCATGATCATAGCGACTTTGACATCTAAAGCACGCGACCGAACGAGAACTTTTTATCCATTTACGCAAGCACTGTGAATGTGTTAACTGGTGACAACACCCAGTAAAACATACGTAAGGTCGACTTAGGGAATAATTTCCGATCTTGCTGATCGTTTCTTTACAGAGCAAACAAGAAGCATTTCTGGGTAAATCTTTCCAAAAAATAAATTGCCTTCTCTTATAGTTTCGTACAAGTCTATTCACCGGGTGAAGAACACACTTTTTGTCACCTTTTCCTCGTAACTCTTTGAGAAGAGTAGCCCAATTATACCCTGGTAAAAAAAAAAAGGAACTAAGTTTTCAATCAACCTATATGTCCAGGGAGAATCAACCCCATGTTCAGCTGCAAATTCGAACAACACTTGCAGTAGTTCTTTGGTATCCTGCACTCGTTGAAGTACCATATCGAGAATCATTTCACATTGTAAATACGATGCAAGCAGAGTGAGTGAGCTTGTCGGAATATTTACTACTTTACCTCTACTCTTACCCAATAAATATTAGAACACATAATAATTATCCTTCTCTGAAATGAAGGGAATATCAGGGAAGTGTATAACTACCGACCGGCCACCATGTAATTTATCAAAATCATTCATTGCCTGGTAATAACCAGATCGCTGACATAACAACTCAAATTCAGACCTCGAGATAATCATATTGAAAAAAGCACTTACTAATTTTGGCGCGGAAGGTTGCCAGCACCAATCATAGAATATCTGGGAAAGAAGATGACGAATCTACACTGCTGCAACTTTTGGGCACTGAAAATGCCCCGATTTATTCATCGCATTTTCACGGGAAAAAACAATGAAAACTCCATGAATGAAACCCATGAATTTTTAACCGTTGTTGCCACTGAAAATGCTATGAAATTGGGCCCTGAAAATTGTAGAAATGCATTCAGTGCCACGGAAATGATTTAAAATCATGACCTTGAAAATTGTAATCAGGAAAATTCACTGCCCCTGAACAGATTGGTTTCGTGGTATTGGACACCATGAAATATTCGAGAATATCAGGAGCCTGAAATAGTTTTTCCCCCTGAGAATGTAAAAAGGGTTAAAAAATTCAGTGCGGCATGAATTTATTCAGTGGAAATTCCAACGAAAATGTGCAGAAATGCTCCACTGGAAAACAGGCAAACTGAAGGGGGCTAAAACTTAAGCCACAATTAATATTGTCTCTCTTCAGTCCCGTGAATGTTACTCGCGAATTTATCGGTGGAAATTCCAATGAAAATGCGTGAGTATGTGCACGAGTGCTCCGCTGAAAATCCACACCAGTTCATGCCACTGAAACTTTCAACCACGATATATTTGCATCCAGTTAAGGACACAAGTTAAAAAGTTTGAACAGCAAAGGTCGCATGGTTTGACCGCATAGGTTGACCTTAAGTCTATTATTAGATTATTTAGTATCTGTTGAACAATAATTCAGAAAATAAATTGTGTCTCTATGTCTATGATGAATTTATCTCCTGCTATCATCCAAATTATATTTTGAAACAAAAAACACAAATGAGAATATTGTGTGTCCTCTCTCTGAACAGGATGATTTATAAAGGCAAAGATTCATCTTATTCTATATTTGTTACAATCATTTTTACTTGTACATAATCTGGTTTGTTTGAAGTAAATCAGACTTTCGTGTGTTTATCATGGCTTTAACTTCCCGTTGAGCCATTCAATCTGAATTCAATTTCCTCTTACCCGTACACTGCCGACCGACTGATTTTTTTTGGATCACTTGACAAGTATGGAGAGACAGTGCTTCGGACTGTGAGAACAGCTGTCACTGGGCGCATACAAACTCGAATCTATTTCAGCTAACCATGACTGCTGAACTTATAGTAATTTTATCATATTTCGCCTAACGTTCAAAGACGAATTCAATACCTCAGACTGGTTTTCAGCAATTTTTGCAGCATCATCAGTTCTTTGAACCAAAGGAGTCGAGACGTCTTCTTCAGCACTAAAAGCTTCGCTTTCACTAGGCTCCAAGTCTTTATCAATTTTGCGCATGTTTTTGACAATATTATCGAAATTCTCGGCATATCAGGCAAAGCTGAACTTATTTCCTCCTTTCGGGAAGAAGATTTCCCAGTCTTCAATTTTTAGACTGCTGATGAGATGTTGATGGTTCAATCATATTTACTTTCTTTCATTTGCTTTGCTTTGTACTGGAAGCATAATTTTGTATTTTATTATAAATCAATTTGCCTTCGGGTTGGATTTGAACACTGCAAGCACGCGCTTCCGTGCTTCGTCAGTCCCTACAATTAATTCTGGAAATTTTTCACAAAGCAATTTAATGCCAATGTACAAAATTTCGTTTGCAACAAATTCCAACACTCGATGCAAGGTCATGATATCGAACACGTTTTCGCGTTCCAGTTTCCTGTACTTTACACAATCATTTTTATTGATTTAACTAGTTCTCCATGGAGAACCTTTTCAAAATCACATTCAGCGACATTGCAAAAGATCTCAGGGATGGATCTCTTGTTCAGAACAAGTGAAAAAGCAAAATCTGTTCGCTTCTCATATTCTTCTATTAAGAAAGGAATGAATAATTGTATCAATTTATTGATAAAAGTCATTGTTCCAAATGCCAGACAATTTTTCCCAGTACGTAATTTCATTCAAATCTTTAAAAATGACAGTATTATTGCCCTGTGCATTTATTTTAAGCAAACCTTTCGCATTTGCCAATCTTATAAATTGGAATTGGAATTTCGCTTCGTTTGAAATGTCCTTTTTCATTGTAAGAGATTGCCCCTCTTCTTGGAAAACTTCAAAACTTTGAAAATATTTGCCAAGTAGACAAGTACAAATAGATTTAATTATTTGATGTCCACGTAACGCAAGACGAGATGAACTGTGGATGTTATTTACAGAATATTGTATTTCTTTCGTTTTGAACGGATATTTTTTTCAAAACTTTTGCAATTCTCTGCAATAATGAAGGCAATTGTTTAAGGTTGTCAACCAGATGCTGTGCTAAGTACAGAGCAAACGTTCCTGTTTGCATTAAAGAAAACTTACTACCATACAAATAACAATCGATTCTTGCTCCGAATAATTTGCCATATTTATTGCATTTTGTTATATGGACTAAATTCAAGTCTCTATACGTTTTTTTCTGAATGAATGTACCGTTAATTATGATCAAATCAACTTAATATTAAAAAGGATTCAAACAAGACATTTTTACCTTTGTGAGGATATAGCATACAATGTATCACTTCTTATATTCTTGTGTCAGGCCAAAAACGGAAAGACTGCAATCAACTACATGTAGTAATTAAAATAACAGTTTCTCCCATCTTCTAAATATAATCTAATTCTCATTCTGTATTTCCAACTGTAATCAAGTCCTTACATTATTAACAAAAATGGCACAAGTGATTACAAATCCCATTACATTGTTACCTAAAATGGCACAAGTGATTACGAATAAAAAGGAGATAAAAATTAAAAGTCACAGTAGATTTTATGAGAGATAGTCTCATTAAATGGCAGGAGTGTTTTCAAATTCAAAGGAGATGAAAATTCAAAATTACCGTAGATTTGGTGACATAATCTCAAGCTGATAAAATTCAAATCAGAACATATTAAATGTCGAGATAACCACAGTGGATGACATGCATTCATGGTACAAGGGATGTCAGATGCAAACCAATTAATTTTATGAGATATAATCTCATAAAATGGCTGGAGTGATTTCAAATTCAAAGGAGCTGAAAATTTAAAATTACCTTAGATTTCCTGAAAGATAATCTCAAGCTGATGAAATTCAAATCACAATATATTTAGATGTAAATTCTGTCCTTTTGGTTAGGAATGATTCATTGATTATGAAAATATTTCAAATACACAACATTCCAATGGCATCATTGCCTAAACCCTTAAAGGACAATCTTGGACCTGTTTGATGCTGATTTCGTCCTATTATCTCTTATTCCAGGTGCTATTCAGTATAATTATTGCGTTCACTTGTATCAATGCCATTCATTTGTTTTTACCATGCAGCGTCCAAGGCCTGGCGGAAAGTCAGTATTGTTATACTGAGCCAGTGACCTCGGTAAAATAGGAAATTAATCAATCATGTGATAGAAGGTTGCTATGGAAACCAGAGGCAACAACTTTTGGTGTGATGGGAGATGGGGCAAAGGAAAGTTAAGGCTGTGGGAACATACAGCAATGATATTCTATCTGCCCTCACAGAGCAGCCCTGATGGATCAAGTCGAATCGTACCCTTACGAATTCAAAGGCCACTCTGAAATGACGACCTTGTAAGATATCTCAAACAGGTCTTCCATTTCCCTCCCTTGTGGCATCAATGTATCATGATCTCGGTGTACCATTACCTCACAAGTATTTTTGTACCGAGAGTTCATCACAGCATATTTGAAATGGCAGAATTATACCTGTATGAGAACAATGGAATTGTTCTCTGGATAGGAGACATCTGCGCCCCCCATACAAGTTCAAGCTGGATAACATTATATTTCCATAATCTCAGCATAATAATATTCACTTCGGAAAAGGTATCATGATACCAGGTTGAGATACTGATCAGCATTTAAGTATCTTAGCGTAATTTCAACCTCGGCGGGCAAACATTTGGACAGTTTGATGAGCTTCACGATGCCCTCAGGAAGCTTCGGTTGAGTCATTTAAAAACACCTAGTCATGCTAAGAAAGATGAGAAGAAACGGGCAAAATCTCTGGCGGACACTCAATGTCATTTCAACACCTCCGGCAAGCTAATAAAAGGAACATAATGCATGCACAATGTATGATAAAAAATATGTTTGCACCAACACTTCATGACAATGATCTCGAAATCAAATAAACAACACTGGGCATGCATTATGTGTATAAAAAATGATTGTGTACCGAGATTTCATCGTAGCATGTTTAAAATGGCACATACCAGTACCTAGAGTTAATGAGATGTTGATTTCAAATAAATAATATTGAATTAGCACAATGCATGCACATTCAAAACATTTGTTTTCTCTGCAGGAGTTAATACAAAGCAGCGCACAAAAGTGATGGTGCTGGCAGCAAAATCAGTATTTGCCGCTTTTCTTAATTGATGATAAATCTTGTGGTTGCAAAGGACACAACTTTTCTGATATTTCAAGCTTTATGGAACATTAAAGTGTATGCCAAGACGCTCATGGATTGATTGAATGAAATCATGAATACTGATAATTGTGTTAAAGACCGGGTCAATTGAAGTACATTTAATCTGACTCCACCAGTCAAGTCTTTCTTGGCTTACATTCATGTATATTTGTTCACAAGATATATATTTTTGCTGCTGCAAACGCATGATTGACAATCCACCACCCCTATGTCTTGTTTTACTAGCAGCCTACATATTTGTTTTGACTTTACTGTAGCAGTTAGCAATGACAATACATATATATTTTGACTTATTGCACCAGTAGTTTTCCTTTTCAACGGCATTGCGTACGTTGATATGTTCAACTCCAATGCAAGAGATGAAATATACACACCACCCCTATGTTTTGTTTTACCAGCAGCCCTACATATTTGTGTTGACTTTACTGCAGCATTTAACAATGACAATACCTACATATTTTGACTTATTACACCAGTAGTCTTCCTTTTCAATGACATTGTGTACGTTAATATGTCCAACTCCAATGCAAGAGCTGAAATATACACACCACCCCTATGTCTTGTTTTACCAGCAGTCCTGCATATTTGTTTTGACTCTACTGCAGCTGTTAGCAATGACAATATATATATTTTGACTTATCACACCAGTAGTTTTCCAATGCAACAGCTGAAATATACAAAGACAATAAAGGTATTTGATAAGTAGAAGTAGCTACGACACCTCGGGGTCACGATGGCATATGAATAGATTCATTCATGTCAGAACAGCGGGCATATGGCACATAGATTTATCATATTAAACGATACCAAAATATTATAGGAAGTCTTTCAAGTTTAAATACCCTATCAAAAGTTTTATGCAAAGTGCCCACGGTTAAAACTTTTGACTCGCTGTTTATATCATGATTGTACAATTGGTTTTAACTTCCTTAGATTGTGTAATTAAATGTTTTATGCACCTCCATGTTATTAGCCAAGAACACGAAGGGGGCAACCAATCAGCATGCCTGCCAAGGGATTATTCACAGGTAGTGGAGAAACAAAGAACGATTATCCTGCTCTCTACTGAGTAAAAAAAATAAAAATAGATAAATAAAAAAAAAAAAAATAGAGTGAGAAATTCAGATGCATAAGGATCGCTATCCTGGGATAGCTTATTATATCACGTGGTATAAAGTTGGTAGACATGGGAAGTTCTCATTATTGTTGTGTCAGGCGTGGATATCAAATAACGATCAGCACTGCGAATATGAGATACCACATTCAAAGAGAATTAAAACACATGTCATATCTCGGGCGATTGATTAAATAAACTATACACGGAGAATAAGTTAGGGCATGTTTGAACAATCAAGTACTAAACGTTCAACACAAAGGACGCTCAGATGAAGCAGTGCAAGGGAACCTAATATGAGCTGATGTGACACTCACAGTCACAAAAGACAAGCGAAAAACAAAAGAAATCGCTTGGTGGTAGGACGGTCATAATAAAAGGAAGTCCCATTACAGGAGTGGTCGCAAGAGCAGGTTTCACTGTAATAATTTCTGTTGATGGAAGCATTCTTTCATGAGGGAAATATTATATTATTTCCAATTTCAGCCAAGAAAACAGATGCTAAAGAAAAAATTATAGAAAGGACAACATTTCTTGATAAATGTGTTGATACTGGGCGACTGAATAAAGCCAGCGATGCCTTCAAATGTATGTAGATAAAGATTAAAACAAGGATGAATGCTTAACTCTTATGGCAATATACCGAGTCAACAGCATTGAATATGAATCTAGATAGACATGAATAGTAAATATAAGAAAAGTGTCTCTTTTGCAGTATTATGGTGCTTCTAGGTACCACCCAATTACGGTTTGTTCAATTTACTCTAGATTATCAGAATTTTCAATCCATGTACGGGATAATGTCTCTGAAAACCAGTTTGGATTTAGACAGAAACGGGGAACGGACATGTGTACGGTTATGCTTAATGACATCATATCATATTATAAAGCCAAACACTCTCCCATTTTTATATGCAGCTTGGATGCTGAAAAATGCTTTGACCGTATTTGGCATTGTAGTCTGTTCTATAAATTATGGGGGTCTATTGAAGTCACTGACTGGCTGTTTTTATAAAAATTGTACAGTAATATGTTTGCAGTTGTCAAATGGAATCTTACCTACAGTGAACGTTTCCATGTTACCCGTGGTACCCGTCAGGGAAGTTCTCTGTCACCTAGATTCTTTAAATTATTTATTAATGATTTGCTGTGTCAACTGCAGGAGGCTAATTATGGAGTTTCTATTGGTGATGTAAAATATAACAGTTTTGCTTATGCTGATGACATTACTCTGGTCTCGTCCACCTTGTTGGATCTTCAACCTTTAATCAATATATGCACCGATTATGCCCATAACTGGCAGTTTACGTTTGGACATTCCTAGTCAAAGTGTATGATTGTAGGTGGGAGTCACCTTTTTCGATCTGGTAAATCTCCCTCGCATTGTTGGTCTCTGGGACAGAAAAAACTCGACACGGTGGACGAGTTGGAGATTCTGGGTGTTACATTTTCTTCCAGAGGTCATTAGAACAACCATGTAAATAAGAGATGTGCCGCCTCTAGGCGGGCAATTTTTAGGTATTGTTCTGAAGGTAATTGAATTAACGTAATTTGTTAAATCAGACCATGTAATTGGACACCAGGCGACCACATGTCAGAAATATATCAGCTCCTATCTTCGGATAATAAACAAACAGTCAAGCTGATGGGAGCAGCCCGATCTCTATGAACATGTGTGTACCCAGAACACCGGTTAAGTGTCTGTGGAAAAATTCCACAGAAAGTTATGTATATAGCTGTTAATAAAACTTGAGTAGAGTTTGTTAGTTTCCTGAACACAGGTCAGACGTGTTTCAGTTGTCGCTGCTTTTCTCTGGTCAAAATCGGGCCAAAGAAAATCATATTTCGTTTGTTTTGTCATATTATGGTAGGCGTGATACCATAATTCTGGTAGCAGAGCATAGTTATAATCATGAGCGATACAGATTACAACACAGAGCGGCTTTGGCGGGAAAAGGTAAGGCTCAAGTGGGCCTTTATGCAGGCAAAACAAAGCCTATTTCAGTGGCTAGACTACGACGAGGTGTTTAGCTGCAGAGAGTTGAAAGTGGCCCGACAAAAGCTGTGTGAAGCAGAAGAAAGGGCAGTTGAAGTGATGTCCAAGCTATGTAAAGCATACCAAAAAATAAATGACAATGAGGCAGAAAAAGAAAGTGCATGATGAAATCCAACTTTTAGAGGCTGAGTTTGCCGACACACAGAACCAAGCACAAGAATATATACAGAGCATGAAGGATGCGCGTTCAACTGCAGGATCAGACAGCTCAGAGCACGCAGGGCACCGAATACTGGACGATGCATAAGAGCATGAGCTGGGCATAAATTTGGCGGCAGATTCTTTTGCAGATGACGGCAACTGGGGACTGTCAAGACCAGTACAACGTGAAAATGGTGCAATGGTGAATAGATCGTTAGGTCAGGACTAATAGAAACAGCTTAAACGCATATCAATACCTGACTTTAATGGAGACAAAAGAAATTATAAAAACTGGAAGGGGGCTTTCGTGGCGTGCATCGACAATGCACCGGCAACAACAGAATATAAACTTTTGCAACTTAGACAATGCTTGTCTGGCGAAGCACTCTAATCGATTGAGAACTTAGGACATTCAGCGGCCGCGTACGAAGTGGCAAAGAGCGCCTTGAATGAAAATATGGTGGCAAACGCCGACAGGTCTCGCTATTTGTGGAAGAAATAGAAAATTTTAAACCAATACAGCAAGGAAATGCACATGACTTGGAAAAGTTTGCAGATTTATTAGACATTGCAGTGGTCAATATGAGAGAGGCTGGGCGCACAGACGAACTGGGCAGTGGCTCTCTGTACACAAAGCTGCAAAAGAAACTGACATAGTCCATGCTCGCCCAATATCACCCCTGGGTGTATGAAAACGAAAAAGAAGAATCTGTTGAAACGCTAAGAAGGTGGGTTATGCAAGAGTCAGAGTTCCAGCCTATCGCTAGTGAGACTGTACTTGGAATATTTTGAAAGAAAGATTTTCAACGCACCCACTTCAAACACAAAAGAGAAGGATTGCAAAATGATCGAAAACATGTAAAGTGTGTGATGGCCATCATGGGCCATGGAATTGCCAAAAGTTCAAGAAAATGGATGTCAACAAAAGATGGGATACTGCAAAGAGACTAAAGTTATGTTGTCAGTGCTTAGGGGACACGTATGTGGGCCAGTCATGCCCCAAAAGCCAGCCGTGTAACATTGATGGCTGTAGAAAAACACACAATAGACTGTTGCATTAAGGGATGGTTCTACAACAATAATGCAGCAGCCCGGCCAGCATGGTGAGCAAAATGAAACTATGTCTCCAACGGAAGGGGCGCAAAGTGTCAATGGTGCACCCCGTACTATGGTGACAAAACAGCGGGAGCAGAATTGCCAGTTCATAGCGCTGCAAACAGTGACAGTTACTCAGACAAATGGTCATCATAGGGTTAAAGTGAATGCCTTGCTTGACGATGCGAGCACGAACCCATACATTAACGCTGATGTCGCTGCTGAACTTGACTTATACGGGGAAATACAATCTGTGAACGTCAGTGTGTTAAACGGTGAAGTTGAGACTTTTGAAACCATGCCTGTGGAGCTTGGACTTGAAAGCACAAATGGATGTGTCAACAGGAAAATGAACGCATTTATAACCAACCGCGTCACTGGAGATATGAAAGTTGTTGACTGGAATTGATGCTCCAAAGAATGTGGGCATTTGAAGGGAATACATTTCCCAAAAGTCTCGCGTTGACAGATAGTTGACATCTTGATCGGATTAGATTATGCACACTTGCACCAATCATTGCAAGACATCATAGGATGGCCTTTGGAGCCGATGGCCTGATTAACCCCTCTCGGGTGGACAGCTATTGGCACAGTGAATGGATCGGGATCAAATCTACATACCAATTACAACAGGACTTATTTCGTACAGGGACAAACAGAAATTGGTGAGTTAAACTCAGCTATCAGACGGTTTGGGGAAATTGAGAAAGGTAAACCACTGGATCAAAACCAAGTTGTCAATCCTGATGATCGTGCTGCTTTGAACAAAGTCGAAAAGTCATTGACCTATCAGAACGGTAGATATAAAGTAGCACAACCGTGGAAAGAAAATGCTCCTGAATTGCCCAATGATAACTTCGATATGGCATTCCGACATTTGGAAAATGCGGAAAAGCGACTGTTACAAGACCCAAAAGTAGCTAAGGCATATTCAGAGACCATGGACTCACATCTTGAAAAGGGATATATTCGCAAAGTGGAGTAGTTTGAGGACAAGCCAAAAAAGTGTGGTATCTACCCCACTTTCCAGTAGTGCGGCCAGAAAAAGTCACTACAACGACCCGAATTGTCTTTGACGGTTCCGCTCAGTGCAATGGTATATCCTTAAATGACACAATTGACCAAGGTCCTAAACTTCAGCGTGAACTGTTTGATGTGTTACTACGCTTCCGTCAACATCCAGTAGCATTAGTATGCAACATCGCCAAAATGTACCTAAGGATCAAAATGGCACCTAAAGACAAGCCATATTACAGGTTTCTGTGGAGAAATATCGACCAAAGTAAGGGACCAAATGAGTATGAGTTTAATAGACTAGTGTTCGGAATTAACGCCTCGCCATTCCTGGCACAATTTGTTGTGCAACAACATACCAAATCGCTTGAAAACGAGTACCCTTTAGCTGCCGAAACTGTGCTAAAGTCTACATACATGGATGACAGTCTGGACTCAATCATAACTGAAGAAGATGACGTTGAGCTTTAGGAGCAATTGTCGCAACTATGGGAAAAATGAGGCATGCGTGCCCACAAACAGCTGTCAAATTCTTGTCAGGTCATGGAAAGTATAACAGAGGAAGATCGGGCATCGGAAGTTAATCTGGACCATGAAAGTTTACCCACAGCTACGACTCTGGGTGTTCTGTGGCTGGCTGAGGAGGACATATTCACGTTCAGTGTCAACCAGCCAGACCACAGTATGAAATGGACTAAACGGAACTTTTTGAAGTGGATAGCAAAGCTATTTGACCCTTTGGGATTTTTGAGTCCCTACATCGTGCGTGCGAACATAATGCTGCAGGAAATGTGGATTGAAGGGCTGGACTGGGATGACGAACTGCCTGAGGAGTTAACTGCAAAAGTGAAAATGTGGTTTAATGAACTCTCTGACCTGGACAATGTGAGAATCCCGAGATGGCTTCAGATCAAAGCAAAAGATAAAAGGTCAGTAGCTTTACACACATTTGTTGGCTCTTCTTCAGAGGCCTATGGTGCCGCGGTATATGTACGGTGTGAGAGTGACAATGGCGAAGTATCTTGCCACCTGTTGACAGCTGAAAACAAAGTGGCTCCTATTCAGTCAACAAGCATCCCACGCCTGGAGTTGATGGTCGCTGAAATGTTGAACATTGAGACCAATCAGTTGACATTCTGGTGTGACAGTATGAATGTTTTGTGGTGGATCCGGGGATGTAGCCGAAAATTCAAAACATTTGTGGCAAATCGTGTCGGGGAAATTCAAAACACAACAAATCCCGATCAATGGAGATATATCCCTACAAATCTAAACATAGGAGACATCATTATGTGGGGGTCAGCTGTCACTAAACTGGCTGAAAATAGCAACTGGTGGGAAGGCCCATCATTCTTGAAGGAACCACAAAGTGAATGGCCCCAGAACGGAATTGAAAAGTTAGAAGTAACACAAAATGAAACACAAAAAGTCGCCACAGAAGACTTTTCATGGTAGTGAAAAATCAAAACAAACCAACAAAACAATGCAAATCATAGGCTAGGATTGTGGTAAATAAAGTGACAGATCCATGTTGGAGCTTGAACCCTGACCGCTTTTTTAATTGGCTGAGACTCATGAGAGTACATGCTTGGGTCAAGCAATTCGTGAACAATTGCCAGCTGCAAAGGAATGAAAGGGTTAATGGCGAACTCTGTGTACATGAATTAAAAGATGCAGAAGTACAGATTATCACAATGGCGCAACAAGAGGGATTCTATGATGAGTATGTGGCTTTAATACGATCAAAAGAACTCCCTGTCAGGAGCAAATTGATAAACTTAAACCCCAAGCTCAATGAAGATGGTCTCATTTGCTCAGATGGACGTTTGATATATGCAGAAGTGTTGTGTTATGATATGTGATATCCCATCATTTTGCCTCTAGACAATGGACGACCAAGCTAATTGTCAAATGGTACCACGAGAAAGGAGAACATGCAGCGGGGGTAAACCACACATTGTCCGGAATAAACACAGGTTGTTGGATTATTGGTGCACGTGAAGTAATACGTGAATGTGAGAAAGAGTGTATGAAATGCAGGAAAAACAAAGCAAAGCCTGCAAGTCAAATCATGGCTCCTCTGCCAAAGAAGAGAGTAGATATGTCAATGCATGCTTTTGCACATTGTGCCCTCAATTTTGGTGGTTCGTTTATAATGGTTCAAGGCAGAGGTAGACGTCAACAAAAGCGTTATTTGTATTTGTTCACATGCTTAGCTACACGAGCAGTGCACATGGAAGTTGCCTATGGAATGGATACCGATTCATTCTTAAATGCTTTTTACAGAATGGTAAATCGGGATCAAATCTACATACCAATTACAACAGGACTTATTTCGTACAGGGACAAACAGAAATTGGTGAGTTAAACTCAGCTATCAGACGGTTTGGGGAAATTGAGAAAGGTAAACCACTGGATCAAAACCAAGTTGTCAATCCTGATGATCGTGCTGCTTTGAACAAAGTCGAAAAGTCATTGACCTATCAGAACGGTAGATATAAAGTAGCACAACCGTGGAAAGAAAATGCTCCTGAATTGCCCAATGATAACTTCGATATGGCATTCCGACATTTGGAAAATGCGGAAAAGCGATTGTTACAAGACCCAAAAGTAGCTAAGGCATATTCAGAGACCATGGACTCACATCTTGAAAAGGGATATATTCGCAAAGTGGAGTAGTTTGAGGACAAGCCAAAAAAGTGTGGTATCTACCCCACTTTCCAGTAGTGCGGCCATAAAAAGTCACTACAACGACCCGAATTGTCTTTGACGGTTCCGCTCAGTGCAATGGTATATCCTTACATGACACAATTGACCAAGGTCCTAAACTTCAGTGTGAACTGTTTGATGTGTTACTACGCTTCCGTCAACATCCAGTAGCATTAGTATGCAACATCGCCAAAATGTACCTAAGGATCAAAATGGCACCTAAAGACAAACCATATTACAGGTTTCTGTGGAGAAATATCGACCAAAGTAAGGGACCAAATGAGTATGAGTTTAATAGACTAGTGTTCGGAATTAACGCCTCGCCATTCCTGGCACAATTTGTTGTGCAACAACATACCAAATCGCTTGAAAACGAGTACCCTTTAGCTGCCGAAACTGTGCTAAAGTCTACATACATGGATGACAGTCTGGACTCAATCATAACTGAAGAAGATGACGTTGAGCTTTAGGAGCAATTGTCGCAACTATTGGAAAAATGAGGCATGCGTGCCCACAAACAGCTGTCAAATTCTTGTCAGGTCATGGAAAGTATAACAGAGGAAGATCGGGCATCGGAAGTTAATCTGGACCATGAAAGTTTACCCGCAGCTACGACTCTGGGTGTTCTGTGGCTGGCTGAGGAGGACATATTCACGTTCAGTGTCAACCAGCCAGACCACAGTATGAAATGGACTAAACGGAACTTTTTGAAGTGGATAGCAAAGCTATTTGACCCTTTGGGATTTTTGAGTCCCTACATCAATTTTGGTGGTTCGTTTATAATGGTTCAAGGCAGAGGTAGACGTCAACAAAAGCGTTATTTGTATTTGTTCACATGCTTAGCTACACGAGCAGTGCACATGGAAGTTGCCTATGGAATGGATACCGATTCATTCTTAAATGCTTTTTACAGAATAGTAAATCGACGCAGGAAGCCCATAACTTTGACTTCTGATAATGAGAAAAATATGGTCGGTGCTCATAATGAACCACAAGCTTTGGTTAAGGACTTAGACAAAAATAAAATCATGAGGTCAACTGCCAACCAGGGCATGAAATGGAATTTTAATCCACCTCTTGCACCCCATTTTGGAGGTGCGCATGAGACTATGATCAAATCGGCAAAACGAGTAATCTATGCAATATTAAAAAATGCTGATATTACGGACGAAGAACTTTTAACTGCATTTACAGGAGCTCAAGCGCTGATTATTTCACAGCCGCTGACATACCAGTCAGCGAGTCCAGAGGAAATTATGCCACTGGCACCAAATCACTTTTTATATGGCCAAGTTGGTGGTGAATTCGCACCTGAATCAGTGAATAATACTGAATTTTGTCTGAAAAAATGATGGAGGCGGATCCAGGAACTAGTCAGACATGTGTGGCAATGGTGGCTTCATGAATGGCTACTGGGGCTGAACGCCAGAAAAAAGTGGTATCGTGAAAAAAGGGACTTTCGTGTAAATGACATTCTGCTGGTAATACAGCCTGACACCCCACGCGGACATTGGCCCCTCGGTAGAATATTAGATGTTTACCCAGGGAAGGACGGTCATGTGAGTGCGGCCAAAGTTCAAGTTGGTTGAGCCACATTTGTACGGCCAATTACCAGATTGTGCCCATTAGAACTTGATGTAGTGTGTGAGATACCGCCCACCCATAAGGGACATGTGTGAACTCTGTGCATCGCTTGTCGCTGGACTCGCACAGTAATGGCTTTGTGATATTCATGTTGACACATAAGTGATTTCCTGATTAAAGTTTAGTGCAATAGTTTTAAGTGTACATTTAATCAGCGATGGCGATAAAGTTTACATTCACTTACAGCCAGCATACATATATCAAATGCGAATGTTGGACAACGCACAAGACATTGGGAAGGGGAGGATGTACTGAAGGTAATTGAATTAACGTAATTTGTTAAATCAGACCATGTACAGTGACGCCAGGCGATCACATGGCAGAAATATATCAGCTCCTATCTTAGGATAATATACAAACTGTCAAGCTGATGGGAGAAGCCCGATCTCTGTGAAGATGTTGTAGAGTCTCTACCCCAGACTTTAGTTGTAACTTTAGGGGATTACCTTAGGGGAAATTTGGAAAAAATATTGTCAATCTAGTTGGCTCAGAAAATAACCATAGTATAACCATGATGAGTTGTTATTGGAGGTTATATTTGGGAAAGGGGAAGTACAGTAAAAATCCCCTAAACATTGTTGTGTGATTGGCGGAAGAGATGAATTCCCCAGTGTGTAAAAGTGGTAAGATTGTGAAATATTATAATTGCTGACGCAATGGAAAAACCCAGAGTGTTAAATTAGTAATGGTTGTTGTGCAAGAACATAACCTAGATACAGTCACAAGGTAATGAGTCAATACAGGATGTGTAAGCAAGTTACAGGATATAGCAGTTGTTCATGACAGTGATGGATGTGAGGTTGTACAGTACGTAAAAGTGTGTTGTGTAAAAGTGGAATTAATTCTTCTCAGAATTAATTAACTGATAGTTTAAGTTCAGATTGAGATTGTATGGATCATGGCAAATCCATACATATAAATAGGTAGTCTTTTCTGTCATGTTTGTGAATGTATTTATTCACCCTGATTTGTCATCTCTGGTATGAGAATAGAAGTAGGGGGAATTTCATATACACAGTACCTGATAGAGGAAGCCACTGTACAGTCAAGGAGAAACCTAGTTTAGGGTTTTGGCATCACTGAATCATGTCTTGTTTACTTGGAATGTAATAATAACAGGATTTAACTGGATATATCTGGTTTTAGCCAGATCTCATTGCTGCGTAGCAGATTTCATGGGAATTTCCACTGTCTCTGACTCATACCTGGGTACATAAGGAGGTACAGTTGCCTTGCTAGAAAGAGCTTGTTCTCACAGCTATATGAGAGTAGGAGAGTGGCAACTATCACTATAAAAAGTTGTTTGGAGCTTTGAAGAGATATCTGAAGGAGGAACCAGAGAGCCTAACCAGATTGGCAGATCAAATACTGTACAAGGAAGAAGAGTAAAAGAATTGAACTTGGAGATCGAATCTGGAAGTTGTCATTGTTGGCAAGTCCACTCTTGTGTAAAATGACCTGGTCAACTTAACGCAGTCAGATTTCACACCATCAACATTTAGACCGGAGCGTTTACATAATTGGCTTTGCTTGCCAGGATTCTTTACACCTTAGAATCTTCTGATCATCCGATGGCTCAAGCACACCTGAACTACATAGTGGTAAGTAGTTCAGACAAGGAGGACAGTGATTGTTTCATCATAGATATTCAAGATGACACAGTAGATGGACACCAACACACGCCTGTACCAACACCAACACCAACTCCCAAACCTGAACCAGACATCTAAAACCAGTCAACACAGACCAGACAGGTTGCCCGTATTACGAAATCAGCAGTAAGAGCAAGGAACCGTTGGCTAGCTGAAAGAAGACAGGAGAGAGAAAAACGAAGAAGGTTAAGAGAAGAGAAAAGAGAAATCTTAAGGTAAGTTCATCATTTGAGACAACAATTAGCAAGACCATACGAACAACAAGAATGGGAACAACACCTCATTAACGCTACTCTCGGAAGACTCCCACAACTACAAGTAGACCAGGATCAAGACTAAGACCAGATAAAGGACAAAATGAATCCAGACCAATTTACGGTTTTGTCAGAAGGCATCGTAAAAATGATACAGGATCTGAATCAAGGCATGAGAGCATGGCATACTGACTACAAAAGAACTGACAAAATAAAATTTCTTGTAAAGACCATAATAAATTGTGATGGACAGGGAGCAGCAGACGTTAGAGAATGGCTTGATGATGTGGATATGAGTATTCCATATCTACCGGAAATTCCTGGAGCTGTCATCGACATTGTGAGGAAATCCATCACCGGATCGTTGAAGAAAGAAGTAGAAAGATTTTTGACTTACAACCAACTCTACGTACTACTCCATGGGATGACCTGAAGACCCATATAAGAAAATAATTTCTTTCGGCCAATGAAGATGAATGACTGAAGAACAAACTCGACAAAATAGAACAGTCGGACTATGAAAATTTGGGACATTTTAATAGAAAATTCAGAGAAGCTGCACATCGTGCATACCCTGGAAACAGAAGCGCAGACGCAAAATGGAAAATTGTCAGGGCTTATACAAAGGCTCCGCACAATACTGAGTTAGCAAAGAAATTAATTGTGTAGTCGAGACCCCAAACACTGGAAGAGGCAATGAAATACACAGAAAAACAAGAGGCTTGACTGGAAATGTTTAGAGGACTGGAGTGGAAAAGGACCGAGGAACCAAAGGAGATTGGAGGTCTGGAAGATAACATGAAGGAAGTGTTGAAGTTACTGGAGACAACTGGGAGAACCCAACAGAGATTGACGGACAGGATCAACAGGTTGGAAACAAGACCCAACATGCCACATCAATCCAGGCCCATGACGAGAAACATTCAGGGGAAATGTTTTTACTGTGACAAGATGAGACACAGAGCAGCAGACTGTAGAAAGAAGATGGCTGACCAACAACAACACAAACACAAAACTACAACAACAGAAAACAATGCAAAGAGCAACAAGTCATAAGTCTTTAAACTAGAGGCCGCGGCAGGGTACACTGGAGGTAGGTGGGATGTTGCACTGACTTTGTCAGGGGTAAAGTGTGGCACTCTCCTCGACACTGGTGCTAGTGTGACCTTGTTGCATGAAAGGCTGTTTGACAAGTTGTGTCGATGTATTGGAAGATCAAAGCTTCTTTAACCATGTACATTTATTGTTAGTGTTTCGGGTGAAAAATTAAATGTTTCTGGACAAACAGAGATCAAAATTGATAATGCTACTGTACCTTAAGTTATAATTGTAAAAGTAATTTTTCATGACATGATTTTGGTTCATGATCTTTTGAATAAAGGAAAGGGCATTATACATTATCCAAAATGAATATTGACATGGTTTAGGAAGGATTGGCCATTAACAACAAAAATTAGAAATGGTATCAATGTTGTAAATAAACATGGAAAAAAGGATTCAATTGTAGTAAAATCAGACAGATGTACAGGACATTCTGCTATTGATCATGTATTGGAAAAAATAGTGGTGTACTTAGTGACAAGATGGACCCACATGGATATTGTGACTTAGATTCTGTGGTAATTGATACTCAAGGACATTCTCCTATAAAACAAAGGGCTTATAAAACTCCTTTGTTAAAAAGAAAGGTCATAGAAGAGGAAGTAGAAAAAAAGATTGGAAGATGGAATTATACAACCAAGTTCAAGTCCTTGGGGTTCATCAGTGACCTTGGTGCCAAAACCAGATGGTTCGACACGATTTTGTGTGGACTTCTGGAAGTTGAATGATGTGACAAAGAAAGATAGCTACCCTTTGCGATTAATTCAAGACATCTCTGATCAGGTAGGTGGTGCTGGGATTTATACTACCCTGGATCTAAAGAGTGGCTACTGGCGAATTCCGGTTTCACAGGAAGCTATTCCAAAAACAGCTTTCATTTGTCATCAGGGATTATATAAATTCCTTAGAATGCCTTTTGGGTTAGCTAATGCTCTGGCACAATTTCAGAGAAACATGGACAAAGTCTTATTAGGAATGACAGGAAAATGTGTATTTGTGTACATAGATGACATTGTTATCTATAGTAAAAACAAAATTACACATGCATAGGATTTGGAAGAGGTATTCCGAAGATTACAAAATGCTGGACTCAAAGTCAAGCATCCAAGTGTTCCTTTGCAAAAACGGAAGTCAAACTTCTTGGTTACATAATAAATCAAAAAGGTATTAGTAGTAATCCAGAAAAAGTGGATGCCATTGTTAAAATGGACACTCCTACTACTTTGAAAGGAGTTAGATCATTTTTAAGAATGTGTAATTACTATTCAAAAACAGTTCCAAATTATGCTGAGATTGCTGCACCTTTATATCTGTTGACAAAGAAAAATCAACCTTTTTCATGGGGAAAGGAACAGAAATAGAGTATTCAAAAGTTAAAAATACTTTTGCAATCAAGAGAGGTCATGGCAGATCCACTGATTAACAAGCTATACAAGTTATACAGTGATGCCTGTGGTCATGCTGTTGGTGGTATACTAGTACAGGATGATGAAAAAGGAGTAGAAAGGGTCATACAATATGTTTCACATAAATTGTCAGGAACACAATTGAAATTGGCTACTATGGAGAAGGAAGCCTATGCAGTAGCTTACTATGTATCAAAACCCCGACCATATTTGGGGGGGGGGGGGCAGAATTCACAGTGTACACTGACCACAAACCTCTCAGATCTTTATTTACTAAAGAAATGAGAAATACCAAAATGCAGAGATGGGCCGTCCTATTAGCAGAATTTGCTAAAATAGAGTACATAAAAGGAAAGAAAAATATCAGGGCAGATGTATTGTCACAAATAAAACCAAATGAAGAAGTTAACACTTTCGATACAGAAGAGTGGGTTGACCAAGATCCAATACGAGATGATGTAATGGACAGAATTCCATTAGAAGCAGATGAATTGAATCCCGACAAAGCTAAAGAAAAACAACAGGAAGAATTTCAGAATCTCTTTCAAGAAGCACAAAATGAAGATACTTCCTATGAAGTATTTCAAGGGTTATTGTATTCAACCAAACAACCAACTTCAATGGATGCAAGTTATCCGAGGTTAGTTTTACCACAACAATACAAGAAAAAGGTGGTAGAACGTTGTCATAAGGACGTAGGCCACATGTCCGTGCATAAGACATTATGTAGGACAAGAGAGGCTTATGTCTGGCCAGCAATGAGGAAAGATATTAAAGAACAGCTTAAACATTGTCCGACTTGCACTTTACATACTCCTAGGCAAGATCCTACTAGGATGGGAGAAATGCCTATTCCAAATTACCCTATGCAGATTGTACACACTGGGGCTGCAGCGCCATCCACCGACCACTTTGATCTCTTGTGCCGGAGATAGAAATGCAGCATAACTAACATTATTTCAGCTTCTGTCACCAGAGGTCACTGTAATCGCGCTCTGTTTCGAAAAAGCGACAATGAGTTTCAGACAAGTTGCAGATGGTGGTTTTTGGGAGTTGGATGAGGTGTATGCCCAAAAGTTGACTAGTGTGGCCCTGTCAGAGGCAAGAAGAGAATATGTAGCATATTTAGGGGAGGGGAATACGCTGGTGCCGCGGGCTTTGGCCATGTTTGGGGAGTGCGAAGTCAATGCCACTACAGTTGTCCAAAGGTGTGTAAAATAGGCCTAGTTCAATGGACCTGTTTGCACAGTGGACAAACAAATTTTGTAACCTGATTACATCATCTCAAGCCTTTTTTTTTTACCCTCCAGTTGTTTTTAGCCTTATTTCATTGTATCTTCTTTATATACAAGGAAATTAAATTAAAACAAAAAAGTTTTCATTCAACTTTGTTCATGCCATGTTTTCTGTTGGTGTTGCAACTTGCAAGCCTCCACTTGTGTTGCAGGGTCAAACATTTTTCCCCTTAATCCTGGCAAACAAAATATGCGAGTCTCTGAGTAGGATAGAGGGGAGAAGTGTGTGGGACCAACAATGAGGTCAGACAATCAAACTGTGACTCTTGATCAAATGATAACTTTTCTTTCCAGCAACTCAAAAACAAAAACAAAAAAAAAACAAAAAGAAAAAAATTAAAGAGGAATGGCATCGCAATTTTCTATGTTTCATATTGCTGCTTCTGTATTGTTCCATTACTTTTAGTACTTGCGGAGGAAAAACAACATCCTTGAAAAGTTACACACAATTTGTAAACATATTTGCCTTTGGTAAAGAAAAAGATTTTGTCACTTAGAATAAAGCTTCACTGTCACCAATCTCTCTCTTAGCCACAAGAAAACTATCTTGGTACTTTATTCAACTATTTACAAGTCAACAAATATGTTGCATTACATGCAAAAAAAATTCATCCTTAAAAATGTAATTACTTCTGGATATCTGCTATTTGAGATACAGTAGTTTTAAATTGCATGGTTACAGACATTACAGAGCTTGATCCATGATAGAAACATCTTGGAATAAAAGTTAGCTTTACCACTGTCATTAAAAGACATTTTAAAAGAAATTGTTAGTGTACCTCGTCAAAGGTCAAATGCATTCCGTACTGGCATTTCAGGAAGGGAAATGTCTCCAAAATCAATATGTCAGTACAAGATATGAAAAAGTTTACCTGCATGCTGCAGGACTGGAAACAAAGTATACAAGGTAGTGGTACATGTAACATTTTTGTTGGGGGGGGGGGGGGGGTCAGAGGGTGTTACCAACACAAAAAAGTGTGTCAGCACTGGCAGAACTAATTTACCTGCTTTCTCTCTCTACTGGAAAACCGAAATACACAATCACTTTCTTATCGACATTTTATTTCTCAACTTACAGGTGCACTCAATATGTAATCCATACAAGGAGCCTTGCAGTTCACCAATAATATAATAAAACATAGCTTCTGTGTAGAACAATAAAGTTTATCAGACATCTGAGCTGAAAACGTTTTGACGAACCTACTAATCCCCAAAGGCGATTACTACGCAAAACGAGGAGGTCTAATAAACTTTATCATTCTACACTGAAGCTACGTTCCATTTTTATTTCCATGTACCCCCTAATTTGTTGTGGAAAGTCGCCAAAATACTAGAAAAGCCATAGGCCTACCATTACAACTTAACTTATTCAAGTGCGCATCACACATAGTAGCACTATTAGTTACTACCTGTCTGTTCACGGGATACAAGAAAATATCCACGTGAAAAGATTTATATCCCATGAAGCCAACAGCTGAATGGGATACAAATCTTTTCACCTGGATATTTTCTTGTATCCCCTGAACAGACAGGTAGTGACGATTTGATCCTGTAATAGGACTATAAATGCGAAATAAAAACTACTGAAAAACATGTGAAAAACATAACCATTTATTAAATAACATCAACCACTTAACAACATGTAGAATACTAGAATGGGATATAATTTTTACGACGCAGATACCAAAACAAGGCTAAATTATGTATGCCCCTGATGGTGATCATAAATATTCATGAGCCTGATTGCAAAACAGGTATACAGAATTTGTATACCTGTTTGGTGATCAGGAAGGATAGTAAAGTGGGCGTATGGGGAATTATCTTGTATGTAACGTAAATTTCATCTATTACAGGCTAAGTATGAATATCTCATCCTACTTTACAGTTATTCAGTCCTAAGCATAATCATAAAGAAACTAGTGAGATATAAATTACATATTGTCATGTCAGATGCCTAGCAAACAATGAAAAAAACTTAGTCTGCTGACTATGGATCGAAAAATGAAACATACGAGTGATGCAGCAAAGAAGTACATGTACCTACAAATGCCTAATAAAGTAATTTTTAGTGGATCTGGACATCGGAGGTACGTAAAACACAAGTACAAGGTAATTATAGTTAATTGGGAATAATAGATTAATAATCTAAATTTCAATACCAACAATTTCTCGATTATCATAACAATTCGAGTGCATTCAGTTAAAATGTTGGAGACCTTTTACATGAATATACCACCTGAAGATGTTAATCTAAATTTCACAATGCCAACAATTTCGTCATTACCATAACAATTTAAGTGTATTCGGTTGACATGTTGGAGAACTTTTCATGTTTATACAACCTCAAATTTGGCCTGTTGAGTACATGCAGATACAAGTCATTTACATTGACACTTAACATTGTCATGTATTTTAACAAGTATGTTAACTTTGAAATGTCACATTTATTTATGGTTGTTGTCCATGTGTAGTCCCAAGTTAAACTATTCAAAGGCTGTTTTTGTATACAATAATGAACAAAAGCACTCAGGAGCTTTTCCATGAACAACTTATTATAATTGTAATATTTCCAGGAAATTTTGGCACTTACCTGCATTTCACACATGTGTAGAAAGTGCAGTGTACACATTGATATACAAATTTATGTACCATAAAGCAAACTTGATTATGATTTACCAGAGAGCCTACATAGGTGGTATGTACAAAGTGGTACACTAACATAATATATTAGATTATCAATAGATATCAATTTTATATATGCAGAAAGCTGTCACACATATATATGTACAAAGTTGAAATATGACGCATCACTAATCCACATTCAGAAATGTGTGTCTGAATTTGTTACAAATACACTTTTGACACATTTGTGTGTCAGGTGAACCAGAGATAACCATAGACAAGTACATGTACTGAACAGTTATAATCTGGCTCAATCACCATTTCACACACACACACACAACAAGACCCATGTGTACTTTAAACAAGTATGTTAAGTTTGATATATCACAGGTATCTATGGTTGTTGTCCATGTGTAGTCTCAAGTTAAACTTTATTCAAAGGCTGTTTATTTTATACGATAATGAACATCAGCACCAAGGAGCTTTGCCATTAACAACCTATTTTAATAATTGTAATATTTCCATGAAATTTTGGCACTTACCTGCATTACACACATGTGGAAAGTGCAGTGTGCACATTGATGTACAAATTTATGTACCATAAAACAAACTGGATTATGATTTACCAGACAGCCTACATATATGAAATATACAAAGTGATACATAATATATTAGATTATCAACAGAAATCAATTTTATATTTGTAGAAAAATGTTATATATATATATATATATATATATATATATACATATATATATATGTATATATTATGGAACGCCGTTTCTTGTTTTATTCAGTATTTGATCAGATGATTAAATATTTTATCATCAGAACAAATAAATTTATTCTTATGAACAAATATTTGATCAGGTGAATAAATATTTAATCAGAAGACTAAATATTTAATTACATAATCAAATTCAGTATATTTGTTCTTCTGATTAAACTGATTTTATGAGAAGAACAACCTGATTTGATCAGAAGATCAAATAGATTTGTTCAGAGGAACAAGTAAAATGAATTTGATCACATGAACAAATGCATTTGTTCAGATGACTTAATCGAGTTGTTATTCTGATCAAATGAAATAAGGTATATCCCGATTTATTCACCTGAACAAATATGTTTGTTCCCCTGATCAAATCTATTTGATCTGCTGAATAAATATACATTTCTCCACTACCAGATAATAATTACTCCCTCTTATATGCCGCTCGTCACTTCCGTTAGTCTGTGTACTATTCGTTGCACGAATCAAATACTGGTGGAAGTGATTTGTTTCAAAGTATAAATATTTGATTCGCGGAACAAATCAGACAGGGAACGTCAATTTAATTAAGTTAGGGGTGTATTTGTTGAGATGATCAAATCAATTTGATCAGAAGAACAATTCAATTTAACCAGATGATGACATACCATCTATTTATTCTTCTGACCAAATCAGTGTAATAATCTGAACAAATATATTTGTTCATGTTATCAAATAAGAGTATATTTGTTCCTCTGATTAAATCGATTTGATCAGAAGAGCAAATCAATTTATTCAGTGTGTATAAAGTTGAAATATGACATGACAAATCCACATCCAGAAATGTGTTTCTGATTTTGTGGCAAAGACACTTTTGACACATTTGTGTGTCAGTTCCACCTCACAAAACCATACACAAGCAGTGGACAATAATATTATAATGTAGCTCAGTCACCATTTCACACTCACAAAGAACAACCCTAGATGAAGAATTCAGTGAAAATGTGATTGTTCACAACTAAGCTTTCAACTGCTTCTGCTCAACATTAGTGTTGTCAAAACTGAAGAAGTGTGCATCTGATGTACAAAGACAACCATTTCTTACATGTCTGTTAATTACATCATTCTATAAATTTAAAGTTCATTTAATTTGTTTCACAAATTTTGACATAATGCCCGAAGCACAGAAGCTTATACCCAAAATTGCACCAACACATGCACAGGGGGTACTCAACATGACATTGACATAAGTCAAACTCTGGTCTAAATAATGGCTTTTATTGTACAGGTACAATCCTGATCTTGCACAATGGAGACAGCATCAATTGGAGATGACACCTCTCAACCCAATGGTCATCAGTGAGTTAAAGAAATGGCACAGGTCTGTGTGCAAAGCAATGAGACCATCAAGCGCATGTGGGTACAAATCAACCATTTATCGCGATGTACCTTACCCTGTGTTTCATCAAGTTGAAAATATTGCCACTACAAACATGTACAAGACACAAGTTTGTGAAACAAGCGCCACAGTCACAATAAAAATTGGAAGTGTTGAGAAGGTTTTGATGCTATTCAATCGCATGAATAGCCCCCACATTCAGATACCTAGATCTGAATTACTTACAGTAAACCTTGGACAGAGAGGTAAATCCAAGCTGGTATGCACTACAGCAAGGCCATTCATCTTGAAGTACATGAAGAACAGTGAAAGACTAATTATCCATTTCTCCTATGGGTACTGGAATGCAAATGGCTGGCCACAGCATACCTTTTAGGGGTTGTGTTGCTGAACAATGGTGAAGCTTGTAGGGCATAACTGTAATGGATGATGCTGATGAACAATGATGATGGCTTGAACTTGACATGATTGCTGCAAAAGTCAAGAAAAAAAAATAATGGTATATTGAAGACTGTTGCATTAACATTTAAAAACTTTCAATATTTGTATCAAAGTTAAATTCTCAGCATGCTGGCATAAATGGTATTATAGGTGAATCCAACATGTGACTGTGAAAATGTGACTCCTGCAAGGAACAGAAAAAAAACTTGGTTAAAAGTCTTAGTTGAGAGAAACAGAATAAATGTGTACCCTTCAAAAACAGAAAAAAATGAACATGGCAATACCTGCATTTGAAATCAAATGATTTATGTTATATTTTATCTCCCTTTAGACTGGGATATCCAGTATAGTTCTACATCCATTCTGACTGCAGATACATTGCTAGAGTCATGGTACTGGTCAGATAAGCAGGCATTGTGAGATATTGCCAGTCCTGTTTAAAGGGAATCACATTTGCACTGCAGTTATTTAACCAGGAAAGGTGGGGGGGGAGGGGGGCATGGTTCCATATGTAGCACTGAGTCACTGCCATATTCATCAGATACTTTAAATGTGTGCGCCTATTTCTTCTCATGGTCCTTTATCCTCATCTTGTGACACCCAGTTTCTCTTTTAAATGGAATTTCATGGCCCCACAGAATAAAATACATCAAAGCCTTCAAGCTAGAACTATGTTAAAAGTGGGAGATATCCCTCCTGCATACATGTACTAAACAGTGGGAAGCTGAGCAGCGAAGGCATGAAGCATAGCTTGGGGGGTCGGGGGGCATGACCCCCCAGGAAAAATTTGAAATTTACGCATTGATTTCCTGCATTTTAAACCATTTTAGGCACCAGCAGAGACATTTTCAGTCGATGAAAATAATCACTCAACTACTCTTACAGCTAACAAAAAACATTATATGACTTGCCTTGGCCAACTTACCTGTTTAGTCATGAGTGGTGCCACTCTTGTGGCAATCTGTGACACCGTACTGCAATCCCTGGCCTGAAATTGACAGGGGAGGATTAAATCATAAAACAACAGCTTATAAAGTACACAAAATGGGCTTGACAGTATTAAATTTCTGCATTTTAGATATATCCCAACCCTTTTGTTCACAATGAGCAAGATTATATCAGTAGACTGCAACCTTTGCTGGGAGATCAATGGGCCTACTTATAATGAATCAGACTGTCCTAAGCAGAACTGAGACAGTGAGATAGCACAAAAAAAAGGCTGAAAGTTAAAAACACAAGAAGTATTTGTGTATGAGTTGTTGCATATTGAGTGTAAACCTGACTATATACAATTGGAAGGGTTAGCATCCCGATCTACAACAACAGTACCGTGACGCCAGACTGCCGAGCTACGGTCACGGTACTGTAATTTCAAAACAGCCTTCTGTAGCCATGGTACCGCGACAAGAGGTTGTTCTGCTGGCTCAAAATCACGTACACTCACGCATTTTACAAACAAAAACAGAAAGTAAAAAAAAAAATGCTCATCTGTATGCATGCGTCATCGTTCATGACATGCTTAGGGCATAGTGTGCACAAATCGTACACACAGAAATAAAAGAGTTGCTTAAAAAAATTACTGTCAGAAATGTAAAAAAATAAATCTGCAAAATATTTTAAGAAAATGTATCTTATAATGTGTATTCACATCCTCAGAATTGCCCCGTGTGTGAACAGAAGAATTGACAATCAACAATACTGCTGGTGAAGATAGAATAGTACTTTTGCAGAATACCTCAATTGTAAAGAGGAAACGTATGCCAAATTAAATTAAAATTATAATACTGATATAACTTGTAATTTTGATTCAAAGAGGGTTGACATTCCCAGGATGCATTACTGTGTGGAAAGGACAAGAATTTTTGCACTTTTAACAATATTCCCGGAACTTCTAATCATATAATGCAAGACAAATTGTTTTGGCGATAATTTGAGGATTTCGATTAGTTATTGTAAATATGTTGTTTGTTATATGTCATTGACTCGCCCAGATGAACACCTTTTTTCCAAGGTAATTCATCAAATTATCTATAAGTTTTAAGATATAAGTGACATTAAGCATGTCCTTCTTGAAATACATACAAAAGTCCTACATCTGTCTGTAACGCTTTTGATTAAATATTTCCTGCTTTACCGGTTCAATTCATCTTTGAATTATGTGTTCCTGATTTAAAGCTTTTATGTATAAACGTAAACCACGCATTTACAAGGCACTATTTCCCTTCGTGCAAAACATATATGTTTTGCACCTGGGTATATGGGAAAATTCCGCATCGATGGTATACGGCCTTCAAATAACTCCGTTTAACGTGTATCCTGCATCTTGTACTTAAGGCCTTCGGACACGCACTAGGCGAATTTTCGTCAGGATACAGTTACACGAAGGCGTCAAATAAAAGGTAGTGATATTTTAATATATATGAACACCTTGTTCTGTTGGTTGTTGTGAAGATGTCAGATTCCTTGCATGGAATATGAAATTGTCTGTTAATTCAAAGGCTGTCTAGGCTAAAGCTTCATTGCCATGAATATTGCTTAGTGAGAGTGTCGTTCGGTGTTTGTAAATCAAATGATTCAATCTGTCACTGTCTCATGTACATTGTATATATACAAGGTAAATATAGATACATACATGCATATATATATATAGTTTAATTCTTATATTTACATTTAACATCAATTTCTATTGACACAAGAGTAAGTATTATCATTGATAGTTGATTTAAAATCGTTTTTAGCTTGTAAATTTACAAAAAATCGCCTTTTTGTTTACTAGTGGGAGGAGCCAAGTAGGCGGGGCTACTACATCAGCCATCACTGCATCAGTTGTCAAGGCAACTCCTGGAACACAAAACTAGGAAAAAAATAGTTCCGAATAACACAACAACTTTATTTCAATAAAGCTTGCAAAACCGGTAAAAGAAAACATTTAGGCAAGTTTTGACGAGTAGATATGCAATTCTTGATCATCTGATACCGTCTTCCCATTATGCTTAGGCCTATGAATCAAACGCTTCGGCAGTACTTTCGGCGGAAGCTTAAATGATGACAAAGTGCGTTAAGAGGATATTATTGCGCAGCACGCCGGTTGCACGAGATGTTCTAATGTAACCATTGCCTCATGAACTACACTACCGTTCCTATTCTTTCAATGCTAACAAAAATAACAAATGTAAATATATATATATATATATATATATATATATATATATATATATATATATATATATATATATATATATATATATATATATATATATATATATATATATATATATATATATATATATATATATATATATATATATATATATATATATATATATATACATACATATTGGTATGAAGGTACTTTTTCACAGTTTTTACGATGGAACGGCCAGGTCTTGAACGAGCAACCTGCTGCATAAATCGCCTTGTCCAAAAAATGAAACCGTATATAGCCAATTGACCATAACCCCCCCCCCCCCCCCGAACACACACACACACACACAAGGTAGAGTCGTGTTACGTATATGTGAATGTCTTGGTCAGTCCGGTTCAGAACATATGGACTTTTACTAAGTATTGTATGTGGCATTGTTCAAATATCTGGGATTCAGATATATCAGTGTGACTACCTGTAATCATATTTGGATACATTTTCCATTTTGTTTGATACATATATACATACATACATACATACATACATACATACATATATACAAGTATTTTGGATCAAAAACCTGCCCAAAGAAAAGACTTATGCTCATTCATATGTACCACACACACACACACACACGCATATATATATATATATATATATATATATATATATATATATATATATATATATATATATATATATATATATATATATAACTAATTCAACAGAGTAACAGAGTACTCAGTGATGAACAAGTTTATGTTATTGCATATACGACAAACGTAATTAAAATGTGACGAATTATGGTCTTGAAATATGGGTACAGAAGGGAGAACTACTGCAGGTTCTTATGAGCTTATATGATCATAAAATTTGCCCTTCATTGACTGGAGTCAATTCGACGTTTGGACTTGCCATATGTAATGCAGTGTTCCCTTTTTGCAATAAAAATTTCACTTACTGTCTCAATATGTTCCAAAGATGTAAAGGAGCTTAAACAAATGTTTCAGGAGATGCATTTCGTCCATGGTAAAACGTAAGAAAATACGTACTAGCCCATCATATTATGCACCTTGCAACGAAAAAACCGTAGAACGTTTAAACAGAGTGTCTAAGATTTTTTAGGGCCTTGTCCATTCTGTTATGTTGGTAGTATATCCACGGGGTGCTTTTAGACCTGAAAGTGAGGCTGATTGCAGTCTTAAACGACACAAGTTGGCATCACATGTTGCTGTCACACTGATTAGTCAAAAATCCCTTGCCCTGCTCGCCGACAGATGTTGTGAATTTAAAATATATAAATGATATTGGATTGAACCAGGAAGAGATTTGCAACACACAAGTGCCTTATTGTAAATATATAGCTGTAAAAAACGATAACTGCATCCTACGCTTCTTTTCATTTTAGGTCATCTGACTTATCAGCAAGCAGATCTTATGCCATCGGTCATCATCCGTCGTCTAGCGTCTGGCGCCCGTTGTCCATTCACAATTCACATTTTCGAGTTCTACAATTTAATACAAAACGAAACTTAACAAACCTAATTCTGTAAGCCCATGTACCGTTTGAACACTATCAAGTCCGATATTCCAAGAGCAAAGTCATATTCCGTACCATTCACTGAAAAACTGTATTGTTCTAAATCATAATAGCAAATTAATTTATGAAAGGAACAAATCATATTCATAAAATTTGAAATTTAGAAGAAAGTTTTAGGCATTATTAGCCTTTAAAAATCGGGTCATCAGCGGGGAACCAGCGCAAGACTTGTTTCGGTGCCATTAGTCCCCGGACAAGTCATTCTGCTAACTGGCGGCACCATGTTTGCATTTCCAATACAAACATCCCGAGCTGATGTATTACGGAATAAAGCGAATATGATGTTCCTTAGTTAATAGGCCTATTTAAAAACGTAGCCCAAATGACATAAATATGATAAAACTACACCTAACACTCATTATTAGGCCTAGCAAAAATGAATAATAAAATAATAAACCATCCCACACTTACCTACAGCGCCTGGTCTTACAACTGACCCGACGAGGCCTACCTAACGGACTGATCAGATCAAACTGATTAAACCAGCCTTTCAAATTCAAAGTTCAAGTAAAACGCAAATATAACGACGTGACGTAAAGGAGTCACGCTATTAATTGCGTCACACCTGAAAGCTGGTCAGATCTTTGTTGTCCCCTTTCAGCAATAAAAATAGGCCTATTTATTATAAGCTTGCTGTATTTCACCAATCAAATTCACCTAAAAATTGGTGACAATGTACTTTGGAAGAGTCTCTACTAAGTTTTTTTTTAATGGGCTCGCTCCAGTGTTGTTTGGATTTCTTTAATCTTATAAAAACGTCATCTTTGTAGCCCCTCCTCCAATTTCTTTGATATTGCACAGGAACACTCCTGGAGAGTCATTGTTCTTAATTTGTTCACCAGGTGGCGCCGCGGGTGTTATCTGTTTTCTAATTTATTTTTATTTGTGTGTGTGTGTGTGTGTGCGTGTGTGTGTGTGTGTGTGTGTGTGTGTGTTTAAGGGTTTACAACTTCTTCTCTGAAACCATCTGTTGGGTTTACCTACAACTTGGTAGCAATGTTTTAAAAATACTCGGGCACCACAATTGTTCGAATGGTCATGCTTCAATGATTTTTGTATCTTGATGAAATTTGTCGCTTTTTTTTGGGGGGGGGATGTGAAAAAACAAAATCTGAAAAAAAAACTCGCCCAATTGCTTCAAAATCACACAAGGCCACTCTAAGATCACCACAGGTGTTAATTCTTCACCAGATTGAGCAGCAATTGTTCTCCATTTCTGTATGAATTTTAGTATGTATACTTGTCTTTTTATCCCTGCATTCATGGACGAGGATTGTGTCTCCATTATGCATATACGACCACACCAGGACATCGCATATTAAGAGCCTTGGACAAAATGGATGCCAGATGAGAAGACCACTTCGTTTATTTGCAGAAACGGTGAGAATGAGGAGTGAAAAAAGAGCTCTGAAACTGATAGTTGTATGACAGATCTGGGATTTAATATCGGTTTAATGGATCATATATCATGTATTTGTAAATTTGTTTGCTGTTTTTGCAATATTTATGATATTCCATTCGTGCCATGAGGTGTCAAGACAGCTGACCCGATTTCAGTACTTTCACACAAGGACCACGTTGATGACAATGTAGTCCAAGTCAAATCACTCACTCTGCACCATCAAACAATGGCTAAAAAGTATATCTGCTGTTTTGGTTGAGTAACCCAGATTTTATGATATTTATACAATTAGTAATAAATAATTAGACCTAATATCAGCTTAACCATGACGTGTGCAATTCGACATTGCTATTGGCACTTTCCGTTTTACCCCAGCTCACATGCACAGTCTGATATGTCAGCCACTGGCCGGAAGCCCGTGTCTAGTAGAGTTTGTAAATGTTGCATGGGAAAAACAAGGGGGATCAGCATAGAACTTTGTAATAGGCTGCTCTGACTAAAATATATACTTTATTTGAATCAATTGGCGAAACGCTTGACAAAATGATAGCAATAAATAGAATCAGCAACTTCACACACTCTTCTCCACCTTAATGGATTTTTTGAATGATCGCCAGACATCTTTATATTACTCACTCCTAAAACATTAGTAATATGAACCAAATTATTTTGTTTATTTTCCGTTTTGTGTAGTTTGTCAAAATGATGAACAGAAAGTTGGAATAATGATCTATTTGACAGTCACTGTTGTGGGCAATATGACACTTCATGGGAGAAAGTAACCATCGGGCTGAGTAACTCCAAAGGTATCGCAGGCTTGTTGAAATTGTGCAATTGTTGACTGACACCTGATAGGAGTTATAGATAGTACATTTTGCAAGGTAGGATTTCTTACTGCGTATGGTTTGCCATTGGATATACTGTTGAAACTGCAAGTGTTCCCAGGTGGCGGGAATATAAAAGCATGTTTCTTGCTTCATAAGCATAGATCTACTAATATTGAGGATTATTTTAATCATGTATTGTTTAGTTTAGTTTTTGAACAATTCTGCCACTTGGTATGTAATGGTTGCAATTTGTGAGCATGTTGGTCATACAATCCATTAACCAAGAATATACCTATGCTAAGCAGCTTCAAGGATCAAAAAAAAAAAAAAAAAGAAAGAAAAAAAAAAGCCACCTACCTAAGCGAAAAATCACCAAGAATTGAATCAGTCTTTAGATAACATTTATTTTTTGAGAGACCTGACAAATATTATAACCTAACTGTACATTCGTGTGTTTACAAGGGTGATGTCTTGAAGTAGACAATGATTAATGAGCATTGCCTTTACAATGGTCCATCTTCCAATGTGATCCTCTTCCCGAATTAAGTGTATGCTCAAATTCGAGCATAGAAAAAAAGTTACCTATCACTTAAAAATAATTTTAAGACACTGTTGAATAATATATTTTTACCAATCAAGATACATCCATTAAAAAACAATTCATCTTCTGTTTTAAATCCAAATTTAAACTTAATTAAAATTTCTCAAAGTTAAGATATACAACAACAATTTGGACTTTAACCCAATTAAAAAAATAATACAAAAGGGGTCCCGGTTACTTTTGCTAATTAATCTTAAGTCTAAAAAATAAATATGAAGTGTATTGGTTGTCTTTGAATTCTAAATATCAAAAATATTTACTGTACGCGTGTGATAATTTTACCCAAGTATTCGGTGGCCCAAGAGTTTTTGTGTATATAAGTCCCATGGCTCATGAGTTTTTACCCTGCAACTTAAAAACTAAAGTCAGTGGCTCTTCTAATTATATAAATAGAGAGAGAGAGAGAGAGAGAGATAGACAGAGGAAGAGAGAAAGAAAGAGAGAGAGATAGAGAGAGAGAAAGAGAGAGAGAGAGAGAGAGAGAGAGAGAGAGAGATTATTTTATATTAGAGCCAATGACTTTATGTAACGTCCAAATTTTGGAATAATTCATGAAATAATGCTCATTCTTGGACAAATATGAACAGTCACAACAGGAATAAAATTTATCTTGAAAGGCCTGGGTTAACTTCAAGAAATAGAGCCACAAGGTGTAATTAAATTTGGAATACAGGGTCCATTATTAAGGAAACAGTTCTTACCCCAAGCCTTAACAAGATCCTCCCATTTCTCTCTCTCTCTCTCTCTCTCTCTCTCTCTCTCTCTCTCTCTCTCTCTCTCTCTCTCTCTCTCTCTCTCTCTCTCTCTCTCACTCTCTCTCTCTCTCTCTCTCTCTCTCTCTCTCTGTATATATATATATATATATGTATATATATTAAGAATATCATTTTCATTCATACGCTTAATATTACAAATCGGTCTAAGATTCGAGTGTTCTCTACTTAAACATTGATTGAAAAAGCTTACAAGTTCAAATTTATGTTTTCCACGTTCATCAATAAATATTTTTCATTTTAATGAAATAAGATATTCCGTACAGTACTGGTTCATTCATGCAGCACAAAAGGTATTTATAACTTGGCTTGTCAACTATACAGGGTTGCAAAATATTTCATTCTACATGATACTAAAACTTTATGTAAAGAAAAAACTAACTGGTGAGTTGAAAAAAAAATCAAATAAAGTTAATTAAAAAAACATCCCACGTAAGGAAAATCCCAATTTAGAAGTATATTCCCCAATTGGTTGTAGAAAATCTTGCAGATGATTTACTACATGTATGTGCACCTTGAGTTAAAGTTTTTCTGGACAGTTTTTAGCAAATCATTCCTATTCCATGTAAATGAGTGTACAGTATTTATAAACATAAAAATCATAAACATTTTATTAATTTTATGTTAGAAGAGTGTATCAAGATTTTACGCCATCAACTCATGAGGACCACGTCTCATATATCAAAACATGAAGACCAGTGTTTCATCATTGAACAAACCATATGATATAAAGTAATGATGACCTTTGACCCATGAAATCACCGTCCAGTGACCTTTGACATCTCAGGTCAACCTCCCCTGTATTGTTTAATTAATGCAAGACAATTTCTGAAAAAAGACACCAATCTGATTTCTGATTTCACGTCTTCCCAATAGGACCATTCAGGATAGAAATCTGGATAATCTACTGATAGGAATGCGGTTGTCTGTGTTCCCAATAGGGCTATTTTCCATTATATAGAACTTAGGTTTTTTGTGGATAGTATGTGTAATACCTGTTACAATCCTTTGTTTAATCATACATTTAATAAGTTCTTATTCTTGGAATAATGGATTTTCATGGTTATTTTACCGACTTCTGTTTTTAGCCAAAATATACACATCCCAATTAATTCAATTCACATCCCGTTCTTGTCTCTTATTAATTTTGTATATTATGAAGAAACAGTTTTTCTCCTTTCCCCTTGCTCGAACGTCATGAGATTATTATGAAAGGTACATTTATCCCATGTTTTATATTGCGGCCTTCACGAAGATCATTCATCCTTGCTCCATAATCTTGGGCCAAATTTATTGTTATATATCTACATATTTCAGACGCGAAAATATTCAAGAAAGGGTCCAACTGTGTCCGGTACAGAAGCTATTTTACCTCTTCATAAACCAGCATCTGGAATATGAAAACTGTTACCACGTACTACATAAACACACCTATTTCAACAGTGCAGAGAAACAAAATAGGTCCCAATGGCACCCGCTAAATCCTTTGTGTTATTATTATTATTATTATTATTATTATTATTATTATTATTATTATTATTATTATTATTATTATTATTATTATTATTATTATTATTATTATTATTATTATTATTATTATTATTATTATTTTCATCATCATCGTCATCATCAACGTTATTTTTTATTATAGGTCCATCTGGTTGGTGCATTGCGGTTTTTGTAGCAGTATTGCGTCACACTATGGCCAATGACGCCAAAGTGAGCATTAGAATATCCAGATTTGAGTGATATGCTGGATGTCTATGGTAGGGGTAAAGGAATCTATATTTCATCAAACTTGGCATGTGGATAAATCAAACCAGTAGAAAAAAATGGTCATGTTCAATGACCTTGAGATGCCCTGGAAGTGACCTTGATGGTCACTGTAGTAACCTGGATGGGTCTTTTGGGGTTATATACATTTTTGGTTTTTTGACACATTTATGACGAGGAATCGCAAAAGCAGGGAGAACAAATTGTGCAAAAAATTGCTTAGAACTGTAGAAAAAATATATTTTTTTAAAATACGCCCAATAATGATAAAAAAATGTACAAGAGGTATTTCCCATTTTTTTTTTTCAATTTTTATATAATAGGCATACACCTGTATATAAAGTAGGTGAGATCCAATGATGATCCTCATAATTAGATAAGTTTAAACAAATATCCAAAGATCTTATATTATTAAAAAAAAAAGTACATTTGTAATTTTAGTCCATAAACCCATTGTTGGCGGCCATCTTGGATTGAGAAATCAAAACGACGCTCTGGCCTTAAATTGATAATTTTTTTTTTACTAAGATTGAACAAATTCACATGCACTTTTTTTAATCATCTACTATTTTTCCTGCATACGATGGTGGACATATTTTAAGTGAGGCAACTGAAAACTGTTCTGATATTTGGGAAAAATTCCTTTGCTAGCCAGAATTTTTTAGACCAGATGAAGTTTGGTTATTTACTAAATACGTTTTCATGATACTCCTCAGAATTCATTATTTTCAAATGAAATGGTCATTTTGAGTATATGTATTAACATGTGAGTACAAATTTAATACAAGAAATAATTTTATACCTATATTTTGGTGTTCAAGGTCATTTCCAGGTCAAATTAAGGTCAATTTCTATATATCTATGGGATATCTTACTATCTACAAAGTTTCATAAAGATTGACGTTTAAAGTCAAAAGATAAAGCAAAATGTTTTTCTAAGGAACCCCACCACCTCCCATCTCCCACCCCACCCCAAAAAATGCTCATTTGGCCCCATTGTGCATGTGGCCACAGCAAGTACAGCCACCAAAGACAAGCCATCCAGTGTGTCCTGCTGCTACCGCACCTACCACTAGCTATTGGGAGTATACTTCTATTAAATTTCATATCTCAGCTGCATGAGGTACAGAAACAAATATTCGGTATCTCTACCAGATTAAGTGGAGAACCAAATTTCTTTCAGTCCCTAGTCATTTCCCTCTAACACATATATGTTCACAAAGCATTACAGGTATAGAACAATTCACAAAGGCACCAATGATTGGCCAGTTTAGCCGTAAATTATGACTGATAAGTTTCTGCACTTTGCGCCACCACATGAAAGAGCTTTTTTGGGCATCAAATAGTGCCTCGGCTACACATACTAGGTAAGGTTACAGCCCTGCTGACTTGATACGAATGTAATATGTGAATTGGACTTTCTTCTCAGGTCAACAGTTAACCAAGACAAGCGGTACAGGCATACGAAAAGATGACCTATACACTAAAGCACCATATTATTGTTAGCCCAAACCCTTTTCGTCGCATAATATGGATTTTACAATTTGTCCTCAGCACATTACCATGTAGGAGACTATGTTTCTGAAGAAGAACTTAAGATCAGGGATGTCCAGGTGCTGTTGCCATTCATTTGCTTATAACAATTCTCTTTCCCGATGCAAGCGGTGGACAATGACATGTGCATATATGAGAAATATGGTTTTAAAACATTCCCTGGTCACATGGTTATCTTCCCGACATTTAGTTAACAATTCTGGATCATTTATTCACTTTCCTACACAAAGTGGCTTTTAGTGAATTGACTAAATTGGTTATGTTTTACTTTGTCAACATTGTGTTTGTAGCATTATTATGGGTTGTTGTCATGGATATTTCTTTTGTTTCTGTCTTCTGGGAGGACAGTGCACGACCAGTTACAGGTATGCAACGAATCCACTTACGCATGTAACTTCTGAAAGAACTACCAGCTAAGCTGTAAAGAAAAAAGTTAATCGCATTATTGGCGGCGTAAAACAATTCAAATATTTGCATCAAAAAAAAGAGTAACAGTACGTGGAATTTCGCAGCGTTTCCCCCATACTCGTGGTGCAGAACAAAGACTATGGTGTAAGGTAGTCGGAATAAAACAAAAACCGTGGCCACAGCAATGAGAATTTTGGTCAGTGCAGATTCCCTAGCATCATTAGAAGTTTTATTGCACTGCAATGGACCCTCAAGTTGGGTTTTCCGAACCACCTGCAAACGTTTCAGTTCGACAATAAGCAACACAGTAAAGACCCCTACTAATAAAGACGGAATGAACATCCCACCCACCCGACTAATCACCACGTTCCAAACTTTATACTCTTCTTTCCTTCGATATGTGCAATCTAAGCCACTTCGCCCATTTGTAATTGTCCAATACGGGAATACTGTTACTGATACACAGGTTAGACCTGTTACCAAAATTATAATTTTTGTTTTAAATGGTGTTGATATACGGCCAATTTTCAAAGGGAATGCTACGGTAACGTATCGCTCCAATGTTACAAACAGAGTAAGGTAACACGAGAAAAGTTGACCAAAAAGTGCCGTGCTACTTATAAATCCACACACCTCAGGCTTAGCATATGTTCGGAGACGGTGCCGCAGGAAGGTATGTAGCCAACCAGGGATCAATGCTAGCAAATACGTGTTGTCTGCAATGGCCATGGCAATGAAGTAGTGTCCCGTTGTAGTCTTTCTCATAGGAGAGGACATTATGATGACAATAGTAAATGCGTTGAAAAGCGATCCAAATACACAGAGGAAAGGCTTGACAACTTCGTTTATACGGAAACCAATGTGGTCCAGCAAAGCCCATGCAGGACGAGGAAATGATCCTGGGTTCCTAGTGGTAACGTTTGGTGAAAAAGCCATGTTTGAGGTCACATTTAAGATTGTCCATGCAATTGAAGAATTCATTTTGCGTATAGTTTACCTGAAGGAGAAGTAAAATAAGAAATAACCATGAATACATTTATCATTTCTTCCTGTATTGTTGTCAATAATACTCTCTTTTCCTCTCCAAAGAAAGCAAAGTCTAGTGTAATGACACTCACCAAAGCCATCACTAGCAGCAAACGGGCTTGTACTATCTACCGAAAAACTTCGCACGAAAATTTATTTTCGCTGTAAAACACCAGGTTTCCGATGGAAAAGTCTTGTAAAAAATCCCGTTAATTTTCTGAATGTGTAGCTAATGCCGAATGCCAAATACAAGTTAAATAAAGCAAGCCTTTACGTGTTAATGCTAAGTGAAACCCTGGACACAAGCTGATGAATAAACTTACACAATGCCTTGACTAAGCATAAAACTATATCTGGCGATCTTTTGCAAATAATTCCAGTGGCAAGTGGCCACCTTAATTATTTGCCCATTGTCAACAGCAGGGGGCGAAGGCTGGTGGCACAGAGATTTTATGCCGCCAGAAGTTACTTGAAATTCAGGGGGCATCAAGACAGAATACTGATGGTAAAAGACATAACATAAGCACTCCCCTCCACCGACTTTTGCACATTACTGGCATCTCTGTCAGATAACATGCTAAAGTTCAAATTTACCTTGGCAGAAAAGAGCATAATACGCACATTCTTGTTTACTTTGCAAGTAAGCTGAATTTTAGTTTCTCAATAAATAATCGAAAGCTGCCAGATTCATTAATATACAATACATCACTCTTAATCTAGCTTACCCACGCACCACCTTGTTTAGTTACTCAAGTAACAGAAAAGTATATGAGGCAGAAGAGGCAGACATTGTGTTTTGTTCTAATTATGTATAAATTCAGTAAACCCTGTTTGACATGGTTATGACTCCTTGGATAATTTACATTTTAAGTCTATCTATCTATCTATCTATCTATCTATCTATCTATCTATCTATCTATCTATCTATCTATCTATCTATCTATCTATCTATCTATCTATCTATCTATCTATCTATATATCTATATATCTATCTATCTATCTATCTATCTATCTGTCTGTCTGTCTGTCTGTCTGTCTGTCGGTCGGTCGGTCTGTCTATCTGTCTGTCTGTCTGTCTGTCTGTCTGTCCGTCCGTCCATCCATCCATCCATCCATCCATCCATCTGTCCATCTATCTGTCTATCTATCCATCCATCCATCCATCTATCCATCTGTGTATCTATCTATCTATCTATCTATCTATCTATCTATCTATCTATCTATCTATCTATCTATATATCTATCTATCTATCTGTCTGTCTGTTAGTCTGTCCGTCTGTCCATCTATCTATCTGTCTTTCTGTCTGTCTGTCTATATATCTATCTATCTATCTAACTATCTATCTATCTATCTATCTATCTATCTATCTATCTATCTATTTATCTGTGTATCTATGTACCTATCTATCTATCTATCTATGGCGCATCCAATTACGATTGAAGCAAACTCGCAGTAACTTATTTTATTCTCATCTGCGGCCATTTCTGAATTTAAATCTTAAATTTTCACATGTTTATTACAGACACATAACATTGTGATTTTAGAACTGGAGAAAGTCTGCATGAACAGCCAATATTCAGCTTACCTTGACACATTCAAAATAAGCGGAGCATGAAATAAGATGTATAAAGCTTCAGCAGCCTGCACCGGGCTAAGATAATAACAGGTATGCATAGCTTATCTTTGAACTGGTGATATATGAATCTATGTTATTCAGATGCTAAACACTGAAATCACCGTCTGCAAAGAAAATTATATTAGGTACAAACATTATGATACACTCCAGGTAAAAGCAATTTGATATTTGATATCTTAAAATATTGGACATAGGTTTCGAGATGTAGCTCACGCAAGTGTAATTTTGCATATGGGATCTTTTCAAAGTTATTGTGGATAAGGACAATTCCATTTCAACTGGTACCTTGTTCTGCTATTTTTATCCGAACACTCTGATGTGTCTCTAGGCAATTCGTATGTTCTAGTTATCCAGATCATGCTCTTCAATTTCATGTCTACGGTCATCAACTTCTTTGACAGCCTTAGTTAACCATATATTGATATTTAACTTTATGTTGTACAATACTCAATCGGCAATATGAACATCACTTTCAGCAGTTTTTATGTTTTGTTGAAACTGTATATTTGATTGGGTTGAATCTGCTGAGATTTGCAAACGCGTCAAGCGAGTTTAATATGCTGCAATAAAGCTGGCAAAAAATTTTGAAAAGCATATACCGTAGCGACTGAAAGTAATGTAGCCTCTGCCCGATAGCAGCTTGCGAGAAATTTGCGAACGCTACCAGCAATTGCCTCCGAGCAACACATGCGTCGACCACAGACCGAGTTCGAGTGTTGATACGGGAGCGCGCGAGTACGAGTGCGAACATGGGTTGCCCCCTACCACCAATGCGTATCAGTGTGGCCCGTGAGCTCAGCAACACCAAGGTGAAGCTCCCAACATCTATATCCCTGCAGAAAAATTTTACCGTTTGTAAGTACATGTTCAGGAATATGTTTCTGCCATTTGGGAGATATAATGAACATCATTACTCGCTTATTCATTTCATTCAAGCCAATATTTGCTTCTCGCAGACTGTGAAACACAGAACAGTATGAGAGAGACATTGTGAAGGAGGGAGAGAGAGAGAGAGCGTGGCTAAGGGAGAAGCCATTGTTTCCTTCAGGATAATAGTAAATAGTCTTCTCACAGCATATTTTTTGGTTTTAGTTTTTGTTTTTGTTTGGGTTTTTTTTGTGTTTGTTTGTTTGTGGTTTTTTGTGGTTTTTTTGTTTGTTTGTTTTGTTTTCTTTTTGTTTTGTTTTTTGTTTTCTTCCCCCCCACTGAAATCTGTTTCTATATGAGTTAAGAACAGCATGCATATGACGACACATATAAACAGATTTCAACGAAATTTACCCGCAAGCCCTTGGTTGATGGGGCCTAGCCTGTTTATACTCGCTTTCCACTGTTTGCATACGATTATACACCAAGCTTATAACAGTCATTTGGATACTACGTATTTATTTCATGTCTTTTAACATGTAGATAGCATTGGAGGCATCACGGGGGGGGGGGGGGTATACTGACTAGTGATGCACCCAAAAACTCCACTAAGAAGGCAAACCTTTGCTTTACGATAATGCTCATCTTCGTATTTTGAAGGCATATTCCGGGTGATTTAATTTTCCTTTGCCTACTTTTTCGAACCAATCATGAGTAAACTGATTCACTGAGAGCAACTGTCATGATTCGATTCGAACATGATGATTTCAGTGAATTAAATTCTATTCCTGGCAGTTGTCAAGTCCTATGTATCTGCGGGAAATATCGTGACCCCCCCCTTAAAAATTATATATATATATATATATATATATATATATATATATATATATATATATATATATATATATATATATATATATATATATATACATATATACATATATACATATATACATATATACATATATATATATATATATATATATATATATATATATATATATATATATATATATATATATATATATATATATATATATATATATATATATATATATATATATATATATATATACATATACATATATACATATATACATATATACATATATATATATATATATATATATATATATATATATATATATATATATATATATATATATATATATATATATATATATATATATATATATATATAAATATATATATATATATATGGCAAATTTTATATCACCAGTGGGCTAGGTAAAATTTTATGCTCGAGCAGGAGTCTTGGCCATTATCGTCAGGCAATATACATTTAGCTCTTCATACCAAATAACATTGCCTATGGTCGGAATTGACTTGGATTTGTTTGTTTTTTTTTTTTTTTTAGGACTGCGGTTTGGATATGGTAATGACATGGTGTAATTTGACCTGACGGATTTGGTTTGTCTCTCACTTGATTTGGTAGCCAGATACACCACATAAACTAACCTTACCGGTAAATTGAATTTGACCTTGGGCATTTTTCAGAATCCAAGATGGCGGCCAATATGGCTAGAAGATGCACGTTTTCATATAAATTGACTCGGTTTTTTTTTTGTTTTTTTTTTGTTTTTGTTTTTTTTTTTTCTAATGGGCCCTGACCCGATTTTGATGAACTGTATGTTTTAGTGGTTTGTGATGACGAGTTCAACTGGCATATTTGCGAGACTCTCAGAAGTCAAGGTCATGGACATTTTGTAAGGGTATGGAGATTAGTGTAAAAAAATATAATAATGCCACACATTGCAAGGAAAATATTACATTATGATCATTCCTATATTGTTTTGTATATGCCAAGATCAATTATACATTAAGTTGGATAGTTATACTGATAGTGTTAGTAATGGACATAAATAGCACAGATCAAAACTTCAGTAGAAAACAAAACAGTAGAGGATAATGTTTCAGTACACTTGGTACATGATTGGAAGAGTTAAGCGTTTGAGATCCCATCGTGGTCACGTCATATTTGTTCTTGCACTTAAAAGTGTTAATTTGAGTTCTTCAAATTATTAAGTCTTGAGCCTTTTGTCCATGCGGTGAGCATCCAATCACATAGACGGGCTGGAACGGGAGGCGGTACATTTAGCACTCCTCCACTTCCAGGACCTAGTGGAGAAAACATTCTCGTCATATTCCACAACAGGACCATTATCACTAACCTCAGCCAGTTGGGCAGGTTGTGCTTCCAAACGTTGATGGAATTGGCCGGATACATAACTTGATGATGTTCCAAACACAGTGTTTGCATCCGTCCAAGGCATGTCCCGGGACTACAAAATGTTCTGGCTACTGAACTCTCCAAAACAGTTAAGCCAACAGGGATGAAATGGTCGCCCAACCAGGTGTCATTTATGCCGTGTGGGCCAGGTGGGGGTACCCTGCATGTGGATCTGTTTGCCACAAGCGCAAATGCAAAATTTCCAGTTTGTGTGCCACCTGTCCTGGATCCCCAGGCCCTAGCCATAGTTGTGTAGCCATGGCCGGATCAACCTTTGAGTTTAGACCTTTCCACCTCTGCAGATCCTCCCAAGTGTCCTGTGGAAGGTTTGGTCCCATGGCAGTAACTCCATCTTGGTTGCCCAGTGGCGTCTGAGGACAGATTGGTCGCTGGACCCTCTGGAATTTATCCACTGCTACTTTTACGGGCATGGCAGAAAGTTCTGGTGCCACCATGGGCAAAATAGTGTGTTACACAGAAATCCCCAAGTACCGAACCTGCATACTTGACAAATGTGGCCTTCCAAAACTAGGGCAGAGGGGTCTTGGAATCTGTCACAGATAGAATTGCTGAGGGGGCGGGAGGCCTTTTCAACTTTTCTCTAGTGTTTATTTGGCTTGACGGAAGTTTTTATTAGATTGGTGCATTGGTCGGTAAATAATCCCATGGTCTCCCCATATCACGGATCTTCCAACTGTACTAGTGGGAGGTCCTCGATAAGAGTTCAAGAACCACCATCTCCTCAACCCTGGCCAACTTCTTAGATATTTGCATTGGGAGGGATCCTTATTTGTCTGCGCTCCCAATGCCCTTCTACACAGACAGACAGTTGGTAGGCAGGTTCTAACATGGTGGGACCTCCTGCTGGGCTATGTTATGTTGAAGAGGTGACCCTTTTAGTGCCTTTAGGGCACACGTCGGGTGGACCTCAAGTACTGAATGTCGAAAAGTTACTTTCTATTAGCATTTGCTTCGGAGTTTAGAAGAAACAAGATCTATGCTCTGACAATTGAACAAATCCAATGGTCACCTGACCATTTCCATGTGACACTGATACCTCACTTGGCCGTTACTGCAAAGAACTCAGTGGCTCAAGATATATATCTATAGCATTTAAGGGTTTTACCATTTCTGCTAGAGATATGGCTCTACCTGATGATGAAAGAGTCCTGTGTAGGTAGAGAGCTCTGCGTTGGTATGTTTGATGCACTGGCAGTGCCAGGAGTAATAGGTATGCCCTCCTTACATTTGCCCCTGATAACTCCTGCATGAAACAGGTATGACAATATATATATATATATATATATATATATATATATATATATATATATATATATATATATATATACGACGCACACCATCCTGAAAGCTGGAACTCACGAGGTGGGTAGGACAGCATACCTAGACTATGGCAAGGCCTTGCTTCTGACTTGTATCTGGCACTGCCTTACGGAGACATATACCTCTACCGCGCGTCATCAGAAATGCCTGTCACACAAACTGCAACCATGCGGCCATAATTACACTAGAGAGGAAGTATAATTTTTAAGTATTATATTGAATTGGATTGTAATGTTAAGAGTAAAATAAGTTTCAAAGATAGAGGTTTTTGGAATCTTTTTAAGGGGTGGACGACTGTAAAGTCTTTACCCCAGACTTTATTTGTAACCTTAGGGGATTACCCTAGGGGAAATTTGGACAAATATTGTAAATCTGGTTGGCTCAGATAATAACCATTGTATAACCATGATGAGTTATTATTGGAGGTTATATTTGGGAAAGGGGAAGTACAGTAAAAATCCCCTTAACATTTTTGTGTGATTGGCGGAAGAGTGGAATTCCCCAGAGTGTAAAAGTGGTAAGATTGTGAAAAATATTATAATTGCTGACGCAATGGAAAAACCCAGAGTGTTAAATTAGTAATGGTTGTTGTGCAAGAACATAACCTAGATACAGTCACAAGGTAATGAGTCAATACAGGATGTGTAAGCAAGTTACAGGATATAGCAGTTGTTCATGACAGTGATGGATGTGAGGTTGTACAGTACATAAAAGTCTGTTGTGTAAAAGTGGAATTAATTCTTCTCAAAATTAATTAACTGATAGTTTAAGTTCAGACTGAGATTGTATGGATCATGGCAAATCCATACATATAAATAGGTAGTCTTTTCTGTCATGTTTGTGAATGTATTTATTCACCCTGATTTGTCATCTCTGGCATGAGAATAGAAGTAGGGGGAGTTTCATATACACAGTACCTGATACAGAGAGCCACTGCATAGTCAAGGAGAAACCTAGTTTAGGGATTTGGCATCACTGAATCATGTCTTGTTTACTTGGAATGCAATAATAACAGGATTTAACTGGATATATCTGGTTTTAGCCAGATATAATTGCTGCGTAGCAGATTTCATGGGAATTTCCACTGTCTCTGACTCATAACTGGGTACATAAGGAGGTACAGTTGCCTTGCTAGAAAGAGCTTGTTCTCTCAGCTATATGAGAGTAGAAAAGTGGTAACTCTCACTATGAAGAGTTGTTTGCAGCTTTGAAGAGATATCTGAAGGAGAAACCAGAGAGCCTAACCAGATTGGCAGATTAAGGATTGTACAAGGAAGAAGAATAAAAGAATTGAACTTGGAGATCGAATCAGGAAGTTGTCATTGCGGACAAGTCCACCCTTGTGTAAGATGACCTGGTCCACTTTTCGCAGTCAGATTTAAGTGTAAGTTTCCGTGGGAAAATTCCACAGAAAGTTATGTACATAGCTGTTAATAAAACTTGAGTAGAGTTGGTTAGTTTCCTGAACACAAGTCAGACGTGTTTCAGTTGTTGCTGCTTTTCTCTGGTCAAAATCGGGCCAAAGAAAATCATGTTTCGTTTGTTTCTTCATATTATGGTAAGCGTGAGACCAAGGATGCTAATGCTGGTATGAGCTACCCCAGTATGAACTCTCAGGCCTAATCATACCTGTGGCAAATGGTAGGAGTTCCCTGCCTCACATACGAAATGAACACTGTTTATTTATCTCAGAGTAATTTGTCTCAACTGGAGTCTATTCAAGGCACCCATGTGAAGGGCTGCTTAGGTCTTAGTAAACGTCACCGTCATTCCCGCCTGTTGAAAGCTTTAAATATCCCACCTGTTTCACACATAATAAAGTTAGATACTGCCTTACTAATTTATAGAGTCAGCAAGATAGATTCGCCTGCCTGTTCAATATTTTTTTCATATTTTATCCCAGTATTTAACAAGGGGACAGTCCATACCGGGCTCGCTTTGCTACCGCATGCAGAAGGAGAAAATACCCCTGCACTCAGTGTTTTGACAACGGACGGTCCCTGCTCTGGCCATGGCTGCGACCCCTGACGGGCTCACTGATGCATTAAAATACTTACTTTGTAGTCCGAAATTCAATCTTCAGAATTCTTGGAACCATCTCATGGTGCAACTGTTAACAAGTGCTTTCTGACTGTATTCTGTGTGGCCTCCCATATGGTGGGGTGGTCGCCCGAGTGTCATGTGTTTAACAGTGGTATTCACCATTGAATATAAATTTGGTAGTCGAATTCTTTAAAAAATGTTCTTTCGGGAGAGTGGATACAAGGCTTTGCAATTTATTTTTAGGAGAATGCTGAATGAAGAAATGATGAGGGGGCTCGAGCGCAGTTTACTAAAGACTCTCCCGCTCAAAACGGTCAACAACACCCGGTAATGTGAAATGTCGTCTACTCTTTTCACACGAGTTTTGACTGAAAGTATGACCAGGAACGTGAGTTTTTGGCTCGAAATAGGGTTAATACATGTGTATTACACGTGCGATTGAGAATAATAATAAGTAATAATTGAACCCCATGCAAATGGGAAAATTAAAAATATACATCTAGATAAATAACATATCATGTGGCATTAATTCCCTGGTGGAATGAGCCAGCCCGAGAGCTCCGAGACATTGAGCGCTCGAGTTCACTCCCCCACTTAATGGATACATAGAGTAAAAACATTCTTCCGCGTGCATATGTGAGCATAGGATACCAGCACCTTCTTTGCCATAGCCAAGGAGTTAATATTCAAAACATTTCGACGGCGGCAGCTAATATATAGGGTATTAAGACGGGAAACACGTGATAGGAAGGAAACAGTCTGAATTTATAATACTGTCAAGCAAGAAATGCAAATGCTGCAGAACGGAGACAAAGTCAGACTTGGTCAAGAAGATACATCAAAACAAAGAATACAGCTTGCCGGTGCGGGCATGGGCACGCCACAGGTGGCGACTGTAGGAGAAGTAATGACCCGATAGATCCCAACCCCGCATACAGACCAAGTCAGTAGACTGATCTGCTCAGCAGGCAGGCGGCACATAGAAATGGTAATCATACACCAGAGAAGAATGAAAAACACACATTCCCCTTCAAGCCGTAGAGTTTTACAGGATGTGACTGCGATAGAATTTTGAACTTTGGAAACCAAACCATGAATCCTATCACAAATGCCTGTAGTTATTTTTGTTTTATTTTATCTAAAGACACAATCAAGGATCCCTTAAAGTCTTTGGCATAATAATAAAAAAAAAAAAAAACAGAATGCGGGGCTCTTTTGATATAACTGATCACAACCTGAGCTGAAAGAAAATATGAATGAGAAATAAAATGATGAGAAAATAGAAAATAAGACTTACCATATTATAAACTGACTTCTGCTGCTATGCTGAGCTGAAAAAGAGTCGTAATTGGTTCAAGTACAATGATGAAAAAAACAATAGAAAATAAGACTAACCTTAACATACCGACATCTGCAGCGAAGCCGAGCTGAAAGAGAATCGTAATCGGTTTGACATGCATAACCAAATATTGTCGTCTTCTTAACGAAGAGAATTTGGAAAAAACTCACATAATTTAAAGTTTACCACCGGTTGTCCCTGGAAGAGTGCGCGATTGAAACACGCTATCTCATTTATAATCCCCGGCTAGATGATACGTCACACACACACACGTATATATATATATATATACATATACATGTAAGAATATTTCAATATAGAGCAAGCTTGAGAGTTTTTCGCCCCTGATCATGTATACAAATAAAGTGCAGTCGGAACGGACATGCTCATTTGAAAATACATTAATGCAATAGCACGAATTTCTCAAAAAAAAAAAAAAAAAAATCCTTGACGTATCCTTCTCAACGGGCTGTTCTCAACAAGAAATGGCAGATGTTGGTTATGTCCCGAACGGTTAAATCTATATTTGGATAAGTATGCCAGGGAATCCACATAACTGTATGGGAAAGCCCCATGTTGACACTGACAGAGCTGATGACGTAACCAGTCTCCGGTCCCGCCATCTGCATAGCACATGTGCCAGGACACCGTGTGGATGCTCTGTGTAAGTATCACAGCGGAATTTCATCAAGTGAGATTAATTAGTAAAATTACTTACAGAGAGGTCACTTATTGACAGATCACATGCCGCACAGGAGAGAAATTAACGGGACATATCACATCACCATCGTGCCCTAGTTGGCAGGCTGAGAGTCAGGCAACCATAGATATATGGTTACAGCTACAGCTACGATCGAATATCGCCTGTCTCTAAAATCCGATTGAGTTTATATTTTGAAAGTAAGAATGCAAAGTTGAGTAAATTGTCCTACGCTTTAGGCGTAGATCTATTATAGCTCTCTAATCAATCAAACACCCAGTTTTCCTAGAGAAAAATCACATATAAATACATGGCATTGACCGTGTGACCGTGCACCATGAAACCACCATTATTTTCTGTATATTTACATATTAGCATAAAAGCGTGTAATTTTGTTGAGTCCCTTCTTAAAATAAAGTGTGCTTCTTGTGTTGTGCAGACACCTTTCATTGAAAAAATTCAAAATGAAAAAAGGCGAGTCTATAAATAGAATAAAAATTTATATCAGTGTGTACCCGTCATAGCCAGGAGACGTGCTCCTAGACGGCGGGGTGGGGTCGGATCGGGGTGGGAGTGATGACATACCTGATCATTACTGGTAGGCTCTGCGGAGAAGACCCCCATTGTCGCTCTCAAAGACCCCAGCCCCAGCCCCACCCCTTTTCCATACCATTGATCCTTAGCTAAGGCTACAGGCCCCATGTTTTTAATTGTCACTCCCAAATACCCCAATAAATTGTACTGAGCTCAGTCACAGCTTTTTTCCCCACTTGTGAGATGTAAACTTCTACACTGGCACATCGATACCAGCTCCCAAAGACAGTAATACAGTGCATCACAGGAATGTAAAATTAACAGTAGTACTGGTTAATAGTACATTTTGGTATAGCTCAGCACAAGACAAGAATCTATAGTACAGCAGTTATAATACATTCAGAGCATTAAGAGCAGAATCAAATTTGCTACATACATGTATTTGGCAACACTGATATTTATTAATTTCATACTTTGTTGTGTTGGAACGCAATTGGTGATGATGATGATGATGATGATGATGATGATGATGATGATGATGATGATGATGATGATGATGATGATGATAATGGTGGTGGTATCTTGCTCATCATTTTCTTGTTCATACAACAAGAATAGCAACTATGTATATATATAAATAATTATGAGCAATACACTGGCAGGTGAAAATTGGTATTAATATACTGAAAGTATGTATTTTTAATGCACATATTGTTATTGACACTGTCACTGCTTATCTGTTAGTGAACAGATCTTAAGGACACAGAGATGGCATCAGACAGTGAGGTGAGTTCTGATGAAAATGCAGTGTATTTGTTTCCAAATAAGTCATTTGCAATAGCTTAATGGACACTTAGATACAAAAATTTAAATGAAGTAATTTACCAATGGGAAATTATTTAGTTATACTTTTATTAATTATTGTAAACAATCATGATAATGGATAGATAGACTTTGTTCAAGTTGATGATTTTTTTTTTTATATTTATTCTCAGCATAATTTTTGTATCATATTGTCATTTCAACTCATCCTATGGAAGTGACAATCACTATGATTAATATTGTTCCATATTTGCCTTGTTTGGGTTTCCTTGATCAGGTTACTATTTAAAACTACATGGCTTCTCTTGTTTATTAAAATATTAACCACCAGCTGAATACAGATATATAATTTTTGGGATGTGTGATTCTTAAGTATATTTCATGAATGAAAATTGTACATGTATGTTTACTTTTAGGGTCCAGATCCTGTACTATTGGAGGACATTGCCCAACCTATTATCTATCAAACCACAGTTGATCACATATCAGGTACTAATTTTATTATTTTTTTTTAAATTGTTATCATATTTTTTATGTTATTCCAAACATATATATGCCATATGTATATAACTGGGCTAGCATTATTCATTTTATTGCTTCGGCAATATGGGTTGAAATAAAAAAAATGTGTGCCAAATAGTAGGGAAAACTGATTATGTTTAGGTCTTTTTCTCATGCGTAAGGTTCCTATCATTGTATCACTGATGCCATTTTAACAACAATCCCATGTTTTTCATTTATGCAAACCATGCGACATCACTGTTTTGACTAGGCCACATCAGCATAATTTTTTTTGGTATATTTTATGTACTTGAAACTGATCTAAGCTTTTAATATCAACAAATAAATTTAAATAATAAACTACTCATATTCTGCTGAAACATGAAATCTTATTTCTATTATTCTATTGTTGTGAAATGTAAATGCTTATCTTGGCTACAGCTGGGGTACAGTGGTCCCCCTCTAGTAAGGCCACCCTTATTGTACTAGAAATATAGCCACATCAGACTGGCTACCTTCAAAGAGGGCAATATATAATGGAAATGACAGACTTTCTGCATCAGGAGACAGCCTTATAAGGTGTGTATGTGTGTGTGTGGGGGGGGGGGGGTAGGAGGGTAGCCTTTGGTGAAGGGAGACCGTATTACAGTTTGTCTCCTGGATAGTGCTCACCATATTATCTAGAATGCCATTGAATAACTAAGAATATCCCAATCGCCATGCCACTGTGTAATACGTATTAATATTTTGTGTAATCAAAGTTTTGTAAGTGTGCATAAAAGCAAAATTAAGTACACCAAAAAAATTGTCATTGTTAGCTCAGGTGACTTATCAGACACCTAAGCTTATCATATAGTCCTTTGTCTGTCGTCATATGGTTGTCCGTCCATCAACAACTATTCACGGTTTTTAAGGATTCTCCAAAATCATAGGCCAGATTCACTTCAAACTTGGTGCCAATGTTCCCCTTGTAGGTCTCTAAGACTTCTGCTGAAAGTCACGCTGTATTAACCATGATATTTTTATGATTAATTTTTTTTTTTGAGGGGGGGGGGGGTGAGGTGGTCTTTAATGCCAAAGAATAAAAAATGTTCTCCAAAACTACTCAGCCAGTTTGTTCATTTTCAAACAAGGACACTTCTGGCGACCTCTAGTTGTGAATTTGTTAACCAGAATGTGCTGCAATTTTTTTTCACTTTTTATGATTTTTTTGTGTTTTTTAGTTTTTCCAACTTCAACTCCAAAATTTTGGCCAGGATTCAGCTGAAACTTGGCAGAAATGTGCCTTGTGGAAGGCTTAAACAAACTTATTTTTTATGTATTGTTTCAATAGAATTCTGATTTTTAATGATTTTTAGCAAAGCTGACTTGTCAGTCAGCTGAGCTTATAGGATGGTCCTTTGTTCGTCCGTCCGTCGTCCGTCTATCCACGATTCACATTTTCAACTTCTTCTCCAAAACCGTCAGCCAGATGTACTTCAAACTTGGTGGGTATGTACCTTGGGTGGAACTCTATGAAATTTTTTCAAGTGGTCACACTCAAGTGATTTTTTTTTCTTTTTTGGGGGGCAAATCTAAAAAAAATCTTTTTCTGCAAAACCACACATGCAATTAATTTGATATTACAGTAACACTCCTAGGGAATTCTAGTTCTTAATTGTTCACCAGGTGGCACTGCAATATTTTTTTTTAATTGTTTCTGATTTTTTGAGTGGTTTTGCTATTTGTGAATTTTTCTCCAGAACAGTCACTCAGATTAAGCCGAAACTTGGTGGATATGCATGTTCTTGTGTAAGAGTCAAACAAAGTGTTCACCAGCTGGTATTGCTGTGGATATATTTTTTTTTTTTTTTTTTTTTTTTTTTTTTTGTTGCCAATTTGGGCACTTACAGCTATTAAATGCACCTTTTGTATTGATTGCTATGCAAGTAAATGGGCATTATAATGCTAATTCACATTTTGGACTTCTCTGAAGAAACCATTGACCAGATTGACTTCAAGTGTGGTGGCAACGTACCTTGGGTGGTTCTCTACCAAGTTTGTTCAAATGGTCATGCTTCATTGATTCTTGAATTTTTTATTGAATTTTTTTGGAAAATCTGAAAAAAAGTTTTATTAGGAAAGTTTAACATGGGAATTTCATTTGATGGTTAAAACTTCACTAATTTTGGCCAGATTTGTGTCAAACTTGGTAGGAATATCTACTTTTTATAAGTGTCTATGTATTTTGTTAAAATGGTCATGCTCCAGTGATTTTTGGACCTCGACCTCATTCCCAAGGTCACAAAACAACTAAAATGGAATTTACTGTTCACTTGATAAGGTGAGATGTGTTTTGAGCTAGGACATTGGTGTTGCACATGTTAATGTTCTTCTATGAAGGTCAGATTCAGACAGTAATTGAGTGACCGTGACCTCATTTCTGGGATCACAGTACAACATGCATGTATATGTATTGAATTCTACTGTTCAGTCCAATTATTTGACAACTACTTGAACTGGGACCTTGATGTTTCACATGTTAGTGTTTTTCCACAAAGGTCAGACTTACTCAGTAGAGGGGTGACCTTAATCTTATCCCAAGTTCACAGAGACACATGTGTGATAAATCGCTAGGTCAGCAGAGCATGGGCTTTTCACACAGCCCTCTTGTTTAATTTTTTGAACTGATGGGTACATGTATACAATGCTATATATGACAATGTTTAAATCAATAGAGACTTGAAACTATAAGAATTAAAATTTCTGACTTCTCTGAAACCGTCAATCAGATTAACTTTCAAAAGCTTCTTGCTAGCTAATGTTTGTCTAGTTGGTGTCTATCAATTTGTACAAATGGTCACATTCCATTGATTTTTTTTATTTGTATCTATTTTTTATTCTGTTTTTGCCCAAATCTGAAAAAAATCATCTCCAAAACTGCTCACTGAGTTATTTTGATATCACTCTGGGAGATTTCTAGGACCTCTAGTTATGAATTTGTTCACCAGAAGATGCTGCATATTTTTAGTATTTTGTAAATGATTTTTGTGTTATTACTATTTTTTACTTTTTCAAAAAATTCAGTCAACTGCATTGTGCTGTGGCTTGCCTTCAAGTTTGTGCAAAAGCAAATGTTTTTATTTATTCAGTTCACCAAGATAAGTATACACCATACTCTTTTACTGAATTTTCACACATTTTAATCTTGTGCAGAAACTGCATGCAGGTGTAATTGCAGAATGAAGCCAGTAGCAAAGATTTCTATAGGTTTAGCCATTTGCTAAATGGCTAATGGCTACTAGTGCTTATCCAGAAAGATATTTTGAAATATGATTAATGTTCCACTTACCACTGTGTTATCCTGAATGGCAAATGTATTGAATCATACTATGAACAGTAGACTCTCCTTAAGTGTACCATCTTCTGGTTCCAGTAATGGTCCAAGTTATGTATACAGTGTATATTTGTATTCACCCAACAAGCAACACAAATTGTGAGATATAAAGAATAATGCAATGTCTCACTATCATCAAAAGAGTGAATAGTTATCAATCCTGTACACTATTAATATGGGGAGGTACATGTAAATTTTACTCGTCTTCATATCCCATGGTGAAACGGTGGTATGGAACCAATAGGATCTGTACTTTTTTCCTCGTTTTACTTGTAACATATAACTATGTACTGGGGGAAGAGATCCCATGCTTCAAGCATGTGCACCCATTCACAAAAGCACAAGCAAGTATTTATTGATATTTGTCGGTGTGTGAAGCTGACATTGAGGTCATAAGGTATCATGTTACGCAGATCAACCAATAAGTCTATGTGTCAACTGGTACCTGCAGACTGACAGCCTGATTGGTCAACAAAATTTTCCGAAAACTTCAAACTTTGTAGCTTCTATACCAAGCTTTCCCTGTGGGGACCATGTGAGAATGCACAGTTGAATTATTAGTGAAAGAACCACCATGAAGTCTGTATTGTAAAAAAATTTCAGCTATGGCAAATCTATCATTGTTGGTTTTGTATCATCCAGATCCTTATTTTAATATTAAATGTTATGACAAAGACTGATGTGCACAATTTTTGGCCCTGCACATCAGCATTTTTTCATAATCCTCTAACAGCAAAAAGGTCATTATTATTACCCAAGTCTTTAACCTTTCAATAGATCTAAAAATCACTGATTTATCTGGTATACTTGAACTCTTGAAATCAATTTAATGATTTTAGATGTTGCTAATGGCATCATTTGCCAACTGGACAAATGCAAGGAAGCTATGGGCAAGATGTACCAGATAGAGAAGGCTATAGTGGAATGTGGCTGTTCCTCTACTGTGGCTAAAATGGAGAAAGCAGTTATCAACCTGGCTGCCCAACAAGGAGTGACACAAGGTGTCCTGTACTGTGCTTTACTTCAGAATGACAGCAACACACTTGTAAAGTTGGTAAATAGTGTTTAAAACCTCATACTTTCATTTGATATGTGATGAATGTGGGCGTGTATTTTTGTGTGGCATGTATTTTTTTTCCAAATCATTAGGTTCTGGTGATGTTTGGGTATTTTGATAACAATTGCCTGCAGTTTCACATGTTATTGTAACCAACACAAGTTTTCCATAGTTGCAGTCATGACTCTTATAAGGCTGCTGTAACTGTATATAGAAATGTGGACTTCGAAAAGGGGAAGACTCAGGTGGAGAGCATGATGAACAAATACTTAGTTATTGTGCAAGTTTCAATCTCTCTTAATACAGTCTCATAAGAGGGGAACCATTGTATTGTAAACAACATGAGTTTTTCCTTTTTTTAAAAAGATATATATTTATGATTTAAAAAAATTATTTGGCCATTTTTGTTGTTATTTTTATTTATTTTGGTAAGTATATAACCGTGTGGTAAAACTTGATGGTTTGTTTGTCAATCTCTAAATTATTCTTTTCATGTAATTTTAGATCAGAATTGTTCTGATGAACAATACAGGTTTATACCATTCTATACCCAAGGTATATGGTTTCTTTGTGGTGCTGGCATTTACTTCAGTATTGCTTTGTCTTAAAATGCCTCTGCTCTATGAAAAGGGCTTCACTTATTCTATACTGGTCCTGTGTTTTAATTCCAACCTGTAATTGCTCAATGCTGTCCAGCTGAAAATCTCTGTAGCCAAAGTTTCTTTACTTGTAGGATTTTTTCCACTTCTTTACACAAAAAAACATTTATTCTACATTACTGACCTCCTACTGGCCAACAAAAGACAACCAAATGCGGTAGGTTTTTCTTGACACACACTAGAATTCACAACATTAGATTTAAGCAGAACACACAAAATCCCAAGGTACAATTGAATATTGCTGTAAGCACCTGTTCTTGCTGCATTCTTCTTTTTTTTTTGTTACTCATAACAAACTTATTTATGTACCTATTTTTTCTAAGTCTGATCTGATCCACACTGTTGATCAGGTTGAAATTTTAGTGTTAAGGCAGTATCTGGTGGCGTTCTCGCCACAAAAATTTTGTTTTTTCCCATGTGCAACTTTCATTTGCACATGTACTTACCATTCAAAATAGATCTATACATTTTGCAAATTTATTTTTACATTTTCAGTCTTTATGCTTCATTTCTTGTATAATCCCTAGTTTTCTATGATAACCTTTTTTTCGATATGATTTTTGTGTCCTAGATGTATTATATTTTATTCACAATCCAAAATATATACAGCCAGTACAAACAAGGGTGAAATTTGCATTGCTTTTACATGAATAGCTCTAATTATCATGTAAGAGTTGAATGTTTTTTTTAAGCTTTTGTTAATTAAGTTACTACAGGACACTATGTTTTGTCTTGTCTTGTCTTATAATCCAGTTCACTTTATGCAGTACATGTAGTTTGCAGGGGTAATTCTGATATTACATTGTATGAGAATGTTTACTTCATAATGTACATGTTTATCAATATCATTATGTTATTTCAGACCAGAAGAATGCAAGATCCCGAAGAGGGGAAAAGTGGAAACGCCTTGTGTTTGGGGACAAACCATCGTCAACAAGTCTCAATTCAGAAACCCTTCACTTGAGTGATGCAGTTGATAAGGGTTGTCACATCAAAGCTTTTGTTTTGATTACTAGACGAGTCAACCCTGACCCCAAACAGGCAAAACACCGGTAATTATGCTGTGTCATATTCTTTTGTTTTAGTTATCCCCCCACCACCCACAAGGTGGATGGCATGTAGTAACACTCTTCTGTCTGTTAATACAAATTGAGTCTGGGCTATATTTTTTTCATCATTTCACTTAAATCCTAAATTTTAAAACAAGTTTGAACATTGATCTGGGTGTGATGCCTTGATATAAACTAATAGGTCACCAGGTTAAATACCTAAGCCATAGGGGGAAATCTGTGTAAGATCTTGTCCAATCCAGAACACTTTTTATTCTTTATTATGGGGGGAAACTAAAGTAAAGTACATCTACATGGTGTGACAAAATGAAGGATGACCACAATACAAGAAAAATTAGAGTACACATTACCATAAAATCATATAAACAAATTTCCAACCTAACAATGTGCATTCAGGTAATATACCTGTTCATACCGAGTTGTAACGAGCATTTTTAAGGACCGTAATTAATTATGCATTCCATTGTTGACCTGATTGTCCAATCACCACGTGGCCAAGTTTGGCCCACACCTTCATGTTTACAAGGGGTGACCTGGCTAACACTAGTGATTACAGCATGAATTGTGCTTCACAGTGCAAATCCTTTACCTGAAATGTCACATCATTAGTGAAACATGCATTTTCTAGTTTGCTGACAGGTTGAGTTTCCATTAAATCCAAGTACATCCTGTGTTTTGCTTTCTGATCCTTCTACGTGTAATCCTGCCAGCTTGGTCTAGCACAAAATGTAAACAAAGCAGTGTGCGCTTCCCCAAGCGAACAGAATAAACCAGAGTCCTATGAACTGGTCTATTAGCACACCCAGCTATTGCTCTTTTCTTACCACTTTAAATCTTCCAGATATAAATAACATACATGCTTAGCCATTATATCATTTTGAAGTCAACAAAATTCATTGTATACTTTACTCCTTCCACCTCTCTCTTTCTCTCGCTCTCTCTCTCTCTCTGTCTCTGCTACAAGAAAAGACTTTGTTTTGGTTTCATCGTGGAAGTACAGCTTAGAACTTCAAGTCTCTGGTTGAAAACAATAATTTTCCTATCTATGGTTAGTGACATATTGCGCTGCATTTTTACAAACTGCACGGCTTAGCCTATTGATAAGTGGTTTATCGTGCTTATGTATATAAAAAAATCATTTTATTTTATACAGTTTCATAAGTTTGCATGGATTTCCGGACAATGAGGCAGAGCTACAGATGTGGCAGTCATGGCTTGATGACCATTTTATCCATGGTGATACCCACACCCCAATATCTCTGCAACAGCTAATGTTGAATGAGGAACAAGGTACCAGTAGAGATGCATTAAGTTTAGATCAACAGTTCCATATAATTAGTTGTATCAGTAATTATCATTGGGGAAGTCGACCAAAACAACTTGGGAGGGGCTTTACATCAAACAAGTCACATATCCCTTTATCGTCTCATTTTTCTTTTGTCTTACCAAGGGGTGAGGAAGTTGAAGGGCACACATCATATGGGCACCTTCCAAATTCATCTAGAAATTTAATTACATATTACTGTTGCTCTGACAATGCAGACAAGGAGATGGTGAAAGCCAATGTATTTCACATAGTTAAGTCTTACATCGTTGGAATGCCATTTACACAGGAAGCTGGCACACATGATGCTCAACCTGAGGCAAAATGGCAGAGAATGGCACGCAGAGCAAACACTCAAATTATTAGTGAACCCTTTTTTTTAGATGCCAATATGTCCAGTGAAGCAGACTGTAGCATATATGGTGCCTTTCTGCAACACATGACCTCAGAGCAAGCCACCCTTCTTTGGCGGGTCCACACTGAGGAGATGGACGTGTTTGTCATGAATGACATGGATGCAGAGACTGGACTGGTTCAGCCATCTTCTTTAGTGCATGTAACCCGACATCAAATGTGTGCCCAAGTCACTTATTCCTGCTCCTGTCAGGTTTTTCAACACATTGAAACCTGCACACTGAGTGAATATGATGTAAATAGTAGATTAGAGGAAACAAGAGGCAGTGCAATCTCTCTTCCTAATACTTGTGCACACTGCAGGTTTCTGAGGGAAAATATCGAGGAATATATTCCTTCAGTGTTCTCAGACTCTGGGAGACTTGCTAAGATGCAAGTATTATTAGATAGTTCTAAGGCTGGATTACAAAGAAATGTTGCTCAGGTAGGGACATATAACTCGCAGAGTACAATCAAGTTCTCTGTGGTTGGTGAGAGTGGGCATGAAAAGGGAGGGTGTGCCTTTGTGCATTTAACCCGTTATGGGTTCTTAGCATGTCAATCAGGTCAGTGCAGAGCGAAATGTGGGATCACCAGAGGCATCAAGAGTTTAGATTCCCTCCGTCGCTCCAAAAGCCTTTGTCCTCATCTTGCCTGTGTGTCCATGCATATGGTAGACATTGCTGTCTTTTTGAAGGAACACCATCCATCACCAGATGAAAATATGGATGATTGTGACATCATGAAAGAACGGGTAATTATATTGAAAGGGACAATCAGCTGTATGACAGTGAAAGACTGTTTTGTGAGCATGACTTCAAAAAAAAAAAACAATCTTGCTTTTAATGATTTTTAACAGATTGTCATTACTACTACATTATTGGATGCAACGAAATGCAATTGAATGATAACAATAATCTTGGTTTAGACACATAAATACAGTATGTTATACATGTATATATTCAACAAAATCATGTCATATTCTGTGGTAAATAACATACATGTAGGTCTTTATTGATGAAATGATATAGTAAAGGGCTCTGCAATTTTTAGCTTTGGTGACTCAATATCACCCACGCTATCACTATAACTTACAGAAATATTTAATTTATTTCTGTTCAAGGCAGGTCTGTATTTGTGTCATAAGGTGAAGGTAGATCACTAGGTTAATAACTGGGTCACAGTTTAAAAAAAAAACTGGAACCTTTTGGTGGAGGATAGAATACTTCCAACAACCTTTGATTGCCTTATTCCCCCCTCCACCCCCACCCCCACCCACTGCACCACCACCATCAAAGGTGGTATAGGGGGACATAGGTATAGTAGGGATAGGGGCTTTGTCTGTGCATCTGTCGTGTCCGTCATGGCTGACAACTTTCTATGTTATTATTCAATTGACTTAAAAGGTCGTCAGGGTATGCATCTATGTCAAAGCTTGGCTGGGATTGTTTATGGGTGCCTTTAACCTCAAGGTCACCCATGCATACATGCCTACTGATGATGATTACAGTGAAACCTCCGTAAAGTGGGCACTCTTGGGACCAGAACAAAATGCACATTCTACGGAGGTGCCCACTTTACTGAGGGTCGGCCGTTTAGGGTTGTGTGGATGAGCAACAAAGATAATGGAGAGGGCATATATATGTATGCATACACATCTACATGTGTATTTATCTATACATGTATACAGATACATGTATCTAAATCCCACATGAATTTTTTTTTTCAACATTTTGTCTTTGTTTCTTTAAAAAAAGTCAATTAAATATTAACTACATGTACTGTGTAGAAAAATAAAGTCCAGAACAGATCCCAACTCAATGATTACCAGCAGGCACATCAAAGTATCAAAGTGCAAGGTGGAGCAAATCACTGACCTGACACTCATCCATACACCAACTTGCTTTCCACTAGAGGCCATTGTTCTCTCCACTTTGATACCGGTACCATAATCCTATGGCTAATCCATGAAGCTGTCAAAAGTCATTTTTGACTAAAACAGCTGTTATGCTTTGTTGATGCTGGCCTATACATGTACTGTACTCTGTTATGGTAGGGGGATTACATTAGTTGGTGAGCACTGATAAAAAATGACACTTAAAAAATTAAAAGTTAATGGTGGCAAGTCCTGATGCAAAAAATAACACTTTTACAAAGTACAATATTTATTGAACAAAATAATAATGCCCACTTTAACAGATTTTAGTACCTGTTTAGGGTACCCACTGCCCAGATTAGGGAGATGCCCACTTTTGCGAGGTGGCTTAATTATGTAGTCAATAGGAAAAATGAAATGGGACCCAAGAAAAGTGCCCACTGTAAGTAGGTGCCCACTTTGGAAAGGTACCCACATATGGAGGTTTTATTGTACTATGTAAGTGAATGGGGATTTATGTGGTAGTTCAGATTTTCAACTTCTTTTCCAGAAGCATCTGCCAGATTCACTTCAAACTTGGTGGCAATGTGACTTGGCTGTGTGTCTACCAAATTTGTTCAAGTGGTCATGGTCCAGTGATTTTCGAATTTTTATATATATAAAAATTTTTTTTTTTAATTATCGACAAAATCTTTAAAACATCTTCTCTGAACCACTTGGCAAATTCCTTTGAAATTACATAGGGACACTGCTGGGTACCTCTAGACCTTAGTTTTTGTTCAACAGGTGGTGCTGTAATTCTTTGTAAATTTTTATCATAAATTTTGGTGTTTTCGCTGTTTTTGACTTCTACAAAACCGTCATTCAGATTATGCTGGAAATTGGTGTAAATATTTCTTGTAGAAGGGTCACACAAATTTGTTTACCAGGTGGTGTTGCCATGGATCCCTGATTTTTAACGATTTTTGCAGGTCTGGTAATTGTCAGTTAATGGATACATTCCTATTGATTGCTGTGTACTTGAGTGGGGATTGCTGTGGTAATTCACATTTTCAAATTTATAGCATAGCTATACTTTTTAGGGTGGTTCAGAAGCCTATTGAAAATCAGTGACTTTGGGTCATTTAAAATTCATTTATATGCTATATAATGACTTTAACAGCCTAGCGCTTTCATTCGAATTATTCTGCTAAATTTGGGATTTCCCTAATGAAATTGTAACTTGCTTTGGTTGGAATTTTACATGCTCTTGGGTACCAAACATTAAAACTGTAGATGCCTCAATCTGGTTGCGTTATCAGACTGTAGGCTCATTTTGGTCAGGCTAATTGGTCCATTGCCAATTTTTATGCTGGGAAGAATTTCTGGCACATTGATTTGACATGAAGTGAAGAACACTTTTGTGCCCATTCTCATAATGATAAAGCATACAGCTAATGTAAATGGTTTGTGTAAATGTTCAATGTGTGAACTGCTTTATAAATGTTACAGGATCATGGCGTCCAAAAACTGTTTGACGTGCAGTCAGGAATGTGGGCTATTCCAGCTCACAGCAAACACCAGCCATCATTCGAGGGCACTGTTTCTTTAACTAGGTAAATCTTAAAAGTTGTTTTCCGTATTTTTTTTTTCAGGATAATGTTGACAGTTATTTTATTTTGGCTCCCTTATTTCCATTTTGACAAAAATCCTTTGTAATAAAATCTTATTAGCAAGTAGAGACATTCTACGTCATCATAGTCCTTATGAGTAAAGCACATGCATTCTGTACTACCTTTAGGAATAAAATGTGACATAGGGATAACCACTTTAATATTGTGTATTGTAAAAATTAAGATGGATATTATCTCACAAATGTGATAAATGCATGTGAAAAACATATCATGTGTCACATCTGGATACAGGTATGACACGTGATATATCAGGACCATACCCTTGTTTTGTTTTAACTATATCTAGATACAGAATATATTGTAAGGTTTAATACAAAAGAGAGCCCCCACAGTTTGTGCTTTTGTTACATAAAAAATAATCTGAAGTCCAACATGTATCCACTGTGAATATGTTCAATTACCTGAATATCATAATGACACATATTTGACGGATAGAACTTGTTTATAAATTTCAGGTCTGTTCAGAACAGACTCCAGCTGTGTTCTTTGAATCCAACTTGGGAAGATGGTTGCATCATTGGTCCTGATTTGGTTCCCCCTTTACCAACTAGGTGTGATTGCAATGTAAGTATTCATATGATCTGAGTTTAGCAAGTAAGTATGCCTACTTACATGCAAAAACTTGTGCAACAATGAACACAAGTCAGACATTTCTTGGGCCTATCATGCCAAAATGTTGCTACAGCAGTCATACCCTAGGCACATATTAAAGAGATTAAAGATTTACCATTCATTTATTCCAACAATTTAATATTTACATCTGAGCAATTTCAAAATCAATATAATGATACATACATTGATAAATATTGTTGAGGAGAACCACCATGTATGTTTACATTACAGCAAAGTGTTGGAGGGCAATGTTGTCCCAGCAAAGTGTTGAAGGGCAATGTTGTCCCCTACAATGTCTGTCCAGCCATCTCCCATGATGACATCATTGGGGTACCTCCAAAAATTATAACCACATCTTTGCCAATTTTTAGGGTGAATATGTACTTGATAATGGACCCTATTGAAAACCAGATGCCTCTAATAATTGTTTTCCTTTTTTTATTATATTATGTTTTTTGAAATATTTTCAATAATTTTCACAATTATTTTATGTGGAAGTTCAGACTTGTTGGCACCCTGGTAGACCACTTTACTACTTTGATATCACAATGCAAATTGACTACAATTTCTTCATTTTTAAAGCTTATAAAGTCATACAGATTAACCTTGGAATGGACCAAAAGCTTATTATACTGGCTGCTTCTAATCCTTTTTAACCTTTTTGAAATTAAGAAAAAATAATTGAATGAATTTTTCAATGTACATTTCATGGACATTGGCAACCACTGGTCAAGAGAAGGTCTTACTACTGAATAACATGAGGGACTGATGGCAACTTCACCTTTTTTTTCTTGATAGGGAACCTTACGGGAAACTTACTTTCACTGATGGGTTATTGGTAACTGATAATTATTCATTAAAACACAAAACAAAACAAAACAAAAGGAGAAGCAGGGGGCTTAGGATACTGTAAATGTAGTACATTTTGCATGCACTTAATATTATGAATATGTCATTTTAGGGTTCTTTTGAGTGTTGAATATCAAAATTACTCTCAAGTGTTCATTTAAGATTAAAGGAGTATTTATTTCCGCATGTTATTGAATTTCACCATTCAGACACCTTCCTAAATTTGGTATTTTGCAAAAATAAATATGCTTACAGTACTCTATCCATTGGTTGCTATATTTATCATTGAGTAATGCCCTTATATTCAAATATGGAAAAGATAGGGAAACAAAGTTGAGTTGTTGATACCTATTTTGCAACTTGTCCTGTGTACCATACATTGAACCGTTCCAAATTTTGAAAAGGGTTTTCAGGTACCAGAAATGATGCACAATGTATGTAAGTGAAACATATTATAGTGGCCTTCTCTTTTTTTTTGGAATCAAATTTATAGAATTTTCAAATCTTTTGGGCTTTTGCTTTACAATTTACCATCATGTGACGACAGTCTTTATTGTATAACCTGTCTTAAAAATGATCAACCGCCAAAGGCATCACAGATTTGGCAAGTACAGGTCACTGGCACCCAGATACATATATTGTGTTTTTAGATTATTATTCATTTCATTTCAATTTTTTTCAGGAACCTCTTTTTTGTTTTCATTTTTTTTTTTTTTGTTTGTAAAATTAGTTACTTGCAGGCTTGTTTTGCAAACAGTCCTGACATAAATCCCAAAGAAGACTTCACAGTGTGGTCACTGAGATTATACATTTAATCATATTAGTCCATTCAGATATCTCTCTTTTAAGTTTCATTTGTTGATATGAATGCCTGGATAGGTTCTTATGTATTTTTAATATATCTTCTAGAACTTGTCTTCTGCATATGTTAATTCAATACAGTGTCTCAAAATTTTCTTATATTGGGCAGTTTTATCACATGCTTTTGTAGATATATATTGGTAGATCACATTTTAAAAGAGATTTTAATACTTTGTTATAAAAACGGAAAAGGTTGAATCTTTTTGATTACTTATTGATAAAGTAAATAAGTCCAATTTGTTTACTGCTGTATAAATTCAATGCAAGTAACACAAATGACAATTGATGGTATCTCCAGTTTGTCGCCTTTTCACTGTTCAAAAAGGTTTACTTTCTGTTTGTTTTTATGAACTTTTTATGATTTCTTAGGTATTTTGTGGGGGCTGTAGCTAACCTAATGTATATCCTTAAACTCTGCACTAATTTTTCAGGCTGCTGTCAGATGTCGCGTAATGAAATACCAATGCCAAAGTGGGAGGTGTGTGGTCAACTACACAGGCAAAAGAGACTGCTTGTTTTTCTTGACCAAACAGACATGTGTTGGGGATGAAGTTGCATGGGACTTTATATCACAGATAACTACTTCACATTGCTCGTTCACATCCTTTTGTAATGACATGTCACGTTTATATAGAAGCAACAATATGTTGGCTCATGCTTTTTTAAGCAGATCTCCTTTTTTGAACTGGTGGTTTGCCTGGTTGTCTGCCCATCAAATTGATTTTAGACAGAATGTAGACAAATGGTGTGGTTCACCACGAAAATATGTGGCCTGTAAAGGTACTCGTGTTGGTGTTACATTGAGTCGACTCAATGTTACACCAATAGAGAATCCCACCACACCAGATAAGGTTGTTATAACACATCATAGGCGTTACCAGAGAACCTTTCTTTATTACCCTCCAGGGGCCACTAGTGAGCAAAAAGATGAAATCCGTGAAGCTCGTGTGCATCTTAGGTATCTTACTCTTAAAGCCCTTGGTAAACAGTCCTCTGATGTAGTAACTCCTGAGGCTAAAATTGAAAGGAACAGGCATTTATTGTATGTCTTTCCTGATAATGCTGCACACTCAACATTATTGCAGCTACTCATGTACAACACCCTGCCTGAAAAAATGAAGCACGCACTAGCTAATTTTTATCTCATTTTGTCAGGGGATGCACCAGTTTCTGCATTTATCCCTTTCAGATTCCATGATAAATTTTGGACTACTTTTGATGCAAATATTGATGGTGTCACTCCAGAAGGGTTGTGCCATATTGATGATATGATGGACTACTGTCCTGAAGTAGCTGAACTCATGATTCAATCTTCAGAGATTGGACAACTAAGGGAGGCGATAGACTGTGTGAAGTTCCTAATAAGTTTTGTTAGGGAAGTTCACAGTGCAGATTTAGAGTCCCAGGCTCCAGCTCCAATCCCTTATACCTATGATCCAGAAAATGGAGTTGCATACTATTTTACAAACCATGGATGCTGAGTGCGAGACTTGCCTACGTATGATGCTAATGGCACACGTCATAAGCAAGACATATATGATGATGCTCCACAAGTGGACACTTGCAACAAATTACAAGCTCGAGTAGCACCTTGTGGTTTCAATTACTCATTCTTTTGGTTTTGTCCTTTGCATGGTCATTGTCTGGGATTTCATATCATGCCAGGTTTTGAGGGGCGCAAAGATCCGTTTAGTTCATTGTTCGCTTACCTGCCAGAGGCACCGGAGGAATTTTTTTTATGATTTTGCATGCTCGTTCAATGAATACTGTATGAATCGTGAGCCTCGTTTCTTTCTTGAAAGTAGATTTTGGCATGATATTTTCCATGGCTATTCACATAAATGTGCCGATTCATTTAAGTCTAGTCACATTCGTATGTTAGATGCAGTGGATACTGAAATTTGTGAGCAATACTACACTATTGTATTTACCCTTTTGACTTCTTCTCAAAAACCGCTATATGGAATGTTTTAATTTTGCACATGGATGTTGCCCAGGTAAACTTCTGGCAAGTTTTCAAAGGAGATGATGATGCAATAATTTTTTCTATTTTCAATGAATTTTTTAATTTATTTTTTGAAAAAAAAAAATTCTTCATCTCAAGAACTACCCGGCCAATTACTTTGATCTTGCACATGGGGTCACCTGGGGTCAACTAGTTCTCATTTTGGCCACCAGGTGGCGCTGTGATTTTTTCCTTTTTTTGTGAATATTTGCGTGTTAAGGCTATTTTCGACTTCTTCTCCAGAACAGCATGATAGAATTGCTTAAAATTCTATCAAAATATAGTTGGACATTAGACAATGAAATTTTGCGAAAATAATGTTGATATGTTAATTTTGACAAAGTTATGCGATGTCAGACTTTGTGACTGTAAGTGAGTGCTGCCACTGTACACCGGCAGCCATTGAAACAGCAAGGTATGTCAATTGATAATACATGTGCTACCATCAGCAGACCTTATAGAATCCGTTTGCGTCCGTCGTCCGTCCGTCCTTACGCAAAATTTATTTAAAGGACAAACTTTGCTTCCCCCCTGCATACATGTATATAGCTGTACAAATCTAGACTGCAGTCCATGTGTTCCATTACTGTAAAAGCAGATCCCAGTCAGCAGAGCACAGGATCATCATGATCCTCTTGTTTAAAGTTATATTTATTGTTTCAATTTTATAAGTAATTGATGTAACTGCAATATTATCTTACTTTTCCTACTACAGTTTGTGATTTAATCTAGAAGTAGTGATGTTGTTATGAGTCAGATTACAAATTGATATTATCTGTGACAGTGATGTATATGTGACTTGATTGAGAAGTTATTTGTATGGAATTTGATGACAGAGTTCTTCACATGTATCAAGACATAATCTTTTGCGTTGTGGATTGACTTCACAATGTACCTAGTAGTATGTAACTGACATTTAAATGAAGGAGATGCAATGTCATATAAATATGATAACTTTTATATTTGCCTGTCACATTTGTGGAAAAGACAGTGTACAATATATATTCCACAGTTGCCAAGACTTCTTAAACTGAAAGTTACCCTCTGCCAAGAATTCAATTCTTGGATTTATCTTTTATTTGTGACATACCTTGGTCTTATTTGTTAGGTCATTTATATTGAAGAGGGTGATAGATACAAACTGGTAAGTTCAATTTGATATAAATGGAAAAAGTTATAATTTTATGGAAAGAAGATAATGTTTGTATTTGTGTGTTACTTTTTTGGAAATGTATATTAATTTTAACTTGGCCTGAAATAGCTGGAAACACTATCCATCTATCCATCTATCTATCTATCTATCTATCTATCTATCTATCTATCTATCTATCTATCTATCTATCTATCTATCTATCTATCTATCTATCTATCTATCTATCTATCTATCTATCTATCTATCTATCTATCTATCTATCTATCTATCTATCTATCTATCTATCTATCTATCTATCTATCTATCTATCTATCTATCTATCTATCTATCTATCTATCTATCTATCCATCCATCCATCCATCCACCTATCTATCTATCTATCTATCTATCTATCTATCTATCTATCTATCTATCTATCTATCTATCTATCTATCTATCTATCTATCTATCTATCTATCTATATATCTATCTATGTCTGTCTGTCCGTCCATCCGCCTGCCTTTGTCTCTTTATCATCTATATCTACCTGCTTACCTACCTACCTCACTGTCTGTCTGTCTGTATCTATCTACGTGTATCTATCTATGTACCTATACAGTAAAACCTCCCTATACCGAACTCCCTTGGGACCGGAAAAAAAGTGTTTCGTATGGGGAGGTGTTCAGTATAGGGAGGTTTGCTAACATTGGAAGTATGTATTCAGGACCGAGAAATGGTGTTCAATATAGAGAGGTGTTTAGTATACAGAGGTGTTCTGTTCAGGTTTTACTATATATATATATATATATATATATATATATATATATATATATATATATATATATACAATGATATGTCCTTCAGGTTTTCCTCTTGACTTCAGAACTCTTTCAATGAAAGACTGATTATTAAGTCAAAGCGAATATATCTTATTTGCCATATCCTGATACGTACACTTGAGGGAAGTGTTTCATAAGATATGTGTATGTGTTAATGAGTGTTATAGTGAGCGTGAGCATGCACATCTTGTGATAAATGTTAGCTGAACAAGCATGTGTCTTGTACAGAAACAGTATATCTCAAAGTTATTCTAGGGTTGCATTTGAATTTATATTACTATACATTTACTTCGGTTTGTTGAACATTTCTCAACAATGCCACTTGTAATTTATCCGTCAGGCCAGAATCAGGTGGTTGTAAATAGAAGTGGCTGTGTTTTCTGAGTTTCCCCAATGTGAACTCTGACAAACACACTCGACAAAAAAGTCATCAGATGCGCCTATGTTACTAGCTTGTTCGAGATCAGCCGTTATTTTTGACTGAATATGTGGATCGCATTTGCGCACAACTACGGATCTAGTCTAGTCGAGTTAATTTTCATACAGTCTCTAAGATTCTCTCACCCAGATGAATTGGAGGGGACGGGGGTGGTGGTGGGGGTGGGCGCTGCTACTAATCCCGAATTAGCATTTTTGGTTTGAAAGTGTACTGTCTGCAAGTATCAGCTTAGATTTACATTTTGTGATATTTATTTAAAATGACACTATGCATTGCTGACACAATCCATTTCTGTGTACAACCATTGCGCCACAATTGATTATTAATTGGCATTGTTAAGACACCCAAAGGCAAAGTTATATGGTGCACAGCTTCAGACGGGTTACACATAGCATTTGTACAATCTTAAAGGAGTAAAGTAGGAGCAGGAAACATGGAGGTGAAATACTCCAACCTTTCAAAATCCTCCACACACATTCTATCTATCTATCTATCTATATATCTATCTATCTATCTATCTATCTATCTATCTATCTATCTATCTATCTATCTATCTATCTATCTATCTATCTATCTATCTATCTATCTATCTATCTATCTATATATCTATCTATCTATCTATCTATCTATCTGTCTGTCTGTCTGTCTGTCTGTCTGTCTGTCTGTCTGTCCATCTATCTATCTATCTACAAACATGTATCTATCTATTTATCTATCTATCTTTCTATCTATCCATCCATCCATCCATCCATCCATCCACCCACCCACCCACCCATCCACCCGTCCATCCATCCATCCATACATCCATCCATCTATCTATCTATCTATCTATCTATCTATCTATCTATCTATCTATCTATCTATCTATCTATCTATCTATCTATCTATCTATCTATCTATCTATCTATCTATCTATCTATCTATCTATCAATCAACCTATATATCTATCTATATATCTATATCTATATTTATATATATATATATATATATATATATATATATATATATATATATATATATATATATATATATAAACATGTATGTGTGCCCTTTTGCTTGTAGTAGATTAACTTTCACTTGCAACCTAATATAAAGCCATCATCACAATAATTAACATTTGTTTTATCACAAATGCAACGAAAGTGAAACAGAACTCCCCATTTTGAGTCTTTACAGTAATAATTATTCACCAGCAAAAATGGTGCTGCCCCACATAGGGTGATGCTCTAACATGTAACGGTAATTGTTACAGGTGAACGTGAACAAGCCATATGAGTGAGTTGTCATTTTTGCTACAGTGTGCGCATCCAAATCATTTAGATTTCCTCTTCAACTACTTAAGGATACAATGTCAACAGCCATCTGAATTGGCAGCACAGTTGCGCAATCCTGTTGGTCATAAATCCTATAAAGTTCTTTGCTAACCATTTGCGATTGCAGAAAACAGAACAAAATCATAGAAAATTAGAACAAGGAAAATATGGATAATCTAGGATGCATTCCCACAGCTTAAATTCAGGCAGGTAAATGTGTAATTACTGTGTTTAACGCAATGTCCAAATATGTAGTCACAAGGGTAGCAATGCTAAGGCTGATGTGGCTCAATGGTTGTCCATAGTGAAGGCCAGAGGACGTTTAAGTCGATTTGTCAACTCCCCAGCATGGCTTCAGACATAAGGCATCTGAAAATTGAATGGTTAACAAAATAAACATTTTTCCACAAGCAAAAAAAGTAGCGTACACAAGACTAGACACAGACAGCCAGAGCTGCAGCGTTATAATGCTATTCCGAGGATAAGAGAGTTACACCAGGGTGGGGTGAAGCCACATTAATTTACCATGCCAAAACACCTTGTGTTGTATCAGTTCATTTTGAAGCTGAAAATCCGCTTGGCTGAGCTTGGTCTGGCATCTATGATGTGAGTATAGCTAAGTACAGTGAGTATAAGCTGTACACACACCACTGAACGTGACATGACATGAATTTCATAAGTAGTAAGTCCAAAATTGTACACTGGATATAAAATACACAAATATTCATGAAAAATGTTCTATCACTTCTTTCTTTCATAATACTCCATAATGAACGGTGCAAATCATTATTAAAAAAAAAAAAAAACAAAAACAAAAAAACAGTCCGTCACAGCTTCCATCATGTTCTAATGTTCTAGTTATTCCAACAAACATTCTTCTGTACACACCTACAATTTATTGTTTTTTGTAGATTTGTGTCCAAATAGTTACATTGAAACAAGCATTAGCAGCAGAGAAAAAATTTAAAATAACACTACCCTGATAAGTAATCCTAATCACCACACAACCTGACTCATGACTGTATCATCCGATCCAGAGGCGCCTGAAAACAAAGTTTACTGAGGAGCAAATATCAGACCTAGCTTTTTGTACTCATTTGATTGACAGCAGCCAAAGTTAATAGTTCAAACAAACAAACCAAACGAACACAAAATTGCGTCATCTCTGGGTTACGGACACAAAAATATTCACTTTATGTGAAATATGAGGTCATACATTGCCTTGAATGTTACATGATAACCCTTTTATTCTAATGATGACTTGCACATTGGAAATATTCTGGCGAAACCACCATTGAAAACTTCCTCCAGTAAATTGTACATAACTGAACGAGTATGCAGCTATGATATCTACAATTTGATAGGGATATGTTATGAAGAAATTTACATAAAATCATTATTGCAATAGATCACTCTAGTGTATTGAATACAGGCAAGTACACCTGTTATTTGGAAATTGGGTTATCCTTTACACATCACTAGACACACCTAATGACATGATGGTCTGTTGCATAGAGGTCACTGTTAAATGAAAACCCCAACAATAACCACCTGGACCCACATTACTTACACTGCAAATTACACTATAGAGCTTGTTAGAATCAGCAGTGCAGATAGTTGTGCACCGTTGTAATCAGTTTTGACTGTCAATACATGACACAAAGGGAACGACGTCACCTCAGCAACAAATTGTCTAGAGGCATGGACATGTGGCAAGCTGGCGCAACTCAGATGGCTGTTACGGAGCAATTGGGTGTAATTCAAAGCGTGGTCTCTTGAGCTTGGAGGTGCAATGAATATAACAGCAGGGTGGCACACCAACTTGGTGCTGGCTGTCAAAAAGTAGCAACTCCCCAGCAGGACCATCTTTTGATTAGACATGCTGAAGCATATAGGTTCCAAGTGGCATCTCATAATTTCTTTCAAGTGTCAGAAGGACGTGTTGTATTCTTCCAAACAGTTAGGAACAGACTGAGTGATGCTGGACTGCGTGATCGCAGTCCACTAGTTTCTATTCCTCCTATTGGCCGACAAAAGGAAGAGGGGACTCGGTGGAAATCGGAGCATTTGCTGTGGACACGGCAAGATTGAAGTAACATCTTGTTTACTTATGAAGCCAGACTTTTTCTGAATCCCGCAGATAGACGTGCTAGAGTGTGGCGACATTCTGGCGAGAAGTTCAGCTCTGAAGACGTTCAACTTGACTGCTGTGGAGGAGTATCAGTGATGGTTTGGGCAGGGATCTTAGTTGCTGGACACACAGATTTGGTCAGCATAAATAGAACACTGACAAGGCAGCGTCCAGGATACCCTGGATCCTTTAGTGTGTCTAATTGCCGGAGCATTTGGGGATGCATTTTTATGCTAATGGGCTATAAGGCAAGACCCCATTATGCAAGGATTGCGACACAACACCTGAATGCAAGAGTATCTGGAGAGTGGATTAGCCACCTCATCCAACGGACCTGACTTCAACTGAGCATGTATGGAACATACTGCAACCGACAATCAATGCACATCCAGTGAAACCACATAGTTTGACGACCTGCGGCGGGCACTGCCACAGAAATGAGGTCAAATTCCACAAGAAAAAACATTGACAGCTAATCTATACTGTGAAAAAGAGATACCAGGAAGTGGTGCGTGTCCAGGGTATTCAAACGTAATTGGATCTATATTGAAAATTGTATCATTATTTACAACATCTCTTCAGCTGTTTTCAATGTGCATATATATTGTAGATCAACATTCATTGCAAATACTGTGCTTGTTTACTGCATGCGTTTCGAGCTGACATAGGTAACTAGACTGAACATTATATTGACAGTTATCTGCTACACATGCAAGATAATGTGCAAGTCTCAACATTATATTATGTGGGACTCGTTATCTCTGATGTTTACATATATAGCATTTATGACACTGTTTTTATGTTAGAAAAACAAATCTTCCCACTGATGTACTTCAGTGGTTTTCTGTCTATTTACTTTCTTATCACTGTGATCACCCTTAATATGAGTCTTTCAGTAAAAAAAAAGCGCACTTTGCTTTTGTTCTATATCTTACATGTCGTTATGTACCGACGCCAGCTTAGAATCAAGTATATCATAGCATTTAGTCCCCTGTGAATACTTTTAGCTGGCGATGTCCACCTGAATTCCGGCCCGGTGAAGCATGTATCTGTCACTTCATTTTGTCATTCTAATATTCGTGGTCATTCAGCAGACAAAATGAGATGCATTCGCTCAGATCTTGCACCTGATGTTGATATAATCTCCCTTTCTGAAACATTCTGCTCTCTAAATTCTACTGTAGATCTTGGTATATCTGGCTACCATGGAATTCTTCGACGAGACCGCACGAACAATGTGGGTGGGGAATTTGCTTACTTCGTTTCCAAATCCTTACATATATTTCGACGAAATGATCTCGAGTTACCTGACATAGAGCTCTTGTGGAGCGAGAAAAGAATTCACAATATTAAGTTTTATCTGGCGTCGTTTACAGACTATCTAATTCGTCAGTTTCCTCCTGGGGTAGACTTCCCAGAAGTTTTGATTTGGCAAATGGCATGAATATTAAGAATATAATTTCAACTGGCGATTTAAATTCCGACTTTGCAACGCAATCAGGCCTCAAACTTGATCAATTCTCCAGAACGATTTTTTTTATTTTGCATGTACAGGAACCTACTTGCATTACCGATCTCTCAGCAGCCTGTCTAGACCAGATACCTTCAAATATTCCCAACTCTGTACATGAAACGTGGGTGCTTCCTTCTATTTTAGATTGTGAGCATTGTGTCGTGGCAGTAAATATATTGTTTTGTCGAAAGAAAATTCAGGTTATTGAACGTCACGTATGAGACTATGGTAATGCAGTCTTTGAGGAATTGATAACTTATCTTGAGAGGTTGATTGGACTTCGTGCTTTGTCTCCAACGATATTGACGAATGCTGGAATGCCAGGTCCAAATTATTTATGGAAGCTGCCGTACACTGTATTCCAAACAAACATGTTGAAATTAGACCATGTGATTTACCATAGTACAATTCCCGCATAAGGTCACCTAAACGTTGCGTCAAACGAAAATACATTAAAGCAAAGAGTAGAAATTTTGAACCTGGTTTATGGATTTTTTTTGTGAATCACGGAACCGCTATCAAGAACAACTGAAAATTGCTGAGGATGAACACAAAAATAAGTCACGCGCCGATCTGAACAAATCCTCTCGATCAAGTAAATGCTGGTGGTGCACTGTTAAACACTTCATGAATAATAATCATTCTACAACCGTTCCTTCCCTAATTCACGATGGCAAACACGTACCAGATAGTTTTTCCAAAGCTGAAATATTCAACTCCTTTTTTCCTGAACAATCTAAAGTCGATTTTTCCTCAGCATCATAACCTGAAATTACTGACCCTCCAGTGCCAATCATTAATTCGATAACTATAACAGAAACAGAAGTCCTAGATATTATTTTAAGTTTTGATACAAGCAAAGCTTTTGGTCCTGATGGGATAAGCACAGAGGTTCTTAAGGAAGCCACACGTGCTCTCTATCCATCTCTAACAAAATGATTCAACCTTTTTCTAGTCAATGAAAAAATTCGCTTTAGCTTGGAAACAAGCAAACGTTTCTCCCTTTCATAAGAAAGGCCGGGATAATTTATGTAACAACTACAGGCCTGTGTAACTACTTAGTTGGACGGGAAAGCTATTCGAAAATATATTTTTTAAAGAATGTTTTCAATTTCTTCAGAGATAACACTATCATATCTGTTCACCAATCAGGGTTCATCCCTGGTGATTCAAGCATAAATCAGCAACTCCTTCTGTATGACGAATTATGTCTGGCTGTGGACCAACAGAAAGAAGTTTGGATAAGTTTTCCAGATATAAGTAAGGCATTTGATAAAGTTTGGCATCCCGGTTTGTTGCACAAATTAAGGAAAGTCGGTATTATGGGAGATCTTCTTCCTTGGTTTACAAGACTATTTACATAATCGTTATCAACGTGTTTTCATTAACGGTCAGTCTTCCAAATGGGGTTAAATTTGTGCTGGTGTGCCGCAAGGTTCTGTTCTCTATTTGACTGATGATAATGCTGTCACTGCGGCTCGAACTTTGAACTTGGATCTTTCAGATATTGACCAATGGTCTAAAGATTTGCTTGTCACGTTTACTGCTTTGGAAACAGATTCAATGCTCATTTCTTGTAGGGCCCAAACACCTATTCATCCCCCAATCCTATTTCATTTCAAGGTCTCGTTTTGCAAGATGTAGCCCAACATAAACATCTCGGGGTTATTTTGCGCTCTGATTTAAGATGGTCAGACCATATTGCTGAAATATCGAACAAATCAACCAAATGGATTAATATTAGGAAAAGTTTGAAATTTACATTGGATAGGAGAACACTGGAAATTATTTATATTTCTTTCATCCGGCCTTTTTTAGAATGTCGTTGTCAAGTATGGAGTGGCTGTACAGCTCAAGATGAAAATAAACTTGAAAGCATACAGCTTGATGCCGCCCGAATTGTAACTAGTGCAATGTATGGAACCAGCAATGCTAGATTATATGAAGAAACTGGATGGTTAGCCTTAAGTAAGTGCCGGTAAATTTCAAATCTAAGCTTTATGTATAAATTGGTTAATAAACTTGTTCTGGACCCATTATGTGTTGTTTTTTTTTCCACTGTTTCCTTTACTGGAACTCATACCTAAGCCACGCGCCACTAATTTGATCTCCCTCACTTCTGAGCTCGCACAGACCTTTTTGATACCCCCCCCCCCCCGAACCATTAGATTATGGAATCAACTTCCTCCCGAAATACGGAAGTCAGACTCTGTAAGATCAAATCAAGCATAGCCTAACCAGTCATCAGAGCCAATAAGTTTGATGAGCTGTACAACCTTGGCAATAGATTTTTAGGTTTTCAGCATACATGCCACCATTTGGATACTAGCCAATTGAGCTCACACCTTTTGCAGATTGGCATAAAAAATGTCCCTGCGGATCACCTTATGAAGATTCTTGCCATTATTTTTTTCCATTGCCCTAATTACACTGTTACCCGATCAAATCTTCATAAAGTTGTTTGACAGTACGCTCCTTTTACGTTACAGACAATACTCTACGGGTTTTCTATTTGTTCTTCTACGGAAAATTTTGATATATTCTTAGCCGTACATAATCGCATATCTGTAACCGAACGCTTCAAGTCAGGTGTTGATTGAACGCTAATCGCTTGCACAAGTACTCACATTACCTCATTGTTTATATACGGTACAAACAATTTACAAAATTCTGCAACATGTGTTTATAATTATTGTTATTGACACAGTGAATACTATACCTTAACCCACCAACCCCCCACCCCCTATCTGTCTTGTCGGTCTTTTGTCCTCTTCTCCATGATTTTGTGAGTCTTGTACTGTCCTGTGATATGTCTCCTCTTTTTCGAGGGGGATTTATATAGGGCTTCGCCCTCTTTCCCAATTGCATATAATCATTGCTTTTGTATTATCTTTGTAAATTCAGTAAATAAAATATGTTTAAACAAAACACCAATATCGTCCACGCTTTTCTTAATATAAATATTCTGTAAATTTGCCACTATCTATGTGGAGAAGTCAGTAATATTTTGACCGTACAATGGGTCCGCAATTCACTGAAAATAAAAGACACTTAGCCAAAGCCACAATGTGGGCCTTGTTTACAGCGAATGTTTAAAACTTGTTTCGGTATCTGTTTTTGGTGCATTTATCAAGCATTGCGGACACCGTGCGTCCGTTGTCATTTACGTGAACTTTCAAAGTACTACAATAAGTTTTACAAAAGACTTAATTTTCTTGTTGCTACGGTCTGATTCCAGTTTCTGGTCTACTTAAATATAAAAAAAGCGGGGAATCGGCATTCACGGCATCTCATGCTGTATTCTGATGCAGAGCATGGAGGCAAATGCATTCTAAGGAATTAAGAAAAATGTTCTAATGGCATGCATATATATATATATATATATATATATATATATATATATATATATATATATATATATATATATATATATATATATATATATATATATGTACATATGTGTGTGTGCTTAGTTTAACATGGTGGTTGCCATTGAAAAAAAAACAGACCGAGTTGCACTTTTATACCAGTTTTGTAACGCGTATGATAAAAGTTATGTCACATATAGCATTAGTCTACAATAGCCAAACATTTGGGGCAGTCCTGTGCTGAGAAGGAAATAATTGGTTACTGTGACAACTTTGCTACGCAAATGCACATTCAGCGTTGATATCAATTGAAAATAACCAAGGCACCATTCAAACGTAAACCACCTAGACATCACTTTTGTAACAAAAACAATGTTTGTCTGTATGAAAATGGGAAATGACATGTGTAAGCTATTTAGTGTTGGGTTGTGTTAACATCTGTTTGGTGTTTGGTTAAAGAGGCAAAGCAGATGACTAATTGTACTCTTTTTAAAGCACACGCAACATTTTGCCTCTGATGTTTGCTTATTAATCTTATATGAAACAAAAATTATGCATTAATACCCCATTATCATAATACATGAATAATTTCAGGAAAAAGAAAACAAAAAGAATGTAGCAATCATGCCATAGCAAACTATTTGGAGCAATGTTTTGCCTTCATTCAAATGGCAGGTACTCTGAAAGTATTGCCATCCAGCCAAACCACCAAAGTTGGTTGCAATGTGTGAAAACCATCAAACCAAATTACCTCATTTTAAAGTTTTCATCACTTAGATTCAAGCCAATATTGCTACGCTAGTTCAAAGATATTCCAACTGTTTTTGTAAAAAGGACTGAATTTCTGTATCATGTACCACCACACAAATTGCGTTTTATACAGTACTGTATGAAGACTTTATACTGAGTGTATAATGACCAAATTGGCGTAGAAGCCTCATTGCGGTCGCTCAAACCAACATAAACTAAATGTATACACAGTGCGCAGAGTTATATACTCTGTATCCACATCGCCATAATATTGGTCCTAACTTGAAGGAAAAAGTTTGGCCTGTGATCATATGTTTTGCTGTTTGTATATAGATATGAATACATTAGCTGCTATTTAATACAACATAACAAACAGCAACATTACCGACAAATTAAAAAACATGGTGCCATCCAGGTTAGTCAGCAAACGTGTTGCTTAATACCGACATTGTTTACATGTCCCCAAATATAAGTACTAAGTGGAATATTTCTATTTTTTTTTTTTTTATCTGCATGAAACTTGTGCATACTGTCTTATAGCTAGGCATTATCAATGTACATTAAAGCGGAGGAATCTACTTTATTTACTTTGTATAACCAAACAGAATCAAGAAAACGTGTTCCCAAGGTCGCAAAGCAAATGGCAGAGTATGATTAGGTGATCAATGTACCTTTGACTGTAGTTTTACTTTCCAGGCTGAAATACAGAGGGGCGAAATATTAAATCTTCTTTGATAAAAATCAGATTCTGACTGAGCCCGAACAGCTGAACCCGCACTTACCGGGTTTCAAGATGAAGCCCACCTTAGGCTCGGATTTTACCGTTGCAAAACGTTCGGGTTCGGTTATCACTGCCAATGTTGGCAATAAAGTTAAATAAGGTCACTGAGGTCACTTTTCATACTTGTATAAGCCTTAAAAAACGCAACATACGATACTGTGCAATTATGTGTGTCACATGGGTTGCATTAATCACCGTAATTAAATTAACGATGTTATTGCCCCTGTGCAAAACGGTAACAGCTATTAACCCCTGTCGAACGTTTTTATGTTTGAATTGCATATAACGAGCCTGAACGGTGCCTGGTTCGGGATCGGTAATGTGTACCCTTTAACAAGCACCTGGTTCAGTTTCAAAATGCATGATCGGTCAGGCTCTAAATATGTATGTATATATATATATATATATATATATATATAAATATATATATATATATATATATATATATATATATATATATATATATATATATACATACAAATGTATCAACATATATACACATTTATGTAAAAATCATACATGTACATATAAACACAAATATATATATATATATATAGATATATATATATATATATATGTGTGAGTGTGTGTGTGCGTGTGTGTGTGTGTGTTTGTGTGTGTGTGCGTGTCCCATAGCCAGGTTGACTGTGTTACCAGCCGGTGTTATTTTCTCTTCTGTTTCTCTTCTTAGCCGTCCCGGCACTGTACCTTGCAGAACTATTGCAGCAAGTCCTATACACACACACATACAATAAAGAGATCATACCAAAGACAAAGCAGGGGAAGAAAATAGTGGTTGCTGTCACCCATTTGAGGCACAATACCCACCCCCCCCCCCCCAAAAAAATATAAATAAATAAATAAATTGCAGTTGTCTTGATTTTCCTTTTTTGTACATTTCGTTTAGATACATCCAATATAAGAAACATTTTTGGTGGAATCTGACTGCTGATGACAATAAAGAACTGGACCTACTTTTGACACTGGTAACAAAGGAATTTAAGTACCTATCTGGTAGGCCTATTAATCAGCAAATGGACATGCTGTACTTATTTAAAACTAAACTTACGGTGTAAAATTGTCCTTTTTCTAAAATTTGTCAACAGTGTAAGGATTATTTTAACGGTATTATGCAAAAGGAAACGAGGGCTGTGTTAACAACCCATGCTCAGCTGACCTATGCTTGAACAAACAACGTAGAGACACATCTAACGTACACTGCTAGCAAGTTTGAAGTGAATGTGGCAAACAATTTTGGAGATGAAGTCGAAAGTGCGAAATAGCATTAGAATGCCTATTGTCTAACTTGCCTAATCAATAGGAATGGTGTATTTGCAAATAGGTACCTGAAAATAGAAAAAGATTGCAGCACCACCTGTGGAGCAAGTTTAGAACTAGGAGTCCCTAGGAGTGTTTGTGTGTCATGTCAAAGTGATTGCTTTGGGTGAGCAGTTGTTGAAAAGATCCCCCCCCCCCCCGAAAAAAAATTATAAAAATCCAAAAATCACTGAAGCATGATCATTTCAATACAGTTGGTAGTCTGACCAGCAGTTTTTGTGAAGTCGAAAATGTGAATTGATGACGGTCGGTCGGACAACAGATGGATAGATTGATTGATAGCCAGGTTTGTGTGTAAAACAAAGTTTGTAAAAGCGTGTAAAAAAGGTTGCCATAAGGTTGCTGCTGTATAGCAGCTGTACAGCAGCAACCCCATCGCACCCTTTTTTCATAAGGGTAGGTCTGCGATTTGCTCCTCAATAAACTTTGTTTTTTGGTGCGTCTGGATCGGGTAGTACACTCATGAGTCAAGTTGTGTGGTGATTAGGACTTATCAAGGGAAGTTTATTCTACTTTTTTTCTCTGCTGCTAATGTGTGTTTCATTGTAACTATTTGCACAATCCCCCCCCCCCAAAAAAAAAAACCCCAATAAATTGAAGGTATGTGGAGAAGAATGTTTATTGGAATTACTGGAACACTATGGTAGCTGTGACAGACTTTTTTTTTCCCTGTTTTGTTTTTTATTGTTTTATTTTATTTTATTTTATTTTACTTTATTTTATTTTATTTTATTTTTATTTATTGTTTTTTAATGATTTGCACTGTACATCTGGGCGTACTGATATGACTTTTTCATGAATATTTGTGTATTTTATCTCCTGTGTACAATTTTGGACTTACCACTTATGAAAATAATCTCATGACATTTTCAGTAGTGTGTACAGCCCATGCTCACTGTACTTAGCTATACGCACGTCAAACTAAATGCCAGACTGAGCTCAGATGAGCAGGTTTTCAGCTTCAGAATGAACTTATATAACACAAAGTGTTTTAGCATGGTAAATTAATGTGCCTTCATCCCACAGAGGTGTAACTACCTCATAGTCGGATTGGCATTATAACGTTACAGCCCTGGCTGTCTGTGCCGTAGTCTTGTGTACGATACTTTTTGGCTTGTGGAACAAATATTTCCCTTGCTACCCAATCAATTTTCAGAGGCCTTATGTCTGATGCCCTGCCAGGGAGTTGACAGATCTACTCAAAAGTTCTCTAGCCTTCACCATAAACAACCATTGAGCCACATCAGCCGTAGCGTTGCGACCCTTGTGATTACATATTTGGACACTACGATTCGTTAAACACAGTTATTTAACATTTACCTGCCTGAATTTAAGCTGTGGGAATGCCTCCTGGCCTATCCTGGCTTATCCACATTTCCTTTGTTATAATTTTCTGTGATTTTGTTCTGTTTCCTGTAATCTGAAATGGTTAGGAGATAACTTTAAATGATATATGACCAACAGGTATGCACAAATGTGCTGCTAATTAGATAGCTGTTTACATTGCATTTCTAAGTAGTTGAAGATGAATTCTAAATGATTTGGAACCGTACATTGTAGCAAAAATGACAACTAACCCATATGGCATGTTCACGTTAACCTGTAACAATTACCCTTACATGTTAGAACATCAGCCTGTGTGGGGCAGCACCATTTTTGCTGGTTGAATAAATATGACTCTAAAGGTTGTGTATGACAATGTCATTGGGACTCTAAATGGGGAGTTGTGTTTCACTTTCGTTTTATTCAGGATAAAATAAATGTTAATTATTGTGTTCATGTATTTGCATTAGGTTGCAAGTGAAAGCTAATCTCCTACAAAAAGAGGGCATACATACATGCATGTGTATATATTTATATATATATATATATATATATATATATATATATATATATGTATGTATATATATATAGATATATATATTTTGATAGATAGACAGACAGACAGACAGACAGACAGACAGACAGACAGACAGACAGATAGATAGATAGATAGCTAGCTAGATAGATAGATAGATAGATAGATAGATAGATAGATAGATAGATAGATAGATAGATAGATAGATAGATAGATAGATAGATAGATAGTATTTCACCCCGATGTTACTTGCTCCTACTTTACTCCTTTAAGCTTATACAAGTGCCATGTGTAACATGTCTGAAACCTTACGCCATATAACCTTGCCTTTCAGTGTCTTGTGCACAGAAATGCATTTTATCAGAAATGCATTGTGACATTTTAAAGAGATATCTCAAAATGTAAATCTAAGCTGATGCCTGCAAACAGTAGACATCCAAACCAGAAATGCTAACTCGATATTTGTAGCAACCGCCACCCTACCCTCCGTCCTCTTCAATACATCTATGTGATTGAATCTTAGAGACCATACGGAAATTAACTTGACTAGGCTAGCTCAATAGTTGTGTGCAAATATCATCCATATATTCAGTAAAAAATAACGGCTGATGTCAAACGAGCCAATACCATAGACGTCTCTGAGAACTGTTTTGTCAAGTGTTTTTTTGTAAGATTACACATTGGTGGGGGGGGGGAGGACTGAGAAAACATTGTCACTTCTATTTACAAACACCTTATTCTAGCGTGATGGATAAATTACAATTAGCATATAAGGTAAGACATTTTCAACAACTGAAGTTAATGTATAGTAAAATAAATTAAAATGGACCCCTAGAATAACTTTGGGACACATTGTTTCTGTACAAGACACATGTTTGTTGAGCTCACATTCGTCACAAGATGTGCATTATTACGCTCACGCTAATACTGTTTAACACATACACATATTTATGCAACACTTTCCACAACATACGTATCAGGATATAGCAAGAAAGATATAATCACTTAAACTTAATAAGCAATGTTGCATTGAAGAGTTCCAAAGCAAAGAGGAAAAACTGCAGTTAACACAAAAGGACATATCATCGTGTGTATATATATATATATATATATATATATATATATATATATATATATATATATATATATATATATTTCATTAAAATTCATCCGGGCTTCCTGTGTGAAACTAATGCAATAATGCCAAAAACAACCAGTTCAATCGAGCATGTATTGTATAAAATATTACGATACTGACTGTTGGGTTTTTAATTCTGACTTCTTAAATGCTGTTTTTTTTGTGCGATACATTTGGTAAGTTGAAAAAACAGGTCCTTTGCTCTAAGCTGCAAGCTGTGTATAGAGTTTCTCTTGATTAATAGCCTGGTTACTCTAAAATGAGAATGCAGCTCTCTTGGCCATCCGCTCAATTTAATTTGAAGCAACATTCTATGTTTGCACACTACTATTAGTCCCTATCAAGCGCAAAATAATAGCAACAAGTTGAGAATAAAGTAGTTGGTACTTGAAATTAAGCTGGAATTTTTTGCTACTCTGGGTCTGTTAAAAACAGTTCAATCGTTGCAGGACTTCTACGGAAAGTAGCGTCATCGTAAACACAGCAGTAACTATTTTCACGTCTGATACAAAGTTTATTATAACATTTTCATTTAGGTTTTTGTTTCAGTTATTTCAACTTTTCAGCAGAAACATTCTATGTTAAAGGAAATTCTGCCAGTGTCACCAATTGAAAAACAAGGAGCCATCAGCAAAGGTGCAGCAGTTGTCTTTATTTAAGTCCTTCTCGTCAAGCTATTCAAGGCAAGTAAGGATAAGGTGAGGTTATTTGTGAGAATACTTAACATTGAAATATTTATGGTATTCTTGGTGGTGTCAACCCTTATGCACAAGAGTGTAGCTACTACACATTGATTGCAGTTGCCATTAACATCTGTTAAGGAAGTTAAGCCACAGTGCAGTGAAATGCAGCGAATCCACAAAATCACAACAGGGAAATTTGGATGCGTCTGCAGACTTTATTGATCATTCAAGAAAAAATGAAGACCTATTTCCTGTGTACATCCGGTGGTATAATGTTTGGTATCCCTTAAAACCAGTTGGTATGTGGCACTGCATTCCCTGTAGAATTATAGAAGTGTTTCCTATCTTGCATAAAATCGTGCATTCATAAATCAGCTGACTTTCATTTAACAACATAACTTTCATAGAAGAAAAACAAACATTACACTCACATTATGCACATCAAATAACACAGAAACAATTAGCAAATACCAATGAGGCCGTTGTTCTCGCGTTCTTTGTCAGAGTGCTCATTTCATCATAAACTATTACCACGCTTGCAGGTATCAGTCTACAAATCGCCATATGGAGAAAGAATTCATGCCGCTGGAAGGTGGCATAAACATTTTGCTACTTTCATATTATTTCATGCTACCCTGGACAGATATATATGACTTTCAAAATCTGTACTTGTCAGCTTTTTTGCTGCATATTAGTCTGGCATAACGGTAGTGTGAAAATCAGCACATTCAATCCCAGGAAGTATACAGATTCAATCATATGTTAAAACTAGAAGTGATGCTCATATTACCGACTGAGTATTGTCGAACGAGAATTAGAATATCAAAATACGTTTCACTTAGGCAGACAATACGCCTATATTGTTGATGACCTAAGGTGCAAAATTGCATATCAGGATCTGGATAAGTAGTAAAGACAAATGAAACAGAAAAAATATGATCCATATTCATTACTTCCAAACCCAACAATGACAGCAAAGAGATCTCAGACTTGTCAAAACATCAACATTTCTCTTCCAATACCAATGTGAAGAAACAAATTTCACTCCTGACTTGAGACAGGCATTCACCCATAAAAGGCAACTGGTGGTTTTAAACCGGTCCTCTCAACCTTAGAAATATTCATCATAAACTGCAGACACTAGTTCTTTTCCAAAATCTATAGGCCTAACCACCCAAAACACAAATTTCATTACTTCTGCCAAAAATAAAAAGAGATTAGTAAGGCCTATCACCTTTTAGTTCTTCCGACTTGTCAGTCCGCTAAGTTTACAGCAAAAAAAGTAAAGTAGGTCTACATCGTTTTTGTGAAAATTATGAATCTAGAACATTATAAACACACTCTACCTCCACTATAACTATGAGTCGGAGAACAAAGCCCACAGCACAACATAGCCAATGAAGTAATTTCCAAATAGTACAGACCCAACAATGACAGCAAAGAGATCTGAGACTTGTCAAAGCATCAACATTTCTCTTCCAATGACGTAGTGACCCATCAGATTATATGCCCAAAGAGTAGAAAAATGTGCCCGCTGAAATGGAATTGTCCTTGCCTAAAACGACTTTCACAATATTCTAAATGCAAATTTCCCCTTGCTGGATAACCATCCAAAAACCTCCTCCCAAAATTTTAGATCTCAAACCACAAATGGCTTTCACGTGGAGTAAATAATAATGCATCTATTTATAGATTTTTTTTGCTAAACGTGATTAATTTGTATAACATCTGGATAACACAAATACATATACCACCAGTTTAAAGAAAGGTAGACTTACCTGTAGTATTATTAGCTCCGAGCAGGCTGCTGAAGCTTTAGACACCTATTTATAAGGCTACCGAACCTTTACACATCTTATTATAGGTTCACACTAATTCTGAGTGTGCCAAGGCTAGCTGAATATGGGCTGTTCACACAATTTTTGCTATGCATGTTTTACGTATCTAGTTTTCTGCCAGTTCATATGATGTATACTCTTCAACATTTGTTGGAATAAAACTTGATATGATCGCTTCTGGTAGTATAATTTGAAGCGGCGCTACTATATTGTTTCTTGAGTTTGAAACAAAATGCAAAAAAAAAAAAAAATGAAGTAACCAAGAGGTTATGTGGAGATTATCGATTTTTTTTAAAGCAAGCCCTACATCTAGTTGAAACTTGGTGCAGATATACTTCGGTGAAATCTGTGTAAACCTAGGGCAGTATGATACATGGTTTTCTTACTCATATCCATATACTACCAACTCAACAGTACCTGTGACTCAGGTATGCTCAGCCTAGCTTAGCTGAAGGTGATCTTCATCTCAGCCGAGCTGGGACTTATTTTGTAGTGCCTGTGTCAGTTGCATATGGGCTACTCATGCAGTTCCCATTTAATGAAATTAACGATATGCAGGACTGTATTCATGTCTTTTTTCTCCAGAGCCACTCCCTAGTAGTCATTACCTGTCCCACGGTCTGAACTCTTTACTCTCCATGCGCTAACCTGTCACTGTCTAACCTTTATACATATGGAAGTACCACTGTCCATATTGGAAACATTCCTCTAATTTTGACATAAGTTGTATTAGCTCAAATAAAGTAAAGGGTCTACAGCGGGTAACTGCTCAGAACATGTTTCGGAGCCTGTACTCATACAAGTCTCTCAGGGTAGCGGCTCCTCCTCTGAGCTAAATTCAGCAAGACGACCCACATAATAATGAATAAATATGAATGTCCCGAATGATGAATTAGCCAAGTACGTTTTGATTACAAATGCAGAGCTTCATTTTGAGAGACGAATACCTGTCCAACCAAGCATAATTACTGTATATGTATAGTACGAGCAATATGACAAACCTCTGAACCTGTATGTGCCCTTTCTAGCTCGGCAGCATATCTTAATTAAACTCACTGCCATTGTATAACTGAAGTAGAAACTGGGGCATGACATTCAGTCCCAGTGATTGGAAAAAAAAAAAACAACTGTAGCTAGACCATCTGTATAAACCGAGGAATGTCCTAATAAGTACTGCAACAATGGACATCTTGCACAAGAAAGGTAAAACAAACCCCGTGATGACACCTACTCCTTGCTTTGAAAATCTGCAAACAATAAAGGACTATTTCGCCACCAGCCCTGAGTCATCGTCATAAAATTAATGGGTCTGGTTTGTGACATATGAGTAAATAATGTCAAATTTGAGTACTTTTTGGACATTTAAAAATGTGTATTAGGCATGTCAGACATCGATGAAAGTCATTACCATTAAAGCCAAATAAATGTTTTCCAAAACATTTTTTTCCTAAACCAGACTTTAAGTGCAATTAGGAAACCTTGTAAATGTCGTCGGTCACTGCTTGCTACCGATAGCCCACAGGGGTAAACTTTCTTGAAAACATGTCAGCCTAAAATGTCTGAAAGTGAATATGAAAACCGATTTATGCCTAAAGATAAAATTAAGTAGCAAGACAGGCAAGTCTTAAATCTGTAAAATAATTGCAGTCAAACTTTTTAACACTTTAAACAGCAAAATTTGTAGGCCAAGTCAGAAAAGAATGAAGGTGATTAGTTTTTAAGTCAAGAAAATATAATCAAACTAATTTTATTTTGCTTCTCCAGATATCAAGTACATTTAAGGAAGCTTGTAACTTTCATAGGCTGCACCTTGCTATCAATAGCCCCTGGAGGTTGAACCTAACAAAAAACAAGCTAGCCTAAAATGTCAGAAAGGTGAATATTAAGCAGAAAGATGCCAAAGGATAAAATTAAGTAGCAAAACAGGCAAGTATAAAACATCTATAATTATTGTAGAAATATTTGATCCAAAGTCCCTCTTATAATCCTCTTGACTCAACTTATTGTAAATACATTTGGTTTTATTTGCAAACTAGAAAAAGTACAACCAAATCTCAAAATTTCTGAAAAAATGTATCATATGCAATAGCTTCCGAAATGTTATTGTCCGGAAGAGGCTAGTTTGCCACTTCGAAGTTAAACTCATCCATTTTGTGATAGACTTTTATGCAATTACTGACAAAACACATCTTTGAAACCATTACCTTCCAAAGGGGTATCTTTCGGATAAATTTCTTTAGCAATTTCACTCAAATTTTGTACAAGCAATTGTATTTGTGTCTTTTTGCCCAGAACTACTTCCTAGTAGTCATTACCCTATTCTGCAGGCTGAACTCTTTAATCCCCATAGGCTATCCTGTCCCTGTCTGACCTATATACATATGGACCTACTATTGTCCATATTGCACACGTTCCTCTGTAAAATTTTGACATAGGTTGTATCAGCACAAATAAATTAAAAGGTCTTCAGTCTTCAGTGGGTAACTACTCAACATGTTTCGGAGCCTATTACCCGTACATGTCTCTCAGAATAGCGGCTCCTTGTTTAAGCTTAATATTCAGCAAGGACAACCTACATAATAATGAATAAATATGAACGTGGCAAATGAAGATTTAGCTAAATACGTGAAGTTTGGCTTGTAGATGGAGAGCCTTATCATGAAAAAATACCTGTCCAAAAAAAAAAAAAAAATTGTATAGTACAGGTTCAGATACGAACAATTTGACTTACCCCTGAACCAAAATGTACCCTTTCTAGCTGGACAGCTTATCATGGTTAAGCCACCCGCCAGTGTATTACTGAAGTGGAAATAAGATGGGGCATTATATTCAGTCCCAGTAAATGTAAAATAATCAGTTGCAGCTAGACCAACTGTACAAACCAAGGGAAATCCTACCAGGACTGCAACAATGGACATCTTGCAGCAGAAATGTAAAACAAACTCCATGATGACACCCACCCCTCAAACAATGTCATCAATATCTGTTGCGTTATCTGATAATTTTATCACCATTTGAAAGTACCATTTCTTCAATGTATCCATACACTTGAATTCAGTCCAGGTTAAATATAAATCTACAGGTAACAGCGAGAAGTTGCTACCCATTGTAAAGAATTTACTTGTTGAAAACCAATGGTCCGCATTGAACAAAACATTATCCAAAAGAAGTTTCATTTCGTCTATGAAAGTTTCAGTAGTGTGAGACTTAATGTTATTTTTTAACATATTTTGCGCAATCAACAGCTTTCCTTGGCAATGAATTAATACTGATCAATATTTATTTTTAACATTTTGCAGATTAATTGTAGAAGACAAGGTTTGATTCATCTAATGGTGGATTTGTGTACAGTGTAGAAAAATTTAAACATTTTTTTTTTTGTTCTTTTTTTTTTTTTGTTTTTTTTTTTTTTTTGTTTTTGTTTTTTTTTTTTTTGTTTTTTTGTTTTTGTTTTTTTTTTTTTTTCGTTATTTTTAGCCCTGCTGACTTGTCAGTCAGATCAGCTTATCTTATGGTCCTCCGTCCGTCGTCCGTCAACAATCCACATTTTCGACTTCTCCAAAACCGTCACCCAGATCCACTTCAAACTTGGTGGGATGTGCCTTGGGTGGGTGTCTACCAAGTTTGTTCAAATGGTCATGGTCCAGTGCTTTTTGGATTTTTAATGAATTTTTTTTTTTTTGTTCTTTATTGGGCAAATCTTAAAAATCTTCTTCTCTGAAATCACACACCCAATTACTTTAATATCACAAAGGAACACTCCCTGGGACTCCTAGTTCTTTATTTGTTCACCAAGTGGCGCTGCAAATTTTTCCATATTATAGCTATTTTCAACTTCTTTCCAGAACCGTCACTCAGATTAAGCTGAAACGTGGTGGATATGCTCCTTGTAGAAGGGTCAAAAGAGTTGTTCTCTATTTGGGTACTTAAAGGTCAATGCAGCTTTCCTATTGATTACTATGGTAGTCAATGGGCATTCTAATGCAAATTTACATTTTCGACTTCTTCTCCAAAACCGTTATCCAGATTTACTTCAAACTTGGTGGCAATGTACCTTGGGTAGGTTTCTACAAGGTTTGTTCAAATGGTCCTCCTCCTGTGATTCTTTTTTATTTTCATTTTTTTTTTTTTTTTTGTATTTTTTTTGGACGAATCTTTTAAAAAATCTTTTTTTCTAAAACCGCTTACTCGATATCTGTGACATCACACAGGAAGACACTAAGGGACTCCTGGTTTTTAATTTGTACACCAGGTGGCACTGCAATTTTTTTCCAATTTTTTATGAATTTTGTGTGTTATACCTATTTTCGACTTCTTCTCCAGAACCGTCACTCAGATTAAGCTGAAACGCGGTGGATATGTTTCTTGTTGAAGGGTCAAAGTTGTCCACTATGTGGGAATGCTGCGGGTTCCTGATTTTTAACTTTTTTTTTTTTTTTTTTTCAATTTGGGTACTTTTCGGTAAATGCACCTTTCCTACTTATTACCATGTAAGTCAATGGGCATACGAATGCTAATTTACATTTTCGACTTCTTCTCCAAAATCGTCATCCAGGTTTACTTCAAACTTGGTGTGGATGTACCTTTGGTGGGTGTCTACCAGGTTCGTTCCAATGGTCATGTTCCAATGAGTTTTGGATTTTTTAATATTTTTTTTTTTCAAAAATCTTTAGAAAAGTTTTAATAGGAAAGTTTAACATGGGAATTTCTTGTACTGGTTATAACTTAAATAATTTTGGCCAGATTTACTTCGAACTTCGTTGGGATGTGCCTTGGGTGGATCTCCACCAAGTTTGTTCAAATGGTCACGCTCTCTTGTTTTTAGGATTTTTTTATGAATTTTTTTGCTCTTTTGGGGTTTAACCTTAAAATCTCGTACATAGACACTCCCAGGGACACCTAGTTCCCAATTTGTTCACCAGGTAGCGCTGCAATTTTTTTTTCTTTTTGGGGGGTGGGGGTGGGTGGGGGGGGGGTATGAATTTTATGTATGGTTTTGCAATGATTCACTTGTTCTCAGAACCGTCACTCAGACTGAAATGTGATGGATATGTTTTGTGGAAGGGTCAAACAAAGTTGTTTACTAGGTGGCACTGCTTTGGATTCCTGATTTTTAAGGTTTTTCAATTCGGGTACTTATTGATCAATGCAGCTTTCCTATTGATTGCTATGTAAGTTAATGGGCATTCTAATGCTATTTCACAGGACAACTGACACAAAATTTACCGTTTACCTGATAACTTGAGATCTGTTTTGCGTTGGTACCGTGACGCTGCACACGTTAATGTTTCTGTATTGAGGTCATGCTTAGACAGTACATAAATGACCTTGACCTTGTTGTGGGGTCACAGTGCAACATACTGGAATTTTACTCTTCATTATAACTTGAGATCCACTTGAACCTTGATGTTTCGCATCTTAGTGTTCTTCTATAGAGGTCAGACTAATTCAGAACTTGGGTGACCTTGATCCTTTCCCAAGTTCATAGAGCTGCAAGTGTGATGAATGTCAAGATCAGCTGAGCATGGGCTGTTCACACAGGCCTCTTGTTTGATCTTAACTCTGAGGAATTGCTAAAAAAACGGAATTTTGTATTATATCAAAATTACCTGTAAATACATGTTTGTGGGAGGTATAAGAAATGAAATATTTATTGTTACACAAACAGTCAAAATTTTGATTCGTTGGGATATCCTCAAGAGTAGCTGAAGCAGAAATTTCGTGATATTCTTGGTATTTTGTTCAATATTATTGCTGTATTTATATAAAATAATGGGAGAGGGTCTTTTAATTTGTGTTCCTAGGGAATCATGTTACGAACAAATTTCAATTTGAAAAGGGACTGAATGTTCAGTGAATCAATAATTTTGTGTTTGAAAGGAATGCTCTAAAACAATTCATCCAAATTGTTATTGTACGGATCTGGTTTCCAAATAGTTGTTGTGAAGGCATACACAATTTCAGAGAAAAAATGTGGAAATGTGTGTGCAGGATAAGTAAAACTCAATATTCATTTATTCTGGTTATATTTTCGTATAGTCCTTTAAGAGCTATGTGCAATTGATCAATACCATTTCAGAATGCCTGTATTGAATCTTTAACAAGGTCTTTTGAAGTCACATTTCACAATTTCCTGTTTTTGTGATTTTCTGTGTCCACGACTTTTGTTCTTCTTTGCATACCAGCCTGGTTACTTTAAAAAGATGTGTGGCTGCTGTGAGTTGTAAATTCATAACATCACCGAAACTTAAAATTCTGTTATCGAGTGTAAGGGAAAAAACAGAATTAAGCGTTTTGCTCCAAAAATTTCCCATTTTTGATAATTTCTTGTATTGACATAACTATCTTGGTGTAACAAATTTAGGTTTTTTGTAACCAGTTATTCTATCCAGCCACCCAATTGTGAATGTTCGTCAGAACTGAAATTTCTACACAAAAAAGTGTTTGAGTTTTTTGTTTTGCGTGCGTTAAATCTATTTAAATTGATTGAGTAGTCAGGCTCACAAATTATGACTAACATTTGATGCAATATATCAAATGAATGATACTGGAATATTCAGAAGATAACACCAAATTTTCCCATGGGGGGGGGGGGTCTGAATTTGAATTTTGGATAAAAATCCACTTGAATGGCATAGTTTGAATTGCAAACATTTCAGTAGACATTAATAGGAGAGTCAATAGCTTATACGTGAGCTACAAATGTGTCGTGTATCTAATAAACTTCAGAAAATTCAAGATTAAAAATTGGAAATGCCCCGAAATCAGTATAAATTAATATACTACCGAGATTGCTTCAATGATAACGTGATTCACAATAACATGCATGCATACATACATACATACATATATACATACATACATACATACATACATGCATACATGCATACATGCATGCATGCATGCATGCATACATGCATGCATACATGCATACATGCATGCATACATACATACATACATACATACATACATACATACATACATACATACATACACACATACATACATTAAAGGGGTCTTTGCAAATCTATCCTGCAGTAAAAATTTTAGAAAATCTAGAATTTATTTGTGTGTGTGTGCAGAACATGAAAGATTTGGTACCAATCTACAATGCTGCCGAATGTTGAGTTTGAAAAATGTAAATTTTTATGAGAAATTTGGGGCTAAAGAAATCATGTTATTGACCAAATACCCACATGTTTTTTTTTTTTTGTATTTACAACAGAATGTAAATGAGCTGTCATGGAGACCTGGGTTTGCTAGGCAATGGGAAGTGTTAGAGCTGCTCATAGGTTGGGGAGAACAATGGGCCAGTGTGCTAGGGAGAGAACAGTGGGCCAGGGAGAGAATAATGGGCACGCCTTATCTGTCATTTTAGTGACTGAAACCAGCTATTAGGAAACCACATCTTTGGGATCTCCTGAAAAAAATCGAAGATTCCTCTTTAAACATAGATTTTAAAGATATATTTTCATGACAACACATCAAAAATATAGCATTATAAGAGTACATCTCACAAGACAAGTATCGAGAAGAGAGAGTGAGTACATTTTCCATAATGTCCACTTTATCGCTGCCTGAGAGCTAATCAGACCTAAATAGCATTTTCATCTCACAATTCCAATTTTCGTCCGACTTCGCAGAAGTTTTCTACAGTTTGCTTGTAAATGGTTTATTTGGACCAAAAAAATAGCTCTTGAAAACAGACATTCTTGCCTGGTAACGGCATGTGCCGTTTGTAGATATTTTTTTTTTTTTTTTTATTTTGTAATTTTTTTTCAATGTTGAATTACACAAAGTGGAAAAATAAAACAGTGCCTCTTTATAGTTTTTTTTTCAACAAAATCGTTCTTTTTGCTTAAAAGAAAAACAAGAAAACGGTGTCTAGAAATTTCATCAAAGTTAGTTTTATTCTACCAAATTTGAAGATTTTATGTGAAATATTATGGTTTGTAGGCCCAGAAAATTTCGGAAGTGGATCCCTTTGTAATCCATCGCCTATCATCTCAAAAAACGAGAAACTGTTGACATTTTCTCCTCAAAATGAAAATATATATTGATATCCAAAATAAAATGTATGGTGGTGGGGGGGGGGGGGGGGGGGCTAACGGCAATACTAAAGAGAGGACAGTGGAACAAGATACCACGACGCAAAAAATGCTAAATTTTTCAGACGGTCCCTTAAATGTTGTGAATTACCCTGTATATAAGTCATAACTCTATTAAACAGCCTTTTCAAAATTTATACATAATTTTAGAAAACAACACAATGTCTGCCTGTAATACTTCTTTTACTTTTCATTTATTCGGGAAAATGAAAAAGATGACGCAACAGTGAGCAAGATTAACAGTAATATGATGTATATTGATGAATCCGGTAGGTATTGATTATTCATTAAGAAACTGAAATTAAGTTCAGATGCAAAGAGAGTATGCGTACTTTGGTCTGTTCTGTAAAACACTTATACATATGCATGCTATCTGACGCAGTAGCGAGTAATGCACAAGAGTCGATGGTGAAGAGTGCCTAATAGGTATGCCTTCGACCATGAGTACTTGACCCTGATGTCCCTCTAAATTTCAAGTGACTTTTGGCGGCATGAAGTTTCCCCTCCACCCACTACCAACCCCTGCTGTCGACAGTGGCCGAACATTTTGGATGACCATTTCCCATCGGAAGAATTTACAAAATACTGCCATACATTGTTTTGTGCTTAGTGTAGGCTTTCTGTAGGTTTACACATGAACGTGTGCACGTTTTCACTGACTTTTTACACATGCAGGCTTAGTTTTTATGACTAGTACTTGAGATTTCGCATCAGCTTTACATTAAGAAAAATTACAAATTTTTTGACACGAATTCGGCAATTTAGCAAGCAATACCCGATGTGTTCGGGGGAAATGAATTATTGTACAAAGTTTGTCGATGCATAGTGTACGTCTATTTGCTGTTAGCGATGTCTTTGGTCAGATCCCTGACGCTATTTCTTTCTTTCTTTTTTAATTGATTTAACACAATATATGAACATTATTCACTGCAATGCAGGAAGAGTTTTTAAAGGCATTTATGGCTGCTTTTTGTTTTACTTTTCCCTTAGGTAAAGGATACGCAAAATGAATTCTTCAATCGTATGGACAATCCTAAATGAGACCTCAACTATGGCATTTTTCACCAAACGTCACTACTACGCTTCAACAAGGACCACGCTCTTATGTTACGGTATGGCAATGGTTGATCCATTATATTGCTTTGATAAACTGGTCTATTAAGCCCTTCATTGTGATAACTGGATTGATTTTAAACGCACTGTCTATTGTCATCATAATATTTTCTCGTATGAATAAGACAACAACGGGTCACTACCTTATGGCCATGGCCTTTGCAGACAACATATATTTGGTGGCAGAGATGCCTGTGTGGTTACAAGATATCAGATCTATAAATAGATTTATATTTTCTGCATCTATATGGTGTGGACTTTCTATTAGCATGAGATACTTTGGTCAGCTGTTTTCGTGTTACCTTACAGTGTGGGTAACAATGGAGCGTTACCTAACCGTGACATTCCCCTTGAAAATTGCCCGCATGTCAACACCATTTAAAACATAAATTATAATTTTGGTAACAGGTTTAATCTGTGCATCAATATCAGTATTTCCGTTTTGGACGCTTGCAAAACATTCATATAGCTATGTATGCATAGCGCTAAGGGAACAGGAGTATCAAGTTTGGAACTTGGTGGTTCTTCGGATCGGTGGTTTGGTTATTCCAGCTTTACTAGTGGGAGTCTTTACTGCATTGCTTGTTACGAAACTGAAACGTTTGAAGGCAGAACGGAAAAAACAGCTTGAGGGTCAGTTGCAGCACAATCAAACTTATCAAGATGCTAAGGAAACTGCACTGACAAAAATGCTCACTGCTGTAGCCACAGTCTTTTTTGTATTCCGACTACCTTACAGCATAGCCTTCCTTGCACTCCAAACCCTGGGTTCCCGGTTGGATAACCCACCCGCAGTGATCGTTCATTGTATTCTGATTATAACTGAATTGTTCTACATTACCAATAATGCAATCAACTTTTTTCTCTACTGCTTAGTCGGCAGTACTTTCAGAAATTCTATGCGTAAGTTGTTCCGTTGCAGATTAGCATCTAGCCATGTGCAGTCCTCCCAGATAACAGAAACGAAAGAAATGTCCATAACAACAACTAGGATCAATACTGCAAACAGAATGACGACAACTTAAGACAGGACTAATTTAGACAGTTTATTAAAATCCACATTGTTTATGAAGATAAATAACCCAGCATTGTTAACTACATGTCCAGAAGATAACCATGTGAAAAGGGAAGTCTTTAGGTCCATGGTTTCATGTAAACACTTGTCATTGCCCATGGCTTGCCTCGAAAAAGAGAATGAATATAAGTAACTATATAACAACATCTATTTATCTCCGATCTTACGTTCTCTCAATAACAACATCTCCTGCACGGCAGTTGGCTTAGGAAAATTGCGTGACTGCCATTGCTTTGGCCAAATGGAACACTACTACTAAAACTGCAATAAACCAATAAGATGGACCTATAATAATAATAATAATAATAATAATAATAATAATAATAATAATAATAATAATAATAATAATAATAATAATAATAATAATAATAGTAATAATGACAATGATGATGATGAAGAAGATAATAATAATAATAATAATAATAATAATAATAATAATAATAATAATAATAATAATAATAATAATAATAATAATAATAATAATAATAATAATAATAATAATAGACAAATGTATCAGTGGGTGCCATGGGGACCATATTATTTCCGTGCACTGTGGAAATTGGCCTTATTACGTGTCATTGGGTTCTATTTTACCATTACCTTTTATCTACAACCACAACAAATTTGCATGATAATGGAGCTAAGTCCAGTTAGGTTCTTCACATTCAACGTTGTATGTATTGCTTTAATTAGAGATCTCAGTTGTCCTTTATCTATACACATGGCAGAGAAATAGCACTTTAAAAGATATGTTTCGACCTCCAATTTAAATATAAACAAGGTGACGCATGTGTCTAGCCTGCAATCGGTACCTTCCTGCAAAAAAAAAATAAAAAAAAAAAAATAAATAAAAAAAAAAAAAAAAAAAAAAAAAAAAAAAAAAACAACAAAAACAAAAAAAAAAACAAAAAAACAAAAACAAAAAACAAAACAAAAAAAAAGATAAGAAACAAAAAAAAAAAAAAAAAAAAAAAAAAAACCACAAAAAAAAACAAACAAACAAACTGAAAAAAAGCTGCAGTTTAAAAAAAAACTGCCAATCATCAAAGTCTGGTCAGTATTGTGGACACAGCAAACACATTCACAAACAAATGATATTTGATCCCTTAAATCGCTGTTTAGGTCCATGTCTGTCATACAGCGATCAGTTTAAGGGCAATTTTTAACTCCTCATTCTCACCATTTCTGTAAAAAAGTGAAGCAGTCTTCACATCTAGCATCCCTTTTGTCCATGGATGTTTACTTCGATGTCACAGCACCGGCGCACGTATACAGTGGACACATAACTTGATAAAACGAAAACAAAAAATACTAAAATACAAACTGCAGTGCCACCTGGTGAACTCAGTGCCAACTACGGGGCCCTAAGTGTGTCCCTGAGTGACTTCGAGGCACTGGGGAGTTGGTTTTTTTTTTTTTTTGTTTGTTTGTTTTTCTTTTTTTGATTTATTATTAGATCTGCCAAATTAAAGCAACTAAAAATATCAAAAGTGAAAAAATCATTGAAGCGTATTCATTCGAGCCCAATTGGTGCAGATCTTCTTCACAAAAATTGGCACGCAGTTTGAAGTGAATCTAGAGGGTAGTTTCCGAGAAGAAATCGAAAATAACAAAAAACACACAAAAAATTAAAATAACAAAAAAGTAGCGCTACTTGGTAAACAAATTAGGAAATAAGAGTACCTAGAAGAGTTCCTTTGTGATATCAAATTAATTCGGTGCCCGGCTTTGGAGAAGAATACATTTAAAGACTTGCCCCCACCTACCAACACATCCCCCCCCCCCCCAAATACTGGAAAAAATCATTGAACTAAAAATTTTAAGAAACTCACCAGAGCGTGACCATGTGAACAAACATGGTAGAAACTAGTCCATGGTACATTGCCACCCACCAAGTTTGAGGTGAATCTGGTTGAAGGTTTTTGAAATTTAGTCAAAAATGTGTATTGGCGATACACAAAGAGGGATGGCATTAGCTCTGATGGCTGATCAGCCAGCTGAGCCAAAATTGAAAAGAAATATAGAATGCAATTTTTATTTTCTTTTTCAGCTAGGCATTTATGATAAGGCACTGGCCTGTCCCATCACTCTATATGGTTAAATGCATGAGAAAAACAGCATTTACATGGTTTAAAATCATGATATCAAGTCATTCCCCAGTCATTCCCCAAATGTCAAAATTTAAGAGATGATGTCCAGCAAAATGCACATCATTCATACTAACTGAACACAAATTTACACATTATTATCACTGAAGTATCACCCTTGAGGTGAACAATTCAGTTTCAGAACACTATTCTTTTTGAGCAATATAATCATGAATTGGCTCATTAGTGCTAACTTTATATACCTAAAGTGTGTTAAGTGCATTATTCATCAAAGTATTGTAAAAGCTGACAAATCATCTTCTTGCATCCGTTTAATATACAAGTTAAAATTTTGGCACTCGTTCAGATTATAACATACACTACATTGTTGGTCACCTGCATCTCTAAGAGTATCGAATGTTTACCTTTCACCTGTAGGCCATTGACATTTCAGTACATTTCTTCCTGGATTTCGTATGCTTTGCTACGTTTGAAACATATTGGTGCCTCTGAAAAACGCCAACAATATCCCTGTTATCAGACAAATAAATATCAGTTTTGAGACGGTGCAAAATACCAACGATATTTACTTTAAGTTATACAGCAGCCCTGTCTGCATGACATGTTGGTGACTGCCTAGTTACAGAAGCGACTCTTTAGTTTATACAAGGAAAACTTCTTATATTTGCAATCAGCGAATTTGTGTTTAAGTATTATTCAAGGATATAGAGTGCATAATCACTAGCAGATTCACATGTAAAGATGGTGTATATGCACCTTGGGTTTGTCTCTGGTGCCTCTTTATTTAAGATTTCCTCATATTATTCCACCACATTGACATACACCTTGCGAGTACATGATGATCACCAGCTGATGAGAAGTATGGATACTACAGTACCTCAGCTGTTAAAAAGGCATGCGTTTAAAGAAATTATATTATTTTAGTTCCAATGAGTTTATTGTAGTTGTATATGATTTTATGATTGTTTTACAATATGAAAATAATACACCACTTGCTTCTCTTGTAAATTAATAGCGTTATTGAAACAAATGTTGTATACCGTAAAAAAATTCTTCATTGAACGCTCTGACATCAACATGTGATGCCAACTTTTGTTGTGTAAGACTGCAACCTTGCCTGGTCTTTCAGGCCTAAATGCACACTCTTGAGCGTTATATCAACATATTACAATGGATAATATGAGGTGAAAAGGCGCACAAGTATCAGACAGTCTGCTTAAAAGTTCGTTTGTATTTTGTTTTCAAGGTCCAAATGTAACGAGCATGAGGGTTTTTGCTCAGGTTTTACTAGAGATGAAACGGGTCTCTTGAATTATTGTTAAAGCACTTTTGTTAAACTTTTGGAAAATGTTGGCACAGAAGTGTAGAGTAAGCAACATTCTCACCACAAAAATGGCATAAACGCACTCCAATTAAGTAGAGGATTTCGCGTTTGCATGTTCATTTATCATGTTCTTCTGCACTCATTTGTGTTCATGACAAGTACAAATGTCTAACTGAATTCAGTGAATAAATGATATATTTATTCTGCATATAAGGTCATAAGAAACTGTAGTAGTTCTTGCTTCTTGACCGTATTTGTTCACATTACCAATGACTTTGCTGTGTATGCAATTTCATGTTTAATGTCCCTACATAAATATTGTTTTTATGTTTATGCATATGACACACACACATGTACGGATATATATATATATATATATATATATATATATATATATAATATATATATATATATATATATATATATATATATATATATATACATATATATATACATGTATATATATATATATATATATATATATATATATATATATATATATATATATATATATATATATATATATACATATATATATATATATATATATATATATATATATATATATATATTATATATATATATATATATATATATATATATATATATATATATATATATATATATATATGTTTTCTGTTAGGTAAACCCCCAGGGGCTACAGGTAGCAAGAAATGGGGCTACGATAGTTACAAGCTTGCCTAATTGCACTTGTTATCTGGTTAATATTTTCATTGCATTCTCTTCTCTTAAATACAAAAGACTCATTCTTTTCTGACTTGCTCTATAATTCTACTGTTAACATCCAAAGATTATTCGAAAGTTTGGCCACAATAATTTACAGTTTTTAGACTTGTATGTTTTGCTACTTAACTTTATCTTTTGGCATCTTGCTGTTTTAATATCCACTATCAGACATTTTAGGCTTACATGTTTTCTGTTAGGGAAACCCCCAGGGGCTACAGGTAGCGAGAAGCGGCCTACGGCAGATGCATGTTTGCCTAATTGTACTTAAAATCCTTTTCAGAAAAAATATTTTGATAGCATGTTTTTGGCATAAATTCTAATGACTTCCATTATTTTCTGATATGCTTTAATGCACATTTACTCAATATTAAAAAAATACTCTAAATTGACAGTATTTTCTCAAGTGGCACAAACCTGACACAATAAGTTGACACATTGACTCAGGGTTGGCAGTTAAATAGAGCTTAATTGTTTGAGGAGTAGGTGTCATCATAGAGTTTGTTTTACATCTCTGTTGCAGGATGTACATTGTTGCAGTCCTTGTTAGGATTTCCGTTGGTTTGTACAGTTGGTCTACCTGCTACTGCTTATTTTACAATCACTGGGACTGAATATAATACCCCAGCTTGTTTCCACTTCAGTTAAACATTGGTGGATGGTTTAACTAGGATAAGCTGTCCAACTAGAAAAGGTACATATTGGTTCAGGGGTAAGTCAAATTGTTCTTATCTGAACCTGTACCATGCAAATTTGGTAATTATGGTTTGTTTTACAGGTTTTCTTCTTTGATATGAAGCTCTATATTTATAAGCAAAACTTTACGTATATATATATATCTAAAAGAAGAAAAAATAAAATAAGCTTCACAAATTTGCTTTTAAGCAAGACAGGTCAACATTAACTTTGACAAACAAATTGGAATTGTATCAGCATTGTGGTTTCGGCATACTTGGAGGTTCTACAAGTTTTACTATGAGTACTGCAAAGGACAACCAGGATGTAGTTACAGATAAGTGCACTATTCCCTTGTGTTCATTTTGCCAATTTCTCAGAGAAGAAGAGTCATTTCCTAAGCGTAATGCCTACTGCAACGTATTTTGAAAAACAAAAACAAAAAACAAACTTGAACTGCAGTATTCAGTCAATATGACATTTTCTGATTATATGCTGGAATGGTTTAACTGGTTATCATTGATTTTAATGATCCACAAGGGATTGAATATTGTATGTAAAATATGCAATTCTTGGTCCGTTTAAACTTTTAAAATAACACATCTTGTTTAGATGTAGTCACAACAGGTGTTCTGCTGCATGTCTATATGTAGTGAAATGTTTGTTTGCAATTCAAAACAGGTAGTAGTTCGTTTACAAGCATTCGCATAAGAAAATGAAGCGCATTTACAAGATACAAATGCAAACGAAAATACAGGCAGATTCAAAACGAACCCTCGAGACAATCTGCTTCAACAAGGACTCGGGAACGATTTTAACAATTATTCATCTTACACTTCATAGAAGTATGTGCATAATCGTTGCGCCAGGTGACCAGAGCTCAGTCCTGGATATCCTTGTTTAATTAACACAGTAACATAGAAAGAAATGTTCTACGAACAGCCCCGGCTATATTATGGAAAGATACTTCAACTTCCAGTTGCATGTTGTTTGATTAGCAGAACTATTGTTTCAGATCAGATCTTGCTGTGGAAGAACACCAGTGAAAATGTGCTAAAAGTATGCACTTAAATACGTTGGCCATACACCGGAAAAAGTAACAGGTATGTAACTATCCTATCATAAAGATATATCTTTTACCTATATTTGAACATAAGTGTTTATTTAGATATGTAATTAAATCAAGGGTTCAGAGTGCATACTGTTACCATAATCTGAGACTGCCAACTGGTCCAGATACCGACATTAGTTATTCTGCACCATCCGATAGATGCACGATTTAAATAAATGGGAAACAGTTATACCAAATAACCACTTGGATAGATTTATGTTGACATGTCCAAGCAATATCTGGGTTATAGCTGATATTTAAAGAGAAAATGATAAGAAAATGGTAGATCTGACATGAGATTGCAGTGTCTAATATCCACTGCTGTATATACCTTGGAGATTAAGCTTTCCCAACACTATGGCATTGTGTAGTATATATGAATGTATAGCATGTTCATGTAACCTATTGCTGCACCAGTTTACAAAGATCATAAAATGTTAGTATTATTATAGTAAACGTAATGTGCCCAAGCTGATTGACCACGACCAGACAAGTGCTGGCAGTCATTGTTTACACAAAGTCTTAGGCCTGCTCATTAGTAGTCTTGTATCATGCATTGGAATCAGAAAAACGCATTGGTCACACAAACATTTGGGCCATAGATTAGAGCTGTACGGTGACCAGGCATGCGTTGTGGTATACAGCAGCGTTTATCCAAATGACTGTGTCACTTTGTGGTGTGTAGAGGAATAATGCAGGGAACACGCGGTCTCAAAATACTTAGAAAATACTGAATATGACTGACTGTTGCCAAGTATATGAAAAAGATCTGTGTTAGAAAAAAAAAACAACAAAAACTATCTGTTGACATATATTAAAAGCGTGCAGTTTTTAAAAGCGTGCATTTTTAGATTGAGAAAATTTGTACCATGTATTCTTTACATTATTTAGAATATTTTCTGTTTATGGGTATAAAAGAATTAAAAGCGTGCAGTTTTTAAAAGCGTGCATTTTTAGATTGAGAAAATTTGTACCATGTATTCTTTACATTATTTAGAATATTTTCTGTTTATGGGTATAAAAGAATTTGACATGAAATGGTGACTCATTTGTTCCTGATGCTCTGGGATTTCCCTCTGCGCATTCTATGTCCCTCAATAAACAAAGTGGGGCAACACCTATTACAAGTATTGTCCATTTACAGAAATAATGCCATCTCTTTACATTTAGACTTTTCATCATATAATTATTCTTTATGCTGTAATTCTCTGCCTCTTCAAATATGTTTGCTGACATACAAAGTCAAGGATTTGAGGAATGCACATCATATTGTAAAGTGCCACTATCGAAGAATACTTCTTTTTACATTTAGACTTGTATCATATAATTAGTCTTCATGCTGTAATTCTCTGTACACTTTGAATGTATTTGTTGACATACAACGTCAAGGATTTGTGGGATGCACATCAAATTCCACTGAAAATGTCTTGGAGTGGATGCCCTATCAGGGAAAACAGGTGTTCCAATTGGGACAGTTATTTATACAACACCATTCGTTATGTAATTCAGGTGACTTTACTCGTGGGGCAGAATAATTTATAATGTAGAGTTTAAACGAACTCAAATTTATTGGTAGGTCAAAAAAATCTGTGCCACAGGTCTCTCAAGTCACAAGAACTTATGCTTTATTGTGTCAAAATTCAGTTGCGAGTTGAAAAGTTTTTTTTTTTTTTTGTTTTGTCTTGTTTTGTTTTTTCTTTAGATATGAAAGAGCTTGGACTTTGTGTGCTTTTCGTTTCATGACATTAAGATGATATCTTATGGGAATTTTCCAATTCTGTCAAGTTCACGATTTCTCATTTTTTTTTTTCTCAGAATACCGAGGTCCTTATTAGTGTTTTTAGAAAGATAGGAATTGAAAGTGGAAGTTAGAGCAGGGTAATCTACATACAGGGAAACTTAAGATGAAAATGCTGCCTACAGATATGTCATTTATATAAATAATAAAGATGGGTGGTCCCAAAATTGAACCGTGTGGATCTCTGGTCTTTATGGGTAATTATTAAGATTTTGTGTCATACATTCTCCATATGGTAGGCGATTTTTAAGTCACGTTGCAACAGTCAGCAGGTTTATCCTTTATTCTCCAGAAAATTCACATATATTTAAGTTTGCTATGGTCTAAAGTGTCAAAAGTTTAAGAAAGGACCAAGAGAAACAAATAGGGAGTTTGTAATTTTCTATTCCCTTTCTGATTTTACCAACGACTTAATTGATTGCATACTCTTATTCAGCAACATGCACAAAAGTCTTCTTGGCTGCTGTGGAAGAGATTTCACCCCTGTTAATAGTCAGGGTGCTTATTGTAAACACCTGGTCCACACGTTTAGACCATGAAGGTAATCAAGTATTTAGATGCCCATCTGTAGAAGGTTTTGATGTGGTCGGGGTTTAAAAGCATAAAAAGAAAAGGCAGTGACCAAAGGGTGGAAGGAAGGACAGATTTAAGGACAAAGACAAAAATACACTAATGACATACAATGTTTTACATAAGAAGAAAGAAAGTATATGCATTGATAGAATATTCTCAGTTAATCAGAAAACCTCACCTGCTCCTACACCATCCCCCAAACTCAGACAGTGAGAACTAAGGGTTTGCACCCTTTGTCTGTGTCCTCCTACTTTTCAGTTGTTTCGGTCAAAAATGGAATAATTACTGTCAATAATACACTTGTAAACACTAAAGAAATCTACATAGTAGACTGTTGAATATGATTTCATTAGAAAAGTATATTAAGTGCTGTTTCGCATGAGTAAGTGTAGTGACAAAAATACGTTCTGTCCGTAATTTTATCAAGTATTGGATACCAATGGCCCCTCTGGGGATACTCATGATAAAGATAATAGCTTATATAATTAATTTCTTCGACTTTATAAAAGTAGCATATTTTAAGCTTATGTTTTATGTATTAACTTCTTGTACCCATTTTAAACAATCGTTTTATAGTTATTATAGAGTTATTTCAAAGGGTTATCAACTGCTGAATGCTACTTGAAAGCAAGTCGCTTATTATATATTAATAATAAAATGTGCGAGAGGTTTAGTTAAGGCTTTAATTATTAAAAAAGAAGCCAGAAACATACAGCATTGTTTTTATGGTCCTTCAAATTATCATTTTAATTTTGGGATATAGTTGTTTGGCCACCAAATGGAGCAAATTAAATGTATATACATCAACAGTAAGCTCCTGTTTCCCTTAAAGGTACTCTAACTGACATTAAATCCTCATATGTGAATATCATGGTCAACTATGATCCCGACCAAAATCAATGGTTCTAAATAGGGGCTTCAGGCCTTTTTATCAATTAAAGTGTTTGGCCTCACGCCAGTTAAAAAAATGACATGATGTTCAGGAAACAAAAATGCTAAATGATTGTTTCGATTTTGGCAATATTAGCTCCAGTAACTCTTTAATGTTAGCAGGCAAAATATACAGTGTATATTTAAATACCATAACGGTTGATGAAACACCGTTATTTTTATTCTTATAAATATTCACATTGCCTCAGGCTGCGACAAAAGCAACGTTATTGTTCAAGCTCGGAAAAAGGCACAACCAATTTGACATAGTCTGAGTGAATGTACCTTGCAACTAAACTTGAAAATTGTCCCTTTAGAACGTGGGGTGGAAATTTAATTGTTGCCCCGGGAAGATTGCATCAACGAATCACATATGTTGGATTTATGTGACTGATCTGCCACATCAGCGTCATATCTCTAAGAGTTAATGTTGTGTCACGGATACCAGCTGTCGGCAATAGCCAAACATTTGGGGCAGTCCTATGCTTAGCTTCAAATAATTGGTTGCTGCGACAACAATAATACGCAAATGTACACCCAGTGTTGATAGCAATCGAATGCCGCAAAGACACCATTTGAATGTGAACCACCTAGACGCTACATACATAACAAACAACAATGTGTGTGTTTGTGCGTGGTCAGGAAATGACATGTTGAATCTACAAAATGCTTAGTGGTGTGTACAATTATTTGGAGTTGGCAAAGCCGGCCACCAATTGCATATTGTTCTTCACAAACAAACGGGCAACATTTTGTCTCCTACGATTGCCTATTATTTGTATGGGAAACGAGCTGCATGCTTATTGGGCGCCCTTATAAATCATGATTAACTTCATGATAAAAATATCAATTATGCACTCGTTAAGCACTTTGAGTAAGTTTTTTGTCTTCTTGTCAGTTGTTTTATTTACATTAGGGTTATAAAAGGTTGGACTGAAATAGAATCTTCATTGCGGCTCAAAGGCATACAAACTTCAAGTATAAAAAGTGCAGAGGAATTAGTGTTTTCCATATTCACCGTGCCATAACGTTGGGCTAAGGTGCAGCAAAATGTTTGCATCTGATTGCATTTTCCATGCATGTTATTAGACATGGATATCTTTGCTGAGGCATAATATATCACATAACAGCATTACACACAATCTAGTAAAACTAATGCCATCTAGGTAAGCCAGCATCCGTGTTGCCCGTAAACGAGCAGCTTATTCAATATCAACATTGCTTGCATGTTCCTAGTTAGAAGTCGGAATGAAAGATGTCTTTATTACATATAAATGTCACGTGTATATATTCTCTCATAATTAGCTGTGTTTGATAAGGCATTACCAATCCGCATGAGAGGTGGTCATGTAGCAGAATCTACTCCATTTACGTTTTGACTCGAACAGATTTAGTAAAAGTCTATGTGTAAGGTTGCAGCAAACATGACAAAGGTAAGTAAAGACACATTTGTTTAACATGGATTGTGAAAGAATTCGAGCAAGACTTAACAATTCATGCTCCATGGCACATATGATGGCATATACTTCTTACCTTGTCTGTATTGGAGGAAATCGAAGAACTCGGAAAAAGACACCATGCACGGTTAAAGCGGTAGGAACGTTTTGACCAAAACAGCATGCTCTTTGGTAATTTCTGATACAACACTGCCTTAAAATGAACAAACTTGTCTTTCTGTATACATTTTAAGTAAAGTATTGTGTGACTTGGTATGTGGCATCTCGCCTCTAATACCTGTATTAACCTTAGTCTTGGTCACACCCTTATCATAAATCAAACATAAAAAAATAGTAAACTTACTTTAAGGGCACTTTATAACTCTAACTTAACACACTTTCAAGGCGTCAACGGTATTTCTAGATGGCTTTCTTGATTACATCTATATTAGGGATTTGATGTAGGTGTGATGACAAAACTCTACAATTCCGGCCTAATAAATTTGTGGAGGGGGCTAAGTCCCCCCAGGATTTCCACCTAGAAAAGTGACATATATGCACAGGACCTTGAACATTAGCACAGTAGTTCTGAAACATTTGAATATATTCCATAATAATTTACAAGACAATAAAGCTCAAAATGTCCAAATTTATGTCTACTTTGGATCTATCTTCAAATAAACTACCCGAAGTCCCTAGAGGATTAAAAGGGATAATACAAGATTTGCTTTCCATTAAATGGGAGTCACGTCACTGCAGGACCATTTTTGAGACATATTTCTGACCCCCCCCCCCCTCCCCCCGTTAACAGCTGTTTCTGTCCAGAATGGAATATTCAGTGGAGGAAACGGCTGCTGCAATGGCGCCAGCTCTATGAGCTCTAGGGCATATGGAAGCATATGACTCCTCCGCAAGGTCAATTTTAGCCTCTCAGCCTTGTCCCACTTAACTGTATTTTGCGCAAGGGCCTTTACACTCTCCTTCAGGAAAATTCTGTATATTCTGTTCCCTTGGTAAGCTTCATACATCGGACTCCATACTCTTTTATACGAAGGCCTAAAGCATGAAAGATCAACAGAGAATGAGATTTGGCTGCAAAACAAACTGACGAAACTGTATGCAAGTTTATATTTTCTCAGTAAATTTGTCAGGAACACTGTGCAAGTACATATGCGGCATTAAACCGTCCCTTTAAATTACGTATAACCCTAGCCTCTGTTTTCTAAACATGCACATTTTCCCTCTATTTTTACGGTAACACCTAGTTTCATTAAAAAAAAATCACGCACTGACGCTTTTGATGGTTTCTAACAAAATATGTTTAAATCTCAATTACCGCAGGTATATGTATACCTGCTCACAGTGGTGTTCTTATCTTCAAATACTTGTAGCACAACACCAGTTTCTTTGTTAAATTTTCTTTATGTAGGCTTGCTGCACAAGATGTTGTACTATTATCCTTCAAATTGTTTGACCGTTCTTTTAAGGATCGTTTATGATAGGTGCCCTACATAACATGTGAAAGCTACAAATTCAACTTTGTGTGAAAGTTGTTCACCAATTTTGCCATTCTTGGTAATGCTTTTGTGGCCTGAAATGATTACAGCTGATAAATGATTCCAGATGGATATTACCTCCTGTGTCTACCTCTTTATCCATCACCCTGCTGCCTTCTTGCCATGTGCAATGGAAAACAGCAGCCCCTGTGATCCTATGGTTTCTCAGTGTGGAATCATGAAAGGATGATCCCAGAGATGTTCGAGATGGCGCCTGGAAACGGATGAAGCTCTGTGTGGCAGACCGTTGGTTTCCATCAAAGTTTTTTAGAACCTAAACCAGAGAGATGGATTTTTTGACATAGGAGAGCAATAATAATAATAATAATAATAATAATAATAATAATAATAATAATAATATAATGATGATGATGATGATGATGATGATGATGATGATGATGATGACGACGATGATGATGATGATACTAGTTTTGAACGTGGTCAAGAAATACATTTTGAATATTCACCTGATTTGCATAAATTCAAATTGTACACATTCAACTCGTGCTTCAGTGGATGGCATCTCTACCTTTACAAACAAAAATATGCTGGGAATATGCTGGAATGTGCTGGGCATGGTGAAAATGCGGGATAAACATCCATCTTTAGCCAGCATTTTGTGTCAAGCATCCAGCAATACCCAGCATTTTTTCCAGCTAGTTCCCACAAAATTTAGCTGGATTCTGTTGGGATTTGACCAAATCCCGACCAAACCTAGCGAAATACTAGGGGGGGGGCACTTAAATGATATCTTATAGTTGCATTTCGATTTTCGAAATGTCCAGCATTCTTAATTTAATAGCTAAGAACTTTTCAGAAATCTGCTGGGGATGTACCAGCAAAACGCAGCAATTACTGATAATATATGTCCGACTGTGATATTGCATGGCAACAAACTTGCATACTGGAATCAGCTGGACCAGGTGCCAGTGAGTTGGGAATGCTGGAATCTGTATGCATGCTACTGGTTTGCAGTAATCCCCTGGGAATGATGGGCTTTGCTGTGAACTTGAATGCTAGAATCTACTGGAGATTGGCTAGACAAATCCAGAGAGAGTAGACAATGCTGAATTGTGGCTGCAGTTGTACCAGCATAATCCAACAAGAGTAGACAATGCTGGATTTTGCTGGGATTCAACTATATCCCAGGAAAATAAGCACATTAACTGGTATGCTGGAATTTACAGGGGGGGGGGGGGGGCGCTGGGATTGTGCAAACAAAATCCAGCAACATGTTGACAATGCTGGAGTTTGCTGGGATATATCCAAATCACAGCAAATTGATGGTATGCTGAAATTTGCTGGATTTGTGCCAGCAATATTCAGCATGCTTAAGGACACGATTGATTCAATGAAATCCCATAGTGTCAGCCTGTATGCTGTATTCCATGTGGAGTCTGCTGGGGATATCGAAATATGCTGGCTATACTGCAATCCACTGGCTTTATGCTGGAATCTGTTAGACCCTGCTTTTGCCAACAAGCAGTTTAAATTATGTTAATTAGCAGTATCAGAATTTTTCAATCTTGTCATTTCAACTTCTACTAGGGGGTAGTTGACCTTTGCGCACCTAATAAATTAAAAGCAAAAGTTGTAGCATTTTCAACTATGCGAAATAGCACGATTAGAAATTAAAAATCTTAAATAACTTCAAATTTATAATAGATAGATATGTCATTCCAACTTCTAATCGTGTGTCATGGACTAGTTGTCCATTGCCATACCAATATACTTTGAAGACACACAGATACTGATTTGCTATGCGACAAATGATCTTTTGCAGTTATTGACCATATTTTTTGCAGCAATAAATTCATTTGGTTTCAGATACGGAGATTTGTATAGACTGGTGTTGCAGAGATCTGTCGTTTCAAGTTGAAAGTGTGAGAAAATGCGTCTGTATGCGTGTGTATGTAGGATGAGGCTTTCGGTACTTGTATGTGGCGTTTGGGATATTTTGCTAACCCAGCCTCCATAATTTAATAAACATGACAAAGGCGCTAGCTCGTACAGAAATGAACCCCTTTCATCTGGACAGAATGGAGTAGCACGTATAGTTGCATCGAGGACACCCATTCATGCACAGTTTTTTGTTTTTAAAAGTGCAAGAAAATTTGAACATTTGTGTTTGGAGGTCGGTTAGCCCATTAAGCACCCCATCTATGCCCAGATTGTAGGAGTAATGTTGTACAAGGTTCTTTAACTGGGAGACTCGGGCACTCCCTGAATTCCATGCTGAATATAAAATCTGGGACATATAAACAATTTTCAACAACTTCCAAAAGTTTTGTCAATAGTTTATTTTTCTTTTAAATATTTCCTATTAAAACCAATCTGTCTGAGGTTACTATATATCACCCTAATTTTCAATTCGATATGATGCCAGCGACATTAATTGTTTTCAGAATATTTGGCAATGCAGAGTCCTATAACATATATGATATATGGTATGGTTTGAGCTTGGAATGTTCTTTATAGTTTAGTGTGACAGCATAAAAGGCATGATGTCATGACTAAGCTTCTTTGTTGAGCTGGCTTCTTTCTTTTTTGTGGTATAGTTCGAGGTCACTTTGAATTCCTCGGCCTTTCTCTCTCTCTCTCTCTCTCTCTCTCTCTCTCTCTCTCTCTCTCTCTCTCTCTCTCTCTCTCTCTCTCTCTCTCTCTCTCTCTCTCTCTCTCTCTCTCTCTCTCTGTCTCTCTCTGTATTTCTGCCTCTTACTTTCTCTTTCCTTATGGGCCTTGTCATATTTAGCTGATTTATTAACCCTTTCCTTTACTTCTTGGCAATTGTTCTTGTGACTTTCTATTTCCCTGACTGAATGTTCATAGATCTTCTCAGGATCTGCCTTTAGTTTAGCACTGTATCGTCCTTGACACACAGCTGCAGGTGATCATGCTTTTAGTTTTGTGCCTGATTCTTCTGGTGGTGACTCAGGTTTGTTTTAAGTGAAATTAAGTTTCACTCTAAGAAGACTTTGCTGTGCTTTGCTTTTTAGCCCTGAAAATCAGTCCCGGTACATTGTTGCTAACACAGTGCTACAATCATCATATATGTCGCAAGTGTTATGCTTCAGCTCTGTCATTAATATTGATTGACAGTTGAAATTACTAACTGTGTTTTTCTGACAAAGAGCCGTATGAAAAACAAACAAACAAACAAACAAACAAACAAACAAAACAAAACAACAAGCAGCCCTGCTTTCATGATCATTGCATCCTAGGACATTCTACATCGTCCCTTGTGAATTGCCTCAGACCTTATAAGAAGTAAACTTCCAATAATTCTTAAATAAACCATATAATTGTTTCTATTACTAATGGACAAAAATTTGTTTCTTTTGTTCTTTATGGTTAAGCAATGATGAATATCATATTTTTCATTTTTTTTCTTGAAATTATATCAGTGGTGAATGCTTAATGCTTGCCACATCAGTATTTTCAATGCTACCATTGTTACAGTTATCCGAAAGAGAAAAAAACAAAAGTATGATTTGCACACCCATCTTGCAGATAAGGTTGGAATCAAAGACTGAAAGCCACTGAAGTTACACTAACAACATTTTTTTAAACATAATTTTGGGACTGTTCTTATTATGTTACCAGTGTGATCAATCATACTTGTGTTTTTAACTGAGCTCATTGGTCTGTAAAAAAAAAGTTACAGTTGAACAATGTTAGTTTAAAATTGCAGACATTAACTTAGTTTATGACAGTATGCCTCAACAATAAATAATCAAACTTTCTTGGCCCTTTTTATATCTCTTCAAACACTACTTTATAATTTTGAATCTTTTTAGTGTCTTAGAGGAGCTGATAAATATTGACATGTGAATTACTGACAGAAGATCTCGGTGGAAAGACAAGTCAACTTTTCTTTTCACCTTATTGTCTCCGCCCTTTTGAAAACCGACCATCACAACATTTGCAGTTTTGACCAAACATAATTATGTTTAATTGTATATTAACCATATATCTGAGAGCATAACAGAGTCAATTGATTTTACGTTTACTGATATATTTTAGAGTAAAGACCTGTTACCCTGTTCTGTAATTGGGTAACAACAATTTTAAAAAGAACCCTGTTCTCTTTTCTCATATTATACAATTACGTTTACTCACGCACACACACGCACACGCTGTTTTGGAGCTTCAACTTTATTTTTGTACATTCATACCAACACGCATATATATTATGGCCTACTGCTTCCCTGTTTTACATATGCGCTTCTGGCGAAGTCGTTCAAGCTTTCAATGCTTTTCCTTTAATTGTATCTAATTTTACGCTCATAAATATCAAAACGTTGTAGATTAAGGTCATGGGCATTAATCAGTCTGTTACATCATTAACTCATTTTTAACTAAAAACGATGTAGCCTGTGTCATATGTATGGCTGTAAAGAGTAGGGTTACATTTCACAATGCATGATCATTCTTGTGAAAACGAAAGCCAGTCACTTAATCAGGCGTTGCAGCATCAGTGTAACCTGCTTGAGTGCTGGTCTGCGATATTTCCACAGTGGTGTGACCCTTATTAGATAAGCACTGAAAAGATTGATCAGCAGTCACTGATTTACTCGTCGTGGTTTACAGTTTGATAACATTTTAAATGTACGAGAATTAAACACAAAAGGTAAAAAAGTTTAAAACTGAAGCCCTGGGTATTGTGCTATTCGTTGCACTATCAGTGCACTATAATTCCTTGTGCATTTTTTAACTGTTAACAGCTATATGAAAAAGTTTTATTACAAGGTGATACACAAAGGTTGATACACCTTGCTGCACTCATTATCTCTGTTCTGTGGTGCATGAGCACTTCGGCTTCTGGTCCATTGTGTCCTTACTTAATATCACATTTTACATTTCGGCTATTGTCACAGTCACCGTAGCGTTCCCTGGTGGGATATATGAATATTTTTTACCAGTTACTACACATTTCTTAACATTTTTTTTATTGTTCTGATTACCGCCGTGTCATAAAGAGAACAAGGTTCGTTGTATGAGTTCTTCAAATCACCGGGACTATTCTGCCTGCTTTTTTTGTTTATTACATGCATGGAAATAATACATGTTCAATCATAGTGGGAAAAGATCTTGTAGCACAGGGTCTGTATGTCTAGGTTTCATGGTGCCTCAATATGTATTACATTAAAATATACACCACAAGTGACGCAGAAAACACGGTTAATTGTTAGGACATACGGTTTCATGATTTAAATGAGCACAGTAGGATTGTAGATGAGTTCATCCGTTGACTTTACTGTAGGGAGTTGCATTTTATGGCTTTGGTAGAAAACAATCCTTGATGTCGATTTATTTCAATCATATCCTCTTTCAATCAGGTTTCTGTCATTCTTACCTAGATTATTTTATGATCCGTCATGCAGTCATCTACAGCTAATATTTTCAAAGTGCTCTTACAACAATCGTCAAAGGGATCCTCTTCTACTTTTTTCGTTATAGGAGGGTAAAGTATAGCACAAATTTTAGCGTTTGTTAATAGTTTTTTCTCTTCAACAAAAAGTTGAATTGAGGCTGTTGTGTATTTTGTAGAGCTAATATAATGCACATGTTTTATTTGATGCTTACTTTAAGTGAATACGGGTATCGTTCAACATGTGAGGTCTGGAATGTCGTAATATTGGCTTCATCTAAACGAAACAGCTTGCTATAGCCAAACGTTTGTCCTTGTTCATGCATATATTTTAAGCTTGATGTAATTGGATGGCCAATTTAATTGTGTGTGGTGTGTTTTTTGCTACTTAGGAGTACTGGTACACATATTGGACCCCGAAAATATTTTTTGTCGCCCGTTGTGCTGAGATGCTATCATTGACGGTCACTTTTTGGTCCCCACTGCAATAAATTGCTCCAGTACTGTGTCATTATGTTTCTATATCACCTTAATTTACTCCATCGGATTTGATTTGTTTCCTTTTAAAAAGTAACTCTTCCGTCATGCTTTTGAAAACTGAACTGCAGATTTATGCTTAGCTGCATGTTTTGACCATTAAAGTTACAATTTATGGAAACCCTCTTACCGTTAAATTAGACATTTGTTAAAACAATCATCAATATCCTTGCAACGTAGAACATTTCAGGATGGCAAAACATTTGACAATATGAGAAACGCAGCAGAATTCCAAGTGCACTGGTAGAGGCTGGAATCTTATATCAAAAAGGTTTAATTGAATAACTGATTTGAACTGGGATTTTTTTGTCTGTTTGTTGTTTGTTTGTTTTTTTTTTTTAATAAAGATGGTCAGAAACTTTTGCCGTCATTGTTGGGTTTGGAATTAATGAATATGGATCATGTGTTTCTGTACTATATTTAATGATACCGGCGCTTTAAATTTGAAATTACATCATCATGAAAGGATGTATGTTTGATCAACAATTATTAGATATGCACTTGTTAATACCCTACAATACAAGAACCAGTGTATGTTGCTGGTGCACCATTAAAATGATTTAAATTTCAAATGTGTAAGGCTTATGATCAACATTATACAAAACTGTTTACCTTTTTGACGTTTATTATGTGTTCACATGGAAGCAATATACATGTAGAAGTTGCAAGGTCGCCATGACACTTTTGACAGTTGATCAGATTGAAAATATAGAGTGCTCTAAATCTGCTAAATGCAATTAGCTTCTTAATCAGTATTTATTGTTTGTGCAGTGATAGTTACATACATGAAGAGAGAGAGAGAGAGAGAGAGAGAGAGAGAGAGAGAGAGAGAGAGAGAGAGAGAGAGAGAGGAGAGAGAGAGAGAGAGAGAGAGAGAGAGAGAGAGAGAGAGAGAGAGAGAGAGAGAGAGAGAGAGAGAGAGAGAAGGAGAGAGAGGAGAGAGAGAGAGAGAGAGAGAGAGAGAGAGAGAGACTGTTCCGGTGAAGAGGAAACTAGTGCCGGAGTTTTTTACGTTCGCCCACACCCCATTTTATATCCTAAAATATCCAACATTTGGCCCGTGGGCAACTAACAGACTCACCTGTTGGGTTTACCATGGGTTACCTACTTCCAAATGGATTTAAGAGCTATGTTACTTTTAAGATCGACTCTGAGAGAGATGCAAAAAATATCATTCCCACGGGTCTGATAACCCTTGCACACGAATACTGTATCATGGTTGGGGGTAGCATATCATGCTTACGACAAAATGTTTAGAACACTGTTGACACACGTAATTTGCATACGGAATGTCACTCAAGTATCTGCACAAAATTACATTGATTTCAGGTTGCCTTTGTATGAATCCAGACATTTCATCTAGTGGAACATTGTGAACAACTTGCAATTCTTTCTGGAAATACTCCACCCATAATCGATATCGTAGGCTGTTGAATATGATTTTATTAGAATAACACATTAAGGGCTGTATTGCTTGAGTAGGTACAGTGACAAAAAGGCGTATCAGCCCATAATTTAGATAATATTACATTGATTAGACACTAACCAACATCGGATCACTAATTCTCAGATATTCATGTTTCCCCTTTTTGGAGGGGGGGGGTGGGGTTTATCAGCGTTTTCGTTTACATTAGGATCGTAATATATTGGACTGAAAGAGAAACTAAATTGCGGCGGCTCAAACGCATATAAACTACAAGTTTGAAAAGTGAAGAGGAGGTAGTGCTTCCCATATTCACATTACCATAACGTTAGGCCTAAGCTGCAGCAATATGTTGCCATCTGATTACATTTTTCATGTATGTTATTGAACATAAATATCTTTGCTGAGACACAATACAACAGAGACCATAACAGCATTGCACACAATATAATAAAACTGACACCATCTAGGTAAGTCAGCATACATCTTGCGTGTAAACGAGCCACCTATTAAATATAAACATCACTTGCATGTTCCTAAATACAAGTCGTAATGGAAAACTACTATATTATATATGAATGCCACGTGTATATATTCAGTAATACTTAGCTGTGTGTGATAAAGCATTACCCATGCACATTAAGTCTTGTAACAGAATCGATTCCATTTACAAGTTTGAATCAAACAGATTCAGTAAACGTCTTTGTGATGCAGTGACTAACATGATTACTATTTACGTAATATTTTCACACATTATCCATTGTCAGTGTTTCACTTGATGCTTGCCACGTAAAATAAAGTCCGAACCTCCTACAGGCTGTGTTAAATTTAAAATAACATGCCAAAATTTCCTTCCTTTAGACATTATTGCTGGTATTCTAGTCAACCATGGTAGTTACAATAACGCTCATCTGCATTTAATTGACAAAATGGTGTGATGCCTTTACACCTCAATATGGTATTTCGATAGTTAGTCCAACTGGAAAACCGTTTTGACAAACCCATCATCATAGGCATCACCAGATATAACAGCAAGATTTGAATATCCACCAAACAACACACATTATTCAAATAAGTAAAGATAATAAAAGTGTGTGATGAAGAATGTCATGATGAGGAGAGCCAGACAACATTTTTCAACAATGACAGGGACCTATATCGGAAATTCGAGCTCCACCATGAGCCATCCATGATCAGCGCCCAGAAAAATCACAGAAATAAATTTGAACTCCAGTAGTCAAAGGTAGACAGACAAACAACATTATTATCCTTTTATATCAACGAAACAATATGAACTATAGTATGCAGGGACATATGTATATTCTGACATATGACAGGTACCATAACGCGTTGGTAGCCGTTTAAATAGACTTTATGCTACCAACTCTCTTCAACTTAAAGCAATATATTGCTGCATACAAAAAATGTATAATTTATCAGATGCAATTAGTAAGCTTATATATTCAATACATCGTTTGTACAAGCTGCATAAGAAGTTTTCATTTGTACCAAGGTACTTAGGCCTACTGTTTCTATTGGTTCCTTGCATAAAGCTAGTCAAAATACAACTCCAAAGGTTCCTTTTTCTTTGGGCAAAACAGTATACCATTTTATGATTTCTCAAATAAACTCACCTTTAAATGAAGAAAAACAAATGTCTTTCTGTACACATGGTCCGTAAAGTATTGTGCATCTTGTTATTCTACAGTTCGTCTGATTACACGTGTTACAATTCTATTCTTGGACCAAACTCAGAATTATCATAAACTGAATACAGTGGATAATTCTTAATCTGAATACTTCTGTAACCCAGTGAACTGCTCAATAAAAGAAGAATCTGGTTTACTGAATCACTATTACTTGAAATGCATAATGCTGGTCAAGGAGAGCTTTTCATAGTCAAGAGATATACATATTAAATAGGTAAAAAGGGAACCGATTTTAAAGGGCACTCTACAACTATTTCCTAACACACTCCCCAGGTGTCAAAATATTTCTAGATAAGTTTTCTAGTTAAATTTCAGTAGCCGTTTGGTAAAGGTGTAAGGCCATATGTGTACAATGCCTGCCTACTAATTTGCAGAGGGGGTTAGTTCCCCCAGGGGCTCCCATATCCCACTGTGGGATTGAAACCTGTGACCCTGGCATTAGGCGCAGAAAGTTTAACTAAGTTATCCTTTACTCTGATGATACTGTTATATGAAACAAGAAGGCCGTGTGAACAGCCCATGCTCAGCTGACCTAGACATTCATCACACTTGCAGCTCTGTGAACTTGGGAAAGGATCAATGTCAGCCATATTCTGAGAGAGTCTGACATTCATAGAAGAACACTAACATGTGCAACCTCAAGGTTGAAGTTGTTTTCAAGTGATTATAAAGAGTAAAATTCATGTATGTTGCACTGTGACCCCAGAAGGCAGCTAAGTCGATTGGATATTTTAAGAGGTAGCATCCAAAATAAATGTGTGATTAGTGTGAAGTGAAGGTTGTTTGTGGAATGAATGTAACGTATAATATATAATGGGGCTTTTCCAGAGTGAGAATTACCTGAAAATGCAAACAGTAACCAGTCGTAGGCCCCAGAATTGGAATTTGTTATCAGACAAGAGAAGTCGGCCTGAGGTTCTTGCATCAGTTGCATCTGTTAAAGAGTCTCCTGACTTGAAACCTTGGGTGGTCAAGATGCACTACTAGAGCTACCAAGCCATGCTACCAAATGGGCGTAATAAAAATCTATTGTCAGATAATGCCATGACACGGCAGGTGTGATTTGCTGCTCAGTTAAGGGGCTACCAAGTAAATTCATATGCTTTACCCAAAGTCACTGCCCGACAGAGTTGGGGACGGGGTGGGGAACAGTGGATTTCAATGGCCATGTCAAGGCACAGAACACCTTCATTGGTCGTGTTTTCTGAGGATTTGCAGCTCTCCACTTGTTGTGTCAAGCAAACATAGCCACAGTATAGTTGTCATGTCAAGGAGCATCAGGGTTGTTGTGACCATTATGATCATAAAGGCAGTTCTTGCATGTATATCAGTCATGTTAAGTGTACATATAACGTATACCTTTGCTTCTGTACGAATACGTACATATAACTGTATCATATTCCGTAGATGTGGGACTGTCCCAATTTCCAGGAAACAAAGTTGATTGATTGAAGCATGACATGATGCAAACTATTAGCTGGCTTTTCGTCTGTAAGATCAAACACGTAGTTTATGCAACAGAGATTACACACAGTGCATGGGTAAACAGGTACCCTCTATTTTTGTGCCTTTGTGTAACTGTTCTATTTAAATGGTACAGGGCCTAAACTGTTTTATGTTACTGTGAAGGTACCATGATGATTCAGTGTAAAGTGGCGCCGTGCGTAGGTGGGCTGATGCAGACTCTTATGTTTATTCTATTTTTTTTTGGTCTGTTTGTTTGTTTGATTTTTTTATTATTTACACGCCGTTATAAATCTATGCCAGTTGGACCGGAGTATTGCATGATATGGTTAATACTCTCTAAATGTGACCGATGGAAACGCAGAAAAAGACCCAGTAATTGTATATGACTAATAGAAACCTGGATTGAACATGGTGATTTTGGAAGCTCGGGGTTTTTTTTGCTCTTTTTTCAGAATTTTATAGCACTAGCTGGGTATCTTCCTGGAAACATTTATCTGATTTCAGGGAACACACTCCAAAAGCATCATTATCAACAAAACAGTTATCCAACAGGTTGCCTTTTTCTTGCCAAATCCAACGGAAGTCGATGTGCTTTCAATTGACATAACATTACTGGATTCATATTGTAATAGGCCCAAATTTGCTAAAGTACCAGCAAACCCACAGTTACAGAGACCATACGAATTGTCCATGTTACCAGCTTCCCTAGACGTTCGTTGGGTGCAAAAGAACACGCCAAGGATACCTAATGACTCGGCCAAACCTTGCACTAAAAATTATTGTGCGCTACAATGGGAATTCTGAATATTAGTACAACGATTGCCACACATGGATTTTCATAAGAAAACACCGATATACTCTCGTATATTTGACGGTTACCACGAATTCAACAGAACGAGATATACTGACTCGTATATTTTAGCATTGAGCACCCAAAAGTGCTCTTTCTTATATATTGAACGAAGCAATATTCTATGAGCTGAACTATTAAATGGGTCTGTTGCGATTGGAAAGCTGTCAACATTTAGAACCGAATTGTTTATTATTAAAAGAGTCGGGCATTGTTTCATTTCGTTGTTTTATGAAAAGAACAAAACAATAACAATAAAAATACTGGCCGTGTGTTGTTTGCTAGAGTGATCAAAGTCTATCCTTAATTTCATTCAAGCCATTTTGATTCAATTGATATCATGTCGTCGAATTGTTATGAATTCACAAAATATTTCATGCCTTTACCTTTCGCTTGGTTTGTGTTTTACTGCGACACATGGGGGGATCGGTTTCAAATGCTTGTGCACTGACTGTGGGGAAGGAGAATGAAATTCATAGAAAAAAACTAAATAAATAAAAACAAAATATAAAATATATAATAAAAATAATCTTTACATTTTTTTCCATCATTAAGACCTGAGAACACTATACTATGTCCTCAAATTTTCAGATTTACCAACAACTGATTGCATTAATTTACGACTCGTGTCACAATGCAACATGCAAGACCAATACTAAAGCTTCATCATAATTTTTTTTCGATTTGCAAACTTTCATAAACTTCATGAAATTGTCGGCAGAAGACCGGACAAAAACAATTTTTGGTACTACTACTGCTGAAAACTTGGATCTTAAGCGATAAAAACTATCCATGGTCAAGTTTCTGGGTGTAGACAAAAACGTGTTGTATATAGACGACATAAGCGATGTATTCAATAAATAAGCCTACCAATTGCAGCTCATATATTGTACCAATCGGTTATGAGGCAATCTATTGCCTTAAGTTGTGAAGAGTTGTTAGCACCAAGTATGTTTAAACTGCCATTATCTTTTAGTTCCTGTCAGAAGTCAGAGGATACACGTGTTCCTGCATATTGCATTTCTTATTATTCTGCTGATATAAAAATAATGATAAAGTTTTTTTTTTCTTTTTCTTTTTTTTTTGTCTACCTTTAACGATTTCGACTTTCTTTCTGTGATGATTGTAAGCGCTGATCATGAATGGTCTTGGTCATTTTTTTTTTGCTCGAATTTTCGATATAGTACCCCTGTCCGCTCAGAAAATTTCTGTCTGCCTCTACTTCTCCAAACCCACATTATTATTGTGGTCATGCCTTCTTATAATCTTTCATAATATATATTGTTTTGCAGATATTGAAATATTGCTAATATATATGGTGATGTGTATGTTGTTTGGTTTGTCAAGACCTGGACTAATTTCACGTTGGAACAATTTTCGAAACACGCTAATGATTTGTCATAGTCTTATACTATTGCTCAATTAGATCATTTGAACATAGTTGTAGCCAAAATGGTAGATGTAAATACCAGTGATCATGTCAAATAGAGGATAATTTTGGCATGCACAATCTGGTTTGAAGTTTACACAATCTGTACGAGTTTCCAAATTATTATTTACCCAGAAAGCAAAATGTGAACCACTTGCAATATGTTTTATCTGAAAATGTTACAAAAATGGTGATCAAGTTAGTCTCTTTATTTCACTTTTGTTGTATTTTAGACTGGAAAGAAGAAATTAAATTGTTAGTATTGGCCACTTGCTTTTACCTTGTCATGTTCTGTGCGACCTAAGACACAGATTTATTACAGAACCTAAATGGAGTATATATTGGCACATTTGATAAGTGCCTAGTTTACATGAGCGCGCATCCTGACTTGTCTCGATGGCACCAAGCTGATTATATTATATGTAATGCTGTGACGTGGTATTGTATTTTATACATCAGCAAATATACTTATTTTCAAACACATACAAGGAAAATGCTGTCAGAATAGGACCAAGGCTTCTGCGACGTAGACATGGCAAATAGTGATTGCTCTGAACTATTTATACTTATAGCTCTTATGCCTTTGAGCCATTGCAGTTGAGTTCTTATCTCAATCCGATTCTTTTGGAAACACACACACACACACACACACACGCATAGATATATATATATATATATATATATATATATATATATATATATATATATATATATATATATATATATATATATATATAATATATATATATATATATATATGTATATATATATATATATATGGAACAACCGATATGTCCCTGTTTAAAAGCAGAAGAAGAAGAAGAAGAAGAAGAAGAAGAAGAAGAAGAAGAAGAAGAAGGAGAAGGAGAAGAAGAAGAAGAAGAAGAAGAAGAAGAAGAAGAAGAAGAAGAAGAAGAAGAAGAAGAAGAAGAAGAAGAAGAAGAAGAAGAAGAAGAAGAAGAAGAAGAAGAAGAAGAAGAAGAAGAAGAAGAAGAAGAAGAAGAAGAAGAAGAAGAAGTTTTCTTTGACTTAGTGACGCATGTTTGGCCATGGGCGCAGTATCTGCTATTGCAAGGAGGGCAAACAAATTCCAAAATAGTTGACTGGTGCAAAACTGAAGTTTTATCATAAAATTAATAATGCCATTTCGAGACGGCACAATAACATGCAATTCGCTTCCCATACAAATAAAAAGCAATTGCAGGACGCAATATGTTGCTAGTTTGTTTGTCTGTTTGCAAACAAGGAAATGCAAATGGTGGTCTGTTTTGTCAACTTCAAATCATTTTTTACACCACCAAGCATTATATAGATTGAACATGTCATTTTCACTAACCATGCACTAACACACACATTGTTGTTTGCTATATAAGTGACGTCCAGATAGTTTGCTTCAAAAAATTGTCTTTATGATCATTCATTACAGTCAACAAAGGATATGCATTTGCGTAGAAATGTTGCTGCAGCAACCAATCATTTGAAGCTGAGCATAGTGTATCTCCAAATGATTGGCTATTGCAAACAACTGTTATGTGTGACGCGACATTAACCCTGAGAAACATAATGCTGGTGTCTCAGATCAGTAACAAAAAGTGAAAAACAAGATTGATTTGTTGTTACAATATTGTCAGCGCACAAATAAATATGCCATCTGACGTATTGAAATGATTTCATCCAAATTTGATTGCAAAGCATATTCACTCAGGCTTTGTCAAAAGGATTGTGTATGTTGAAATACAACAATAACGGTATTTTTTCGCCGCTTGGGGCAATGTCTTATTTATACCAGGGCGACAAAATTCCATCATGTGTGCACTTGTCCCAGGACAAGTGCCCTTATCCTTTACATGTTATTTTTCCCAATTTTCACTTATCCTGCATCAAATTTTACTTGTCCCTGACAACAGAACATAGGAATTTTATCGCCCTCTTTATATTTATAAAAAATGACGCCATTTAACCACCCGTTTTGGTATTTAGGTACAAACGTTGTGATTTGCCTGCTAATGTTAAATAAATACTTGTGTAAATATATTGACAGGCTCATCACATTCACCAATAATTTTTGTTTTTCTTAATATCATACCAAACATTCTCTGCCTGGAGTGCATCAAAAAACTTCCATTCACACAGAAACCTAAAGCTGCTTTTTAGCCACGTTGATTTGGGTTGAATCCTAGTAGGACTGATGACGAGAGCCGCCTATATCCATGATGAATAAAGCTTGGATCCCGTTTGGTAAATTAAATTCCAATCCCTTCTGTCCAGATACGTACTTGGCCAAGGCCATCATCCTCCACATGAAATGGTTTTGCAGGTGTAATTGATTATGACTGTTACCTTCGTCGACATTTTAGACTAAAAAGTAGTCATCTTATCTGTCACCGTATGGGTAAGAAAGTTTTAGGTGTCTCCCTCTGTAAAACCTGATTGCCCGTTTTGCCAAGGCGCTTTTGGCAAGGCCATTCCTAAAATGGTGATGTTGATGCTGTATGCAGAATTTGGTAACACAGTCGAACTCACATTGGGAAAAGCAAAAAAGAAAGAATAGATCGACTACAGGCACAACATCCAATTGATAGCTCAGTTGCCTGGCACACTGAGATCAAATTTTTGCCGAGTAGTATCGAGAGAGCATTAAACGAACCCCTCATGATGTTACGGAGCTGCTTTGGAAGAAGATTGCACTCTCTTGTTTCATTTCAAATGGGGATGTTTTGGATTGATCAAATGCATATCTGGACGCTTCTACTAAAAGGACGACTATAATACTCTTGCAGATGTGTATTACCTTTTGTTGCACTCTAGCTATTTATGGGGCAGACCATAAACTTAAATTTCGAGATCCATGCTACCCCCTCCCTCCCTCCATTTACCACCAGTTCTGTTTTTGGCCAGTACTGTTTTCACAACCTTCAGCAACCGTATCGATAAGAGGTCGTGACCACCGGTCTCCCGGCAATGATACAGACCAGGATGATTGATGGGTCAACAGATTATCAAGTTGGGATCTGGGATTAACCAGGTTCAAAAAGGATGCTGGCATTTTTGATTGCTGTTATTTGGGAAAACCATTGTAGCGGTCGCCAATAACCGGACCCCCAAGGTTAAAATGTTATATCCGAAAGAAAACTGTATAAAAGATAGGTACACCAATAGGATTATAGCTAAGAAAGTGTCCAAATGAAAAAAAAGGAGGGCTTTATCTGAATAGACCAATCAGAATCCAGAGAAATCCACCCTTCTGAGCCATGCAGAAACATGCAGCATTATGTGTACAGATTCACTAAAACATCGTAAATTTTAAAAAAATCAGCTACTTGGCCACCACATGAATCCAATTCAATTGACAAACATTAACAGTAAACTCATTTTTCAGTTAAACATAGTCTAACTGACATAAAATCCCCATATATAAATATCATTATCCAGCAGAATCCCGACCAAAATCAACGTGCCTTAAAAGCATGTTTAGGCTTTTGTATGAATGAATGTGCCGGGCTGCGCTCCATGTAGAACATGTTTGAAATGATGCTATGGAATTATTAGTGGCTAGATTGAGCCTGGCAATATTAACTGAAGCATCTTTTTAATTTTAGAAGGCAAAATGTTCAGCGCATATTGAAATACCAAAATGGATGGCTAAATGCCGTCATTGTTATTCAAATGTAAACTTCATGTTGCGCTATGCTGCGAGAAAACCAATGCCATTGTTTCAAAACTAAAACAAACAAAAAACGAAACAAAAAACCAAAAACCGAAAAACAAAAGAAAAAAACAAAACACACACACAGAAAAAAAGCACAATCATCTTGACATGGTCTGAGTGAATATGCTTTCATATCAAACTTTTTTTGAAAAAATCCCTCCAGAATGTAAGATGGAAACTTCATTTCTGCGCTGACAAGAGTGCATTCACATATCAAGTTATGTTACTTTTTTTGGACTGATACGGTACATCAGCGATATGTCTGTCAAGATTAATCTATGTCACAGATAGCAGTTATCTGCAATAGCCGAACATTTGGATCAGTACTGTGTTTGGCTTCAAATGCGTGGTTGCTGCGACAACATTGCTACCAAAATGAACATCTTGTGTTGATTGCAATCAAAAATCCCGAAGACACTTTTTAACGGGAACCACCTGGACGCCACTTATATGGCAAATGACGATGTGTGTGCATGTGGTTAGTGGAAATGACATGTTCACTCTATATAATGTATAGTGGTGTGAACAATTATCTGAAGTTGGCATAGTAGACCACCAATTGCATATCTTTCTTCATAAACAAAGAGATAACATTTTGTGTCCTATGACTGCTTCGATTTGTATAGGAAACGAGTTGCGTGCTTATATGCCGCCCCTATAATTCATGATTTTTTTTTCGTATACACACCAATTCTACACTTGTAATCTATTTTAAAATCGTCTTCCTCCCTTACAATCGCCGATACTGTGACAATGTTGCTACCTACCTAGCTAACAGCGTCGGTTGCAATGCTAAAAAGCAACGAGATTACTTACTTGGTCAGCTCTTAGATATCATGGAATGCTAGTCAGATTGTAAATGATTGGTTTCTCTGTCGTCAAGGTAAAGGGACGACAAGTACACCATACCTATGCCTTTGCTGAGGGGCACTGACCAGTGGAAGTTTAGTTTATCAGGCTAGAGAAACTATACAATGACCTGGGGACTCGACTCTTCCATGCCCTGTTGCCACCCTGCTAATATATGCAAAACATTAACTGACTTATTCTCTCTCTCTCTCTCTCTCTCTCTCTCTCTCTCTCTCTCTCTCTCTGTGTCTGTCTCTCTCTCTCTCTGTCTCTCTCTCTCTCTCTCTCTCTCTCTCTCTCTCTCCACAAATCCAAATATATTATTATTTTATCCTTTATGTCTATATAATGAAACTATCAACAATAATCAAATGCAAACACTTGCTTCATAAATACAGC